>VYXD01016610.1:1792749-1828616 GCA_013397195.1 Hylia prasina
AAAAGAAGAGATCCCAGGAAGGCAATAAAGCTGACACAGTCTGGGAGGAGATACTAAAAGAATGGGTAGTTAAGAAAGAAAAAAGTTGTTTTGTTTGTTTTTATGGTAAAAGAGAAGGGGGGAGGGCTCAGCACCTGATATACAAGTGATATGAACAGTGATAAATTATCCTTCATGACAGCCTGAAGAGCAGTAAGTAAGAAAGAAGCAGCCAAGTTAAGAGAAAAGAAAATCCAAGTCAGATTTTAGGAAAGCTGTTTCTAAATCTACTCAACTCCTTTGGAAGTTTTTAAACACAGTTGTTGGCAGGGACTGTCCTAGGGTGACTTTATGATGTTTGTATCCCCAATTATCTGTTCTGTTTATGCTGGGTATTAAGTTCTGCACCTTTAGGACTGGTTCTGAAAGCAGAGGGGAGAAAAGCATAGCTTGTTTGCAGAAACTGCACTTGCTGCCCCACATTCTTCACACAGACAGAGTTGTCTGCAGCACAGGCAGAGGGACAGAGCTCTCCTTGGCTTTTAGTTAGTTCTTAGCAACTGAGGCAGAGAAGTTCCCTACATTGCTGCTTTTCTTCTTGGAACTGATCAGTCTGCTGTGGTGTGAAAACCAGAAAAGCTCTGGGAGCTCTCACCTGTGGCCCACTGGGGCCGGGCACAGCATTTTCCAGCACAGGAGGGGCTGGTAAGGGACTGAGTGAGCCCAGCAACACCCAACAACAAGGACTTTCTGAATTTGCCATCTCTTCGGAACAGCAAAAGGTTTAGTTATCTAATATTATTCAATTATTATGCTTGTGAATACTTTGCTTGTTAAATAAACAGGTTTTTCCACTTTTCTTCAAGGAAATCTTTTCCTGAACCAGTTGAGGGAGGGGCCACTTGAATCGGATTTCTAGAGGGACCCCTTTGGAAGTTTCCTCCCAAATTTGCCCTAAACCAGGACAGGGAGCTAGGTATATTTAATGCCATATTAGTGCCATGTCTTACACTTGAGCTCTTAAATCCCTTCCACTTCTACTTTTGTATTATTCTGACACTCAATGCCCTGCCTTGCAAGTGCTTCATTACATTTCAAAGTAAAAAAAAATTACTGTGTCTAGGAAAGCAAGTAAGAAAGGCAAATAGAAGCACAAAAATGAGTGATGTGAAGAAATTCTCATTGAATACTCTGGTAAATTAGCACAAAAATTAACATGCCTTTCCTATCTGATCATATTACATGTGTGTAACAGTTAAGCATCTTTACATCCCTAACAGAAGATCTGACAGGCTAAGAACTCTGCATCTGTCCCACTTCACCAGTTACTCAAATAAAGTCAGAATAACTCCGTCTGTTTTCAAGGGGTTTTGCAGTATTGTCACACTTGAGACGAGAGCAGTGAGCAGCGCTGGTGTTTTCCCAGCAGAGCAGCTCTGGCTCTGCCAACAGCACCTGAGTGCACTGTGCATGAACAGAAATGACAGAGCACAACAGATTCCTAGGACATCACCATGCCCAGCACAAACCTGGCATGTCGGATGGAAGCGATTGCACTGCTGAATTCACTGTCAATGCTCCTACAGTTGTAAAACTCTTCGTAGGCTGGCCTGGAGGAGCCCTGGTACTCGATGCGGCTGATGCGGCAGATGCCCACGATCAGGATGATCAGCATCAGGACAAAGGCCACGCACAGGGCCCCGATGATGATGTACAGGGAGTGACGAGGCATATTTGTTAGACTCTCTGCCATATGCCCAGACTTCCACTGCAGATCTGCCAATAAGAAATAAAAGGTTATCGTTAATTAATAATTAATATCCATCCTGCTGAAAAGAACTACTTTACAATATTCATTTTCAATATTTCTGACTTTTGAAGCTATGGAGATAGGTAATTTGAACTTTGCCAGGCTCTGTTACCAATACACCACCAGGCCTAAAATGCTACAAATTTGAACAGCACTATGTTGAACCTTCACCCACTTTCTTCTGTTGATTTTTAAGGTCATATAGGAAGACCTATCTAGTTTGACCTCCTGTATAACCCAAGTAACAGAAAATCATTGAGTTATTCTTGCATTATGTTATTTTATACTACAAGCTCTCGAAAGTTTTAATGCAAAAGCTTCTAGGAATCAATCAGTCCTCTGTGCAGTTTGTTCTAACAGTGAAGCCTTCCACTAAAATGTGTTATTTTATACACTTGGTTTTTAATTTGAAACACAGGCTTTCTTATGCCTATCTCCACCAGACTGCAGAGACTTCAGCATTTCAAGGACAAAAAGGACACCCCATAAGGTCCTACAGTAGAGACCCCACTGGAGTCTTCTCCCAAGCATAATTTCCCTGAGATTCTCAAAACAGACCTTAAAGTAAAGCCAATCTGGAAGAGGCTTCTTGTATTTATGTATTCCAGATCTTCTGTATAAATATTGTTGATTCCCAAAATATATCTATGCCAAACAGATTTTTCTATCGCTTGCCTGTGTCCTCAGATCTGTTTCTCTCTGGCATGGGTCAGAACATTTCTAATTAAACTGTACTTCCCTCCAGGGTTCATTTTTGGCAGTCTTTTAAGCCTATGGTCTCATATTATTTCAAAACAGGAACAGGCTTGAATCATCCTGACTACAGAAATGTAGCACTCCGCAAAAGTTATTTCCAGTAGGTGCCTGTTCCTTTTTCAAATGTACTTCTGCTTTGCACTGATTTAGAAATTTCCTTTACTCAATCACAAACAGTCTGGGAACAGGGCCTCCAAGCATATGCTTTGGGAGGTTAAGATATTCTCAGAAGCCACCTCTCAAGGATGCTGATGATGGCAGATAATTCAAGCACCTGAGTTAAAATCTCCAGTTTAAAAATCTAGATCTACGGTAGAAATACAGGGAATGTACAAGGACAGGGGAAAAAAAAATAAATTTGTTTTAGAGGGAGGTGGTGAGAAAACCCAAAGCTGTAACATGTGGGATTCAGCTGGGCAGCGTTTGGAGCAACGGCTGCTCTGTCACAATATTAAAGGTTGTCTGAGCAACTCCCAGACTGGGGGTGCTCAGACTCTGTCCACAAATGTAAGCTGAGTTTAAGGACTGGCTGTTTGTTTCTCTTATCTTCTTCAGAGGTCAGTAAAGTTTTGATCAGTATGAATCATTCAGTGGTTTAATGTTTCTAAAGCACTATTACTGCACTTTGCCCAGTCAGGATATGAGGGAGGGAATACAGCTGTGCTCTGTGCAGTTTGGGATGGGCTTCTATTTCTGTTCTGCAGCACATTTGTCACACACAGTGGTTTCTGTCAGGCTGTCAGACTAGGCTGAATTCAGATCTAATGTGTGCAGATATATGGCAAGACACTTCTGATATAGATTCCATGTCTTCCATCTCTGGATGACAAAGATAAGAAAAATTTCTTCCGTTTGTCCTCACTGTATCAAAATACAAAGATTAATAGTTTATGCTCCAGAGATTAGAAATAGCATATGACAGCTCAAAATCACAGTATTTTCAGTTGTTATATTAATGTTCATAAAATTAATTAAGAATAAGATTTCAATGCACACCATGGTCTGTACTAGAAATTCTTCATAATGATAGTTTTCAAGTAACCACATAGTTTGGCATACCTCAGTAACTACATTAATAATTATAAAAGTGGCAAAGGTAACGATATTAACAAATAACTAGCAGGCATTAGAGAATTCATATGAGGCATTTGTAAGCATTTTTACAGTGAATGCTCCATTAACTTTTTAGGCAAATGCATTTCATTTTGAAGGGAAAAATATCCTCTTTATAATTAAGACCAATTTAATCCTATTTAATTGGAATTGCTAGTACTGGTAAGCACCATAAGATGATACTAAAAAATCACAATTCATCCAGGCAATGTACATCTTGTCTCATTTGTTGTATATACAGCACTTGGAAATTAAAAAGAACAGTCTGACAAGAAGATAACCCTGAAATCCTGTTAAGATAGTCACTTCAAGCAGCTAAACCAGCTGGTGAAAAGTGGGGAACTATAAATAGGGTGGTTCTACAAAAAAGATTAAATACCACTAGCCTCCTTCATGGCCAGTAACAGAAAATCCCAAAGGATAAAATGTGATCTATTTAGTCAAATGACACCCAAATCCCAGTTTCTTGATAAGCCTGGCTTTCTGTCTTTTTCTAACATTTAGAGAAATGGCCCAATACAAAGTCAGTATGCAGTGTTTAAATTTAATTTCCATCACATTATTAACCATTATGCACAACCTGCTGGAAGAATATAATAAATATGGCAAAGAGAATTGGAAAGATGAATGGAAGCACATTTACTAATAGATTCAAACTTTAGAGCTCAAAGAAATCCACTGCAGCATTGTCTCAACTCCAGTGAGTTCAGAAGTGCTGCACCTGTTTGTAAAAGAGCTGGATATGGCCTCTCTAGATATGATTAGAATCAAGTTCCCATCAGCTTTTGAATTCACAGCTCAGGGAAAGACAGTGAGTACAAAGATCTTCACATGGCAACATGGACCTGTAGAAGAAAACTCTGCAGATCAAAATACTTTTAAATTCTTTCTGCAAAGTGATTTCTTCAAAACTCAGTCCCTCTTTGTTTACATAATCCCTTACATACATGTTAAAATTTGAGTTTTTAGAAAAGCTTTCCCAGCTTTGCACATAAGGCACTGCACTGGTTAGAGAGGCTGCATGTCCATGGTTATCTGTTTGGGGGTAGTGTTATCTGTTATGATGTCCCATAACATCACATGCTTTTACTTTGATGCTGTGACAAAGTGACTTTAATAGCAAAGAAATATCAGACATTTGAGGAAATTAAGCTTATTAAAAAAAAAGACTGGTAACCGTCAAATTTTAAACATATTTTTTCTTTAAAATGTATCTTTTTGTGGCTATAAGATTTTTTTCCTGTTTTCCTTCAAGACCAGTCCAAACCATTATTTTTTACACTGTATTTTTATAGCTCTTTTATTATTGTTATTTTATACATGCACTCTATTGACTACTGTCATGTGTTGGATAAAACCTCAGTAATTTCAACCTCTTCAGTTGAAAACAATTGCCTTGAACAAGGCAAGGCTGAATATTTCTGGTTGAGAATCAGCCTTGCAGTGCTACTAATGCCAGTTAACATTCAGGTAATTCCCTGCTTTCTGTCAATAGCAGTCACAAGATAAAAGAACTTGCATCCCCTCTAACAGGGGAAAGAAGAAATAATGGAGTAGCTGGACAGTAGGCTCCTTCCACGCTCTCTTCTGCTTCTCTCCTTTTCCCATATGTTTACATGCACTTCACTATGTATCTGTGGTGCAAACAGCCAAACTCTGAGTGACTAGAGCATGACAGCCAGAGCACTCCAGAACATGCGCCACTGAACTCCTGCAGCACATCTGCAGGCTCAGAAAGCATGCAAGCCTTTGTATCCCTTTGGCATTCCATAACACAACAGAAATGTACTTGTTATTTCATCAAGGGACTCCAGGAAATGTGTTTCCAGGATGATTGTTGCTTTCTCCAAGAACTAAACCCATCTGTCTCTCAGCCAAATACTTAATAGCGAAGGCAGGCAGAGTTATACTGCCTTGCTGATCAACTTGGACGTGCACGTTGCAGGTGTCACCAACATCAGCCTTGTCAGGAAAAGCTCATCTGAGCATATTTTAGCATCAGCAATATGGCACACAGACAGCACACACTGCTGTGCTCCCAATGTCTGCTGGATCTGCACCACCCAGGGAAGTGTGAGAGCCATTCACAGAGACAACAAAAAAGGCAGGGCTGTCACCATCTCTGGGCTAGCTGGCAGTGGTCTTCTGCAGACTTTGCTTACACCAGAAAGCTCTGAAACTGAATATATTGGGTTAAAGCAAGGACTAACATCAAGAACATCAAGGGTAGAATCAATTTGAAAAAAGCAGTTTATATGTTTAAGTAAAGTTTAAGTAAAAGAGAGTAAAAAATAGAAGGATCACATGCTGCTTGTGTAAATGAGATATAGAAAATATTTTTTAATCCATCCTTTGTGTTTTATTGATCTATCACCTATCCCTGCAACCTTAACTGTGCTAACAAACCTGTGTATCTGTATAATGACTCAAAGGGATCTATGACCACAGTATCCAAGCATTCAAGCAATTAAATACACAGCTGAATTCCCTAGAAAAGACAACAGCTCTAGCTCAAGAACAAAACATCAGGGAAATACAAAGCAGGTCTGTGAACAGCAAAACTAATGAAGCCTAATTTCCATTTCACTCTTCCACAGTTGGGCTTCATACTTTCTGCCTCTCCTGGACTTGCCACTGTGCCATAAGAATGCCTTTACAGTGAAGCTTCTCTCTAAAATGAGAAACAAGAGCACACTGAATCCATTCCTCCCATTGGAACCTCTCTTAAGTCTTACGGAATGCTTTGGAAATCTTTTGTCCAGGAGCCCTTCTTTCTAATAAATTAGGTGGAAATTAGCCTATGGCTGGAAAAGTTATTCCTGAAAAAGTTGGCAAATGCCTGCACACAAATTCCAGCACAATTACACAGAACCAGTTTCCTCAAGTAAGCAAGTTCAAAGTTGTTTTGCTGAAACATCATTAGAGCTGCAGGTGCTCAGAAGTCAATAAGCCTGTTAGGACTGTGCCTACACTGCTATGAGACACACTTGACCCAAAGTGTGCAGGGAGGCTGTGAATCATGAGCATAATTAAAAGGTAAACTGAGTGCCCAGCTCTGAGACAGCATCCCTGACAATCTAGTCCAACACATCTCAAAGTAGAGTGCCCAGAAACAGAAGTTTTTAACTTTCACAATCACTTTTGAAATGCTATGGCCAAAAATAAAATTTATCGTGATTTTAAGATTTACCATGGTTTTGATCATTTACATATGATTCGGAGTATTTGTGCAGATAGGTATTTAGAGATAAATAAAAATTTCTTTAATATAACTTACAATTTTTAGAAATGTTTAGGGAACTACAAAACTTACGTATTTCGCAGTTTGCACCAACCCATCCATGAGGACAATGGCAGGTGTAACCACCAGGCTGATCTATGCAAGTTCCAGCATGGTGACATGGGTTGCTGTCACAGTCATTTACATCAATTTCACATTCTTCACCTTACATAGGAAAAAAAGAAAAAAACAGAAACAAAACCAAAATTATGTATGGCAAGTGCCTGATGTAACAAGTATGTCCTCAGTCATTTAACTTCTCTCTTGCTGCACAACACCTTATAGTGCAATGCATCTTTATTCTCAGAACATCAGAAGGATTCCAAGAAGGAAGTATTATACTTATTCAACCAGGTGAAAATAAAGCCTGAGGACTAAGGGACCTGACTAACTTCACACAGACTCTCCTTTCTCTAAATATATTTTCCATCCCAAGAAATTGTGGTATAACAGACGATCATGGATATTCTGATATGCTATACAATAATGTAGATAATCTGTGCCTGAGAAACTGACACTGTACAATGCAAAGCTAATTCTTTTCCAAAGAATGCTCTTTAATTAAAACAGATCAAAAACCACAATTTGATCTACAAACTAGCTATGAATAGATTTGCCTCTTACTCTCACATTGGATATTACCTTACATGACTAACAAAACATCACATTGTAAATTATCTTGACATCAGATATTTGGATGTTAATCACATCAGTCTAAGTACAAGGCCAAAAGATTAAATGAGTTTCTTACCAGCACTCTGAAAGTGTAAATTGAATCATAACAAGTACTTTAGGGCTTTTAGGAATTGCATATTAAAGATAATGGAATAAGCTGTTTCTTGAGCACACAGTAACTAAGGTCACTATTAAAACATTTTCCAGTTTCAACAGTGTCCAATTAGTATATTGGGTTACCTGGAAATCTTCAAAATACGGTTTTTAAAATGCAATCTACTCTCAAGTAGTAAGGTCATAAGCTGTGCTAAATAGCTGTTAGCTTTGTGAAGTCGCTTCAGTGGCAGGCTCTTTTTGCTAGAGTTCAAAGCAGATGTAAGTAATATCAAAAATTTTTCATTCTCACTGCTCACAATACAGCAAAGCCCATATTAATTCCTTCTTTGAAGAGACACAGTCTTATTTGGTATTTTTTTTCCTCTGCACACGGTGAACAATGACAAGTGGATGTTCTGTGCAACACACAAATCACTTGCCTGCATATCCAGGTGCACAAATACATGTAGCATTTAGACCTTCGCTGTCACAAGTGCCACCATTCTGGCAGTTGATGTTAACACAAGGATCTTTGTACAATTCACAGTGCCTTCCTGAAAAGGAAAAAATCAGTAATTGCCATTGACATGACTGACACTGGCAGCATGGAATCAGTACATGTGATAATTTGACTTCACCTGGATGAGAGTGCAGACTCCAAACCTGTCCTTCTGGCCTAATGATATCACAACACTAAAGCCATGTGGTTTATGCTGGCTAAACTTTTTACACATGTGCCTCCTCTATGCTCATCCCACAGGCCGTGGGCTAGGAGAGGCAGGGTAATTTCTGCTCAGAAGAACTATTGGTGGTCTATGAAAAACCACATAATGAAGCATAATCAGCTCAGTTCTTCAGTAACATGTCAACAATAATTGTCTTGACTAAGAATTTTATTTAATAACTTAGTTAATAACATACATAAGCATTCTGATGCCTCTCATTATCTGCTGCCAGAAGTGAGGAATATTACTAAGGTAAAAAAAAAAATTATTCAAATGTATAGTTAAAAATAAATAACTGGATGGCTCTATTTCATGCCACTACCTTTACTCTTTCATGCCTAGTGTAAGCCTTGTGAATCCAGTAGGTTTGCCCTGCAGAAGACAGTGCAAGCTGCACCTGGCATCCAAAACATCTAACACAGCATATTCCCAATTAGGGATGGGGAGAGAGACTCTAATGCCACTGCTACCTGCATTATTTCCTTGGGGTCTACTGGTCAGATAAAACTTATTTTTGTATATATATTTATATGTATACACACACACACTCATACTCACTACAGACCTGCCAAAATGATTTTGCTGACATTGGCAGTGTTAGCAGCAAAAGGCAGAGCAGTCTAATTGAGCATCCTTTGGGTGAGGACCAGCAGAAGCAGAAGCCCACGGGTACCTGCTGGCACAAGCTCCAGCCCTGCCCAGCCCTGAGAGCTCTTGTCCATCTGCCAGCCTGGGGGTGTGGAGGCAGAGGGGCACTGCAGAAGGGCAGCTCTGGGGTGGCAATGCCATGAGGCCTCTGATGGCCCACATCACATCTTCAGCTGGGTACCTCGAGTCTAGTCACTGGTGCCACTGAACACCTCAAGCACGGGAATGAGGGGAGCTCAGTGATCAGCAAAAGCTGCTTACAGGTCCAGGTGCTCTGCTTTAATTTACAGCACAACATGCTGTGCACACCACACAGTGCTTTCAGCTGCACCGACAGGTGACAGGTCAGGTGAGATGATGAACATTATGGTGAACATTATGGTTAAGTGCTGCTTAAACTGTCATGAAAAGCTGAGGGTCATTTCCTCACCAGGCCTCTAAAATGATGAATTCCACATCTACAGTCAAAGAGCAGTGCAATCACCAGCGTGAAACAAATATTTAGCCTCAAGCAGCTGTTAAGTGAGCGTTACTTATCAGCACAGATAAGGATTGATATTCTTAATGAGAAAATGCTGGAGTAATGTTCCTTAAAACATAGTCATTCTGTGTAGAATATTTATTTATTTATTTGTAATCCTAATAGCATATAAAATTACATTCAAAGCGTTCTCACAGCACGATTCAACACAGAATACACTAAGAAAGTATCACTTTAGCCCTTCCCAGAAGGACTTGTCACAGACCACTGGTATGTGTTAATTTGTTTACAGCTAAAATCTACTGTGAGAGAAAAGATTTTGTATAGTCAAACAAACACTCTTCTCATCTACTTTATAAATTACTTAAGAAATGCCAAAGATGGATTCTATTTGAACACAGATCTAAGAATAGCTGCAGTTAACATGGAAAAGCAGTCACAAACCTACTACTCTCTATAGGCTTTAAGTCTTCTAAATGAACAATCAAGATAAAACTTTTATTTCTACTCCTTTGCGCTAATCTATTTCAAAAACTAATCTTTTATTATTATGTTTTTAGCTCACTTCACTGGAGAAAATGAAAAAATAATTTGAAAGCTCTCTGTGTACAGGCTCCAACAACTGATGAAAAACTCTATTTAACAGTTATGCTGGGTTTTTTTAAATCTCATCACTTTCTAACACATCTTAAAAACAGCAGAAAAAACTACACCTGAGAGGGACACAGAAAATCCATTTGTGCCCAGACTAGGACCGGCATTCCTCACAGAAGAGCTAAATCTTAACTATTAATTCAAATAAAGATTAAGGGATCAGGATCAATACTGAAGTTTGTCTCAATTTTACATGAGGGATATATTTCTGCTCAGGACACGGTGTATCTCTGTTTGTAACAGAACCTACCATAAACAACACAGAGAACAATTGCAAACCCCAGCCTACCTTCGTATTCAGCAAGGCACACACACTCATAGCTGTTGATGAGGTCTCTGCAGGTGGCTCCATTCTGGCAGGGTGCAGAGAGGCATTCATTATATTCCTCCTCACAGTAAAGGCCATGGTAACCTAAATCACATCAAGAGGAAACGAAAATAGTTATGAAACACTTCACAATAAAAATTAACAATTAGGCAACTGTAGACTGTGAGCAGATGCTTGCTAATTTAAATATACTGTGCAAACTGATATATGTTAAGACACTGATTTTAAAGGCATTTGTTTCCCAGGTGAAAATTACCAAGAAAATATTGGAAGCACAGTGTTCTAAGAGAATTCTCTGCTCCTGTGATAAACCACAATGAGGTGTAAGGGTGGAGGCTGGTGGCAGAGGCCAGAAGCAGCAATGTAAATACCCACACTCTGATTGTTAAAAGAAATACAGTAATACTGACTACCTCTCAGCTCCTTTGGATCCTTGCATCAAAGCCACTGTTCATCAAAGAGCTGATAATTGTATAACACTAGTTAGAATGATTACATGTTTTAGCATTAATGCTGTACATTGTCAAAGCACTGTAGAAGCATTAAGGTACTTCCATCTTTACAGTATTCCCAAGCCATAGGCAAGTATTGTGGGCTGATTAGGTAAACATAGAAAGAAGAAGCAGAGAAAAGCTACACAGTCTGTTAACATCCAGTGAGTCATTTGCATTGAGATAAGAAAGGAGTCAATCCACTTGAAAACAGCACCTTTTTCATTACTTAGTGTGCCACACAATCATTAGGCTTAACAGTAGTTGAAATTACAGCCGTAGTGTAGTCTATGATAAAATATCGTGCACTGCAACAGTGTTCATGTGCCTATAAAAGCTTGATTTCCTCATTACATAAAAAAAATTAGATGAATGAATGTACAATGAATAAATATGCAATGGGTGTGAATACAGATGCCAGGAAAAAGGCCTGAAATACCAAGTGTAGATCTTGCAGTGTGGTTTTACTTCTTAAAGTAAACTCTAGTTAGTAGCAAAACTCATAGATATGAAAGGAGGGTATCTTTCATGAACAAAGAACCAAAGAGAAGGGCATTTTCTCATCTTAGTAAGTGGCAATCAATCTATATTCAGTATCCTGGTCTAAATTTTCCCCAAAATTCTCAGAGAATCATAGAAAATAGGAAAAACACTGCCTTCAGACACTATTTGCATTCTCCCTCTCCTTCTCTATTAAGGATAATTCAAAACAAAATTTTATGAAGATACAACTATTAGTACTACTCAAGATATATAGACAGTACCATCCATTATGATTCTTAAAAAATTGTCCTTTCAAAAGTAATAGTTGGACAAATAAGTATTAAGAAACATTGTGGAACTACTTTCTCCAAAGCTGTCAGGCAATAGAGAATTAATTATGCTAAATGTTATGGGTTTTCTTGCTAGCCTACAATAAAGTTTATCTAGTTTATGAGTATATTAGATATCCTTATGCAGTGAGATCTGTAGCCAACATACAAACCACCAAAATCAGACAGGAGAATCAGAAAGAAAAAGAGATGAGAATTCCCAGTGTTTAACACCAATGTAATAAGATATTCTCAGAAGGAAAAAAAAAAAATAAAAAAATAAAAAAATAAAAAAAACCACCACGTTTTCCACTTCTCACCTTTCCAAGAGAATGAAGGGAATTTGTGACTAAATAGTTGTCTGATTTCCAAAATCAATATGAACTATGGTATCACCTCCTCAGGCTGCAGCCAGCCCACGCTGCCAGACGCTGCACACAGCCAGGGAAAGATATTTCCTCTCTCCACGAGAGGGCAGGTCTCACCCACACACAGTTTCACCCTCATCGTCCTCACCCTGGGGCCAGCAGCTTCCTCCTGATGGAACTGCTGGGATGGACAACGTTCTGCTGTGGGACCCCCGGAGGGAAAGGCATGCTTCTCCTCTGGGAGATAACAGGCACCTTGTCATTCTTAATGAGCATTTCTCCTTGTATTACTGCTTTTAAACTATACTGATATATAAACTCTGTAGTACACTGAATTCATACATATATCTTCAAAAATATTACGTAAATAATTTCTACACTTTTGTTGAAGAATTTAGATTGAAACAAGAGCTTTTTTTCATGAACAACTTCAGAGTAATGGATTCTAGTGTAGTTGCTTCCTCTCTTTCTAGTGGTGTTATGATTCTGCTGCTTTTATGTTCACAGACAATGCCAAATGCAGCTCTCATATCTTTTGTGGTGAGCAACATTTCTGTGGACGTATTCAGAAAGAAGGAAAAAATACCCACATTAACAACACTTCTCCAGCTACTGTGTCCTGAACAGGATTAAAAAAAAAAAAAAAACCCCACAGGAGGCACTGCAGGTTCAAAAAAGGGCAATTTTTCCGGGTCACATGAAATTGGAAAAGCCTTCAGTAATAGAATCTTCATGAACTCAAACAGAACCTGAAAATGAAGGTTCAGTTCTGATGTGCTCTCTTCAGAGGCTGAGGAATGGACAGGGAACCCAAAAAACCCCTAAAATAGAGGTGTCCCAATGTAACCCCTTTTCCCTCTACATGACCATCCCTCTTCTACCGGTCCTTACAATAGCAGAAATACATCTGATGCCATTCTCCTCTTGATCCCCAAATTCTTCTTCCTCTTTGTTAAGTGACAGGAAGAGTTCCTCAAAGAGAGCAGGTTATTTTCCTGATGTTTTCTGGTATGGTCTTCAGTTACATGCTGAACTGCACTGTCTTTGCACATGGCTGTTAAAAACTGCAGAAGGAGAAAACGGGAAAGGGAGCCCACAGTCTGTGTCACATGGGCTGATGAGAAGAAGACATGGGCTTTGTCAAAGCCTTCAAGAGAAAAAGATGCAGCAGAGTAATCTCTCAAGAATATCTGCACTATGAGGTTAACAAAAGAAAGAAGAAAAAGCTTACTCTCCCTTTAGAAATCTATAAAGAACAAAGCTGAAATCTTTTTAGCCTTTTTAGACCCTAATTCCTCAATAGTGATTCCCTGGGTTTATCTATACTTAACATTTCACCCAATCAAGGCAGCAGAACATAAATCCCATCTTTATGGGAAGGCCTAATGGGGCACAATGCAAAACAGCTCTATTTTGCAGGGAACATCAATTCATATATATGGCTGTTTACTAACTGAGAGTTCCAGGTTATATAGCAGGAAATAAATGTATTCAGATAAAGTCTGAGCTTATATAGCAATTAAATAAGAGAAAGAGAGAAGATTGCTCCAGATGGTAGGAAGGTAGGAAGCCATGCTCACCAGCCATGGCCAGATTGCAAGGAAGGTTGTCTTAACGCAGAAGTGGAAACAAGATGAGGAAACAGAAGCAAGAATGGGCTCAGAGACAGTCAGGAACTGACTAAAGTCACTTCTTCCAGAGCTCACATATCCTGCCCCAGTTACAAAATGTGAGAAGGGGAAAGACAGAGAAAAGAAAAATTGCAACTGCTGCAGACAAATGTTACTCTGGCCTCTGCTAAAGCACTAAAATAAACCCATGCTCCTAGAACTATCTATTAAGCTGCATGAGCAGTAAAATCAAGGGAACATACTCCATGGTACCACTTCTAAGGTTGCAGCCACTTTTTATACCCTGCAGCACTTTTTCTGAAACTCCTCTTTTCTTTTTTTTTTTTCCCAAATGTTCTATATATGCCATCATATATATATATATATAGAGGGCAGGTGTTAAGGTCTCTACATGTGCTTTGCAGTTTCAAAATCTATGTCTTTAAAATACCCAAATCCAAAACTTTGCTGAGATATTAAACCATGACATTTCTAGCTACGTTTCTCCACTTCGGACCAGATATAATCAAAAACAGTATATTAAAGATTTGCATTTGAAATTTATAATGGTAGCTGTATTAAAACAATTGCATATAAAGAGTAAAAATGTTTAAGAGGAGGAAGAAACTGTTTTGGGAGCCAGAGACTAAATAAACATTCTACAAACAGACACAAAGGGGTCCCACTAGTTTCACCAACCAGACTCCAGATGAGAAATCCAACAAATGAGCACAGGTACTTTTAGTAGAATTAGTTCTTTAATATGAGGTAAGAAGTAAACCATGACAAGACAAACTCTGCATCTCATGTCCAAAAATCAAGTATTTCATTGTTACCTATACAGGGTGATGTGATAAGTATTAACAATTAGGGTGTGTAAGCATATAAAGAAAGATTTAAGGTAAGGTTTCATGTGCAATTGAAAAATCACACACCCAGTACAAAGTAGGTATGGTTGCATAGGCTTGAAAATTCCACAGAGCCCCTCAGCAGACATGTGAAGTATGTTCAACTTGGAAATAACTTACACACTTTTCCTTCCACTCTGGAAGTAGGAACATTCAAAAGAATTAGACTGTTCCAAGTTAGCTTATACAATTAGCTTTCCACTACAAGCTATTAGATGAAAGCCCACAATGCAAGCCAACACACACACACACACAAAAAAAAAATTAGTAGCAAATGTCTGGTTGTTCTTGTTCTGCAAACTGTGCAGCTATGCAAGTATAACCACTATCATTTATCATTCTTCAAATCTGTACAGGGGCCAAAAAAACAAGGAAGCCAAACTGCCTACCAAGCAGGAAGCCTTGTACAGACCTTGGACTAATTGGAACAATTTAAAATTCCTCTCTTGTTTAATTTTTGAGGAAGAAGTAACACAGATGTAAAACAGTGCATAAAGGAAGGACAGCATTCAGGTCAAACATATAAGCAAAACTCTTAGGCACTTTGTTTCTGCATTAGAAAATTATATCCTTTGCAGACAATCCAAAGGCATTGTCTGCATTTCACTTTCACTTTTTTCTCCTTTATAAAAGGGTAATTTAACTATAAATTTGTCAACTCCAACAACAAATTCCCATAGCTTTTGGTAATTTGTGGATGGTCCCTTTCATGTCTCTAAACAGCAGATAAATTCTGACACCACCTAAAAATGCTGAACTAGTAGATTTCATTACAAAATCCCCATATTCACAGATATCCAGAAATAGATTGGTAGGATAGATGCACATCCTGCAAACTGAGATGGAAGAGATGAAGAATTGTTACTGGTTTCTCAGAAGACAAGGAAAAGCAGCAGAGAGAAGGAAATATATGAAAATGTATGAAAATGTATGAAAGGAATGTAGAACAATGTGAATGCCATAGCAGAGCTACTATCAAACATCACTCCTTAGTTTATCCCTTGTATACTGGAAATTTGTTTTATCCTTAATTTCTTCAATTTTTAAATTTATAGTTTTATAGGTACAGACAAATAAAAAAAGGGGTCAAAATTATTCAAGGAAAACAAAGCTTGGTGTTCACCCTGTAAGTGCTTAAGCAGGAGGTGGATGTGTAGCAGTGGCTATCAGACATTTTAACAGCTACTTCACCTACTAATATCATTGCTAAAATGGATAAAGGGAGTTATAAGCACCCCAATATTCTGTTATATTGGTGCAAGGATGAAAAAAGTCTGGAGCTAAAGCAACTGCTATGCAGATCCCATGACTGTCAGGCTGTGCTGTCAAACAGTTCCCAGCTGAGTCCCCTCACTTGACTCACCTGAGCAGCCCTGCTGGATCTTCTCCAGAGAGACAATTGGTGTAAACATGGATGGCAGAACTAAACCCTTTGGAGTACCAATATTTTTCCTTCTCTACCTTTGTTCAGCCACCCTGTCTGTTTTTCTCTTTTCCTAATGATCAGTGTTACATTCTTCATTCTATCTACTAAATTTTGTAATTTCAACAGCGCTGATGCTTTGCCTTAAAAAGATTTATCCTGCAGACTACAGTTTTGTAATACAGCTGTAGAGTTCACTCAAACCATATGGATCTCAGTGGGTATTTCAGTGCTCACTCGGCAATTTTTGGCTTTCCAAGTGCAATGTGTAGATTCCTATCATTACTCTAAACAGATAGAACATCTGCTCAATCTGTTTTACAGACTGAAAAGAAGAAAAGGAAGTAATTTTAAGCTATATATGGAACCTACGTATAAAAATATTAGAAGATTTACAGAGCATGTAACTGTTGGTACAAACCAGGGATACAGAGGCATCTGTAGCTGGTTCCAACACTGCGACAAATGCCATGTGCACAGGGATTCAGAGCACAGAAGTCAATCAGCTGAGCACATGTAGGTCCTGTAAACCCAGGACTACAGCTGCAGGAGAAGGCAAGTCTGTCTGCATAACAGGTTCCGTTGTTCTGGCAGGGAGATGACGCACAAGGGTCTATTTTGTCCTCGCAAGTGGTTCCTAAAAACCCTAAAAGAAATAAATGGGTTTGATAAGTAAGCATCCTGACATGCATACAATTTTAATAACTAAAGCATGTTAAAAGTAAGCCATTGAGAGATCTCTATTCCTTTCTTTTTTAATTCTAGGAATATTATACAAATACAAACTTCTTACGTAATAAACTCTAATTTTGCTCATTAACATTCTGTGAAAAGAGATGCTTCAGCTAAAATCATACTATAAATGATTAAGGCAGTGAATTGCAAAAATATTTGCTGAAACTGACAGTGCTTATCTGCTTTCTGAGTGAATCTGGCTTGAAAAGCAGAAGAGATTTTCTAGCGATCAGGAGCTGGCTAGCCTAGAAAAAAAGCCCAAACTGACCTATTTTTCCTAACTGTTAATGTGTATGTTAAATGTAACAACCTCTAAAACAGAACATGGGTTTATTGAGTTTCAATAATTTAAAGAATATCTTTTACAAGAACAGACTTCTCATTAGCAGGAGAGACAATAATTTATTAAACAACACCATGCCAAAAATAGACATAAGGAAAAGGATATTCTTGAGAGGGAACTTTTAATCAGATGTAGGGAAGGATAATGTTTTAATGTAACTCCAGCTTGTATCTATACATACACATACATCGTGTATGCAGTAACACAACACAGGGGTATTGTATCCTAAAGCAAGTCAGAAAAGCATATTCAAATTCTAGAACCCTTCCAAATAAAAGAGCCAACTGTCCTTTCCACTCAATTATATATATTTTTAATAAGTATTTGGTCCATTTGTACAGGCCATCACTTTTTAGGCTTAAAATTCCCTGGAATATCTTACATTGTAAAAAAGCTCTTAATATTACAGTAGAATAATAAACAAAGGTGAGTAACCCACAAAGAGCCTACTACAGAGATCTACTCAGAGAATTAACAAAACTTATATTAATGGAACTAAGAAAAGATGGGGAGGCCACAATTGCTCTGTGAGTTCCAGACAAAGTAGGATTTGTTTGGTCACAACTGACAGCAGGATTTTAGGGGCATCTTCAAAATATTAGGTGCTGGACAAACGACTTTCACTGCCACATCTCCCTTAGATATTCAGAAGCCTTACATCAGAGCTATGGAGTGAAAAACATGGAAAAAATAATGTAATTTACAAAAAAAAAAAAACACAAAACAAACAAAAAAAAAAACCTAGGACAACGGAAAGAAAGTAAATAACCCACAGATTGGACTTTTAAGTTTTGTTTGTCATACCAACTCTGCAACAAACGAGGAAAGAAAATCAGGTCTGGCAGGACACAGATGAAGAGCCTTCTGTCCTCCCCATTTTGCTATCCTATGGCTCCAATTGCTTCATGGGCTTTGTCAGGACCACCTGCTCATCAGTGCTGAACAGAGAGATCCTAAAAACAAATACTGTGGAATCCTATACTAGAGGTTCCTCCTGTAGATGATAACTAACCATCAGAAACTCCAAAGAACAGAAACCCCAAGAGCAAGGATGTAATTCCAGCAATGGTTCACTGACAAATTAAGACAGCCTGTACTGTTGTAATAAAATCTTGGTCAGATTTAAAAGAATTTGCAAGGACTTTTAACTATTACCAGGAGGAGATCAGGCAATGAGTCCAGCGAAATCTCTCAAGTAACTCTGAAACCAGATTAAAAAGGCTCAAGGAGATCTGAGGTCACACAATAACACTAATGCCACTTCACTACAACCTTTGCAGTAATCTTCCTTCCAAAGAGGAGGTTACTGGCAGATGGCTAATGTTTCAAGTGACAAAGCACTTCAAGAACATATTCGGGTTTAAAATACACGAAAACATGTTGCCCTTGTGCTATCTTTGACTGCACTGTGAAATGCATTTAGGTGAATTCTGGAAGTTCAAATCTCAAACATGAGTCAAATATCTGAGAATACTCAAAGCAGAATATATGGAAATCTATTATCCTGACATTTACATTTACAATGTACATTTAAATCCATACCAGTCTAATTGTTGAAAACAAATAATGCAAGTAATAACTATAAAAATCAATTTCAGAGGTGTATTGACTGAAAACAGAATCAAATTCCAGATGAAAAAAATCATCATTGTTTATCTGCAGGAAAATATCCCCTGAACTACTTTTCAACCAGCTAGTATGGACCCCACCCTGCAAGTAGGTCATTGCTGGTCTAAAAGGGACATGACTAAAATGCAAAGTCTAGTGGTAATTTGGAAGATCTGAATACAAAATTTCAGGGAATAACAAAAAGAATAACACAAAAAGCAAAGGGGAAAGTCAATAACAGAAAATATTTGTACTGCTAAAACCCACAGTACAATGTCTGTGTGTATGGACCAGGTCATTTGGCTAGCTGCCAAAAGAATAACAGTTTTAAGTTAGGTGATATGCTTTATAAATTGCTACAGACCTCCAGGGCAATGATAGAAATTAGATGAGAAATGTGTTTTTCAGAGACAGAAAAGCTCCGAATAAAAGCCAAATTTTTCACCACAGTGGGATTTTAATTACTTGGCTACTGAAAGCAAAAGAGCCGTGTGCAACTCAAGGAAGTCAAACATTTTTTGAAGACATGCCTTTTATATAGCTTGTGAACAACTAACCTGTCTGAATGTTACAATAGACCCAATTCAAACATTATAAGTATGTGAAAAATTAAGCCTGTGAGCTGCTAGGGCTCAGGATTACGAAACCTTTACCTTTGAACTGCAGGGATAAGTACTAAAAGAAATACAAGCAATTATTATTTTCCCTATAGAAATTTGTTGTGTGAGGAAATAGAAATAAATGGTATTTCATCAGAATTCTGCGAAGAGAAAAAAGTTACTAATCAGAAGGATCAAGAAATCATTAAAACGCTGTGAGATTTTGATTGAAATTCACTCTAGCTACGTCTTTCTGGATAAAGATGAATAGAGGCTAAACCCATTCAAGCATTAAGAAGTCTATTAAAAATAGGAGCAATTTGGGTAGGTGCCAGGTAAAAACATTAGATTAGTGGAAAGTACCAGAAACTAAACAGCCATAAAAAATTTTAATTAACAACAAAATGTTCTTCAGGTAAATTAAACTCTCTTATGGTAATACAAAGAATTCTGCATTCTGATCACCAGTAACCTTGGGAAACCTTCCATATGCAGCAGCTGTGTGAGCCAGTTTCCTACCATCAAGATTGATCAAGATCGTTTATTCTGTGTAAACCTAAAGAAGTTAGAATGACATCTGCAAGATGTACCAGAGAAAAAGGCTTTTACAAGAACAATGAAGGAGAGAAAATAGTGAAAACCTTGAAACTTAAACTATTCTAAGTCTTGGTAAATAACTTCTGTTCTCCCAGTCAATTAAGATTCATGGTGACAATGTGCATTTTCTAGCTGCTATTGCAAATCACCACGTATGAATCACAACTTAGCATCTTCTATAGCTGTCAAACTCTATTTTCTAAACCACAGAAACCATAATAAGAGCATTCATAAATTTATTGCTTTCCAGTATTTTCAGAAATACCTGCAGATACTTCAGGACACTTTTGCTCAGTGTTGCCAGCAGTAGTTACCTGAAGCTACTCAAATCAAACTGTCAAAAGTAAAATAAAATCAATGCTAAAATGTGAATTTCAAGTAATCTATATATGGTAAACTCTTTGTCATAGCATTGTTTTCTCTCTGTCTTCTTTTATTCTAGAGGATGGCTGACATCCATTATTGCTGATGACCATTTTTCAAAAATATATTAACCCAAATTAAAATATTTTTGCCCCTACTGTGCAAGCTGGTGACCTCCACATAGAGCATGTAGGAACAGCTCAAGAACTCAGGCCAGTTTTATGGGGCTGGCCAGCTGAATGCAAGCTATTTTTATCAGAGATTGATGTTTTCCAGATCCTTTCTGAAGGCAGTTAATCTATACTTATCATCAGGACATTAAACTTGCATGGAATAGAACTTCAGAAACATCTTGCAACAGAAGTTTACTTCTTTATTATAACTGATCTGCACATTGCTCATTACTGTCTGGTTTGTTCTAAACCATAGTCCACTACTAAATTATTTTAATATTATCATATGAGCACGCTTAACAAAGGGTCTCAAAAAAAAAAAATATATATACATATATACACACACACAAATGTACATAATGGGTTTTTCCTTTTTTTGTTGAAGTCCNCAAGTACCAAGTCTTTCATTCTATCTAATTTTACGAAATTTGTGTCCAGAAGGAACACATTTCCTCACCACACAATCTGGCCATTTCCATACATTTGGGTTTTTTTATTTTAACTTTTAACGAAGATTTCTGTGAATTTGATCACTACATAAATAAGGATAACTAGCTTCAACATCTCTAAAACCTATGTTGATTTATTTAATAATATCTGTTTATTAATTTAATTTAATGACATACATTCATTCCAGCCAGAGTTTTTTTATGTTTCCAATTACTATTTTGTGTATTTCCTCAAGTTCCACTTCAGGAAATTTTGGAACTTCTCAGAAGCTTAAAGAAAATGGAGTACCCAAATTGGTAAATTGATGAGCAGTACCCCAATCAGTTTAAATAAAATCTATTAATGTTACTGTCAATACATTAGTCTGTTATATACTACAATAAGTGAAGAAAATGAGAGGAGATATTTAAGAGTGATAAGGATGGAATGACTCTGAATATAAATTTCAAATATTCATTTTCAGGTTGGCATGTTTAATATGTGTAGGGTTTTAGACTGTCTAGAAGTTCCCTTGCATGATCATTTGATCATATTTACTAAATGTATGTTTATTGACATAAAATTAATAAAACAATCAAAGATCCCTACCTGATTGTAAGCAAGTACAACACCCAAACGTTATTTTGACAGTAACAGTGTCAAAGTTTTAAACAAATTCTATGGTCTTTAGTATTGCTTAAGCTTCTTCACTACAAATTCAAGTATAAAATCCAATTTTCTTTTTAGTAGAGGTGTTTTAACAACTTCAGATAAGAGTTTATTTTCTGACATATTTTGGATATCAAAACCTACAGTGCAACCCACAGAAAATGGAATCTGTAAGCATAATGAAATTTTCTTTACTAAAGGACTCTTAAGACAGTAAAACTGTCTAAAGAATCATCATGAATTGTTCACATCTGAGAGAGGCAGCTTTTTCTGTGCCTCAGATCTGGCCTTCTGTCAGTTATCATGTGCTTTTTCATGAACCACAGATCTCGTTTGTAAAAGAAATCCATACTCTCAAGATCATCCTTCATTGTTTCCATCTCATTCCTTTATCTGCCATCTTTTTCTTTTCCTTGTGTGATATTTGCCATATTTTCTTATCCTTTTCCAAGTCTCTGCAGTCTACAGTCTCTAGTTCCTACACAAACATAAGCTCCTTGGTTACCTTTCCCCACTGTGCTGAATTAGCACTACAGAAAGAAAAGCCTTTTCTCAACAAGCAATTACTATTAAGCACAGCAGAATAGCAGCAGAGCAAGAGACCTCACTTAAATTAGAAAATTGGGGGTTGGTAGGCAAATTTGCAAGTTACTGCATCTGCAATTTTCAAATAACTACTCTTAGTTGTATTTACAGAAATTACTGAATCTCTTCAGAGATTAACACCCAAACAAAAGCTCCCAAATTATGCCTCTGTGAAAGGATAACACCTCAAAAGATACAAGAATGATCAAAGGACAGGCATTAGTAAACTTAGACAATACATTTTGTTGAAAGACAGAGTTTCTTTCCTTCCAAAAGATTTCTGAATTCTTCAGCTCGTGGACATTAGACCTTCCAGAACAAAATGAAGAAGCAACATCTTATTACTTAGCATGAGGCTACTCCAGAGCAATAGATGGGCCCTGCAGACAGGCTGTGCCACTCCTGTGCCAACACTCACCCTCATCACAGGCACAGGCCAGCTGTATAACTTATGGGAAACGCTCTCTGAACCACCAGCAACGAGTAGGGAGTCAGGGAGAAGCTTTGGGATTTCTCCTGAGTTATCACAGACTGACACAAGAAAACCCACCATGCACACAAGATGTCATTTGTTCCTACAAACTTAAGAATGATTTTCTTATGTCCGAGGAACTAATATAAAACTAGTCTTTCTAAGAGAAATAATCCTGGCCAGTCCAGAAAGTGATTTCTGAAATATTCTATCCCCTCCAAAGGCTTTTTCTACGTTGGAAATAATGCAGGTCAATGTACAACACTTGATTTTAACAGGAGTTGTAAGTGTATTTCAGAAAGGCCTTTTTTCTTTTGTTGCCCCAGTGCTTTTGAAAACATTTATACCATGTGAACATGTCAGACATATAAATGAATAACAAGAGTAACAGCTTTTCCCACAATTCTGTCCTTGTTTTACAACACAGCTGTTCTCAGAAACATGGAAGTAATACAGGAGACTAGAACTGGTAGCTCTGCACAGAATGTTTCAGAAAGATGACCCAAAAGCAAGTTTGCCTATCAATAAACCCTAGGAGCAGAAAGGTTCTTCTTGAAGTCACTAAGAAACTAGTTTGTTTTTTTTCCTTGCCTCTGGAAGGGTCAAAAATCACACTATGTCTTTAAGGCAAGTCCAGAAACCATGCAAAACCTCAAGACTCCAAGCAGAAAAGGGGCACAGGCTTGTAACACATAACAAAAACAGAAGTGCCAACAAACAAAAAGACCAGAATACTAAGAAGATGATACCTACGTGCCCAGAAGGAAAAAGAACAATGTATACAGCCTGAACACTAAGATAGTACAATAACCATACCAGAATTAAACTTAAGGCACAAAACAGAAACAGTTGGAAACTTATCAAACACAAATACTGATCAATGGAAAAAAAAAGGAGCAGAAGATAAATATTCATGGAACAAAGCAGGCAACAATCTGCTTGACTGAGGAATCAAATATCTCAACAGAGAGACACCCAAACAGGAGCAAACAGGGAAGCGGTGCCAGTGACTGGGTTATCCTGCCGCAAAAGAAGCTGCTGCCCGTGGGAATTGCACACCCCAAGCAGCGGCACAGCAGGAACCTCTGTCATCTCCTCGGGCAGGGAGCTCTGGAGGGAGGTGGAGGGGAGATGTCTCTGCTGCGATCCCCTCAGGGGCACAGCAGGCACCGAGAGCTGCTGCCGGCACAGCCACAGGCACAGCCACAGGCACAGCCCTCAGACCGCCGGCGACCCTGGGCAGCAGGAGAGGGGCTGATGTATGAGCAGCTCATTCATTAACAGGCCATCAGGAGTGAGCAATAACGAGCCACGCACAGAAACACGTATGGCAGATGTAAAACAACCAAAAATCCCGGTAGCTGCTCTTCCCTACATTATAGGAAGGATCATATCCTGCACTGAGTCCCTAAAGATTTTTAATCAAATTTCTTAAGAAAATCGCAAGTGTATTATTGACCAAGCCTAACATCTAATATTTTTGTCCTGAATTTCATTACTATTTATAAGGGAAACAATTTCCAAAACTTATCCACATGCAGGATCTTCACAGCTCTCAATGTCAGTCTGTGTTTCAACACAGCAGTTACGTGTTAAAGCACAGCGCTCTAGAAAAGCAAGGAATCTGCCTGAAGAAACTACAAATAATCTTTTTTATTAAGCACCTTCATATTACCAGAGCAGTTATCAGACTTGCACCCTTAGGTGCTGTTATCAGACTTGCATTAGGTGCTGGCAGAACAAAACCAACATCCACAGATCAAGGAAGGACAGAAGTATAATTAGTTCAAAGTTCCAATCTTAATTATAAATAACTAATAGGAGGCTTCATAATTGAAAGCTTCCACTCATGATAATTTTTTCATGCGCAATTTAGGGATCTGTCATTGCAGTCAGCACAGTGTTACGAAAGCACACTCTGGCATTGGGGTGTCCTTGTTTCACATTTACAAGGTTTACCACTGAGAATCAGTGAGAACCTTTCATGTCAAGAAAGGAATATGTCCAAATGGAAAGGAAAATCAATTAAAACTTTGGGGGACAACTGGCCCAAGTGCAGAAATGTGGAAATACGACAAGGGAGGCACCTTTTTGTCACATATTTCGTGGACAACATAAAAATCAGATCACAACCTGAGTCTCCTCAAATTCACCTTTCTCATCAGTGCTGGAGCCTGATTTCTATTGTAGAATGAAAGAATGTTTCTGCACCTCATATACACCTAAACACTCAACTCCTACAACATTTCATATCCTGTTGCTGATTATACCAAGATTTCTCATCTGGTTTTCTGTTTACAATTACAAGCGAAGGCACAATTTTAAAAACATTTAAATATACATATTTACATGTCGGTATAATTGAAAATTTAGAGTTAAGTACACCCCTAGAAACAGCACTTTGCACAAGGTACTAGAGAGGTGTTTGCTGGTTACCTTCTGGGCACTGGCAGCTGAATCCACTGAGGTGGGATGAGCAGGTCCCTCCATTCTGGCATGGCTGCTGGATGCAATGATCAATCTCTGACTGGCACAGCTCTCCAGTGTAACCTACAAAACAACTCACAATATTCAGAAGATGGAGCAGAACCAAGAGTTTACCACTAAACATATCACTCGGTCTTCCAAATATTACCATTACTTTTCCTGAATCAAATTAACCAATATAAGCAATAGAACCCAGGATGGTCTCTCATTTCTTATGAGATTTCTAATTAAAATGTATACTTCACAGGAGAAGCATTAAAAAATAGCAGAATTCTAGAGACTACATCCATTGTATTTTACCAACAGCAATATTCTGACATCACTAGTAAATTGGGAAATAGATATGGGGTCCTCATTGGTACTCATATAACCAAAAAAATAAAGTCCTTTTGGAATGGTTTTCAAATGCAGCTTGAATCTCAAGTCAATAATCTTCAGCAAGGCTTTAAACAGAACTTGACACTACGAATTATTTGTGCATATGCTGAATGACTGTCAGTTGCTCCTACTTCTGGGCTTCAAAAAGAGTGTTTATTTTAAGTGGGAGCTGTGAAGAACTGCTCAGCACAGTTGCAAACTCTTCCAAATAAGCTTCTATAAGTTCACAAGCTACAGATTGTGTGTACTGTACTATTTGACCATAAGTTTGCTTTGTTCCATATGTCTGATGTCTGTAACACATCCCCAAAAAATGAACAAACTTAAAATACAATCTAAATTATTCTACACTCCACACCTAAATTTCATAGCAAATACCACAGATTCCCCTTTTCTAATTTTCAGTTATCTTCAAGAAAATATCTTGAATGCATGACTGAAGAAAAAACTACATGCTACACACAGATACATCTTTTTTTTAAAAAAGGAACCATACAAAATTTTACAAATGTCTTCCACAATGATCATATTTCACCAAATGACTGGTGTTAAAGACTAATAAGCTATGACCAGATGAACACTGCTATGAGAGAAAGGAGAGAGAGACTTCAAGGTGAGACAGAGGACATACATGGATAGGATTCAGCTGATACAGGGGAGAAAAAGGAAAAAGAAGGGGAAAACCACCCCAAATCAAACAATAGGGGAGGAACACCCATGATTTTATTAAATAATTATTTTAATGCAATCAAAATCAAAATTAGTATTTTTTTGCATACAGGAAGACCCATACCTGTTTAAATTTATGATGTCACCATAAAATACTTGTCAACACAGATTATTAGAGTTGCTACAGCACTACTACAGAAAAACATCTATGAGACTTTCTGTCTACCTTGCACTTTTATATGCTATAGGGAGCAGAATTATAAAACTATTCTCTGCAATGTAAAACGTGGAAAAAGAAACTGCTGTATATTGTAAAATGGTTCTATTAAATCACCTAAACTGGAGGAAAGAAATGAGGTTGAAAGCCAGAAATGTGGTCTCATATGGCAGGTCTCCTTGACTGGGTTGAAGCACTTGGAGGGAGGGATCTCAGTTTCACTCTGGAAAATGAAGTGCTATAGAAGTCACCCACTGACTTCTTTCATCTATAGGCCTCACAGCTTTTTCAGTTTGCACATTCAGTTGATTATTTGTATGAATTGTAACAGAGTATTGAATGTGCTTAAGTCATTTAAACATTGTCCCATCTTTGAACTGTTATGAAGTTTGTGAAAGGTTCAAAATTACCCTGGAATTCAGCATGTATCCAAAAGAATGTGGCACAAAGGCCAAAATGATTGTGCTGCTCTGAATCTTGCTACAAGAATTGGACTTCCTGCAATCGTCATTAGAGCTTGCAGGAAAACTCTTTAGAGATAATATCTTATGACACATTTATAAAAATAAATGTCCTATCTTATTACCACCTCTAGTGCCTGTTTTGCCCATCCAAAAGGGAATATGATTCAGGAATAGCATCCCAAATACATTGCAGGGACCAGAAATGCAGAGGTACTAAACAATCACCAGAGAAGGGGGGAAAAAAGCAGGTTTTTTGGTGAGATACACACTAAGAATCAATACACCTCTGCATTTTCTGCTGATATTTAACTTCATAACATTTCTTTCTACCAGAATTTGGTAAACATGATCATGTTCACATATAAATGTTTCTGAAACTTGCATATGGAGACATATAAGATAATAAAACACCTACAATTTTCTTTAATATTTTTCATATGAAATTGATATTTTTAGAAATTCAAAGTTAAATGAAAACAGTTAGTTTTCCGACTGTTTTTTAGTGTGTGGACACAAATTTTGGTGGATAAAACAATTATGGGTAGAAACACAAACCACCGAATCTAACAATGACTGAACCATTTGAATGACATCAGACATTTCATATTAAAAACTAAGAAGAATGATTTTAAAAAGCCAAAAATCTAAACCTAAGCTTATGTTTGGTGGTCACAGAACACTTCTGAAAGAAAAAAAAACTGATAAAGAAAAAGCTGATGTAAACTAAATTTTGTGGTTTTAGTAAGTAAAGTTCCACTAGTTACGATTAATTCCCTTATGGGTTAAGGTTCAGATGTGTGCTTTCAATGGCATTTTTCACCAGTGAAAAACCTTCCACTGCCCTTATGTTGTTGCATTTTCTGTCTCTTCTATCAGAAGTTGCACAGTTCACTGCTCTGCAAAAAGGTATGCACTGAACGTGAAGCAAAGCTGCATTATTCAGGAATTCAAAACCTACCAGGCAGGCAGCTGCAGGTGAAATTGTTCCTGTCGTGCTTCTGTGCTACATCAGTGCAGGTTGCGTTGTTCTGGCAAGGTTGGCTCTGACAGGCATCAAATTCTTCACACAGAGAACCCTTATATGCATCTTCACACTCACAAAAAAATGTTGCCTAAAACAAAGAGGATATGTACTTCACATATGTACAGGATATGTACAAAGAAAGATGGTTTGGATTTCCTGCTCATAACAACAGTAGTTGCCATAAATACATCAATTGAACAAAGTTACTCCTTGAAATATTAAACCTGCATCAATTCTTCAGCTCAAATTTTTAAAGGTGTTGGGTCATTTCATCTAGACAAGGAGTCTGGGATCAGATCCATAATATCTAAATCATTATACATTTTTTCTTCCATTTCAGAAATTAGATTTATAAGCTGAAATAACTGTCAGAATCAATAATGTGCAGATTTACTGCAACAAAGTCCTACTACAGATATGCACTCTTCACATCATAGGCTCCCAGAGTGGTACTTCAGCAGTAACACCCCATTTCAATTCTGTTAAAATAAGTCTTCTTCTGAATGTATTCAGTACCTTGTCTAAACTCTGCTGCTTAATAAAAATCAAGACCACTACACCCTTTAAAAGTTTAAAGTACCCACATGAGGCATGATATGGCACATTTTTGTTGGCAATAAAATAATCAAAATCAGATTTAAAAACTCTTTAGGGTGACTAAGACTGTAAAGGAAGTCTCCAAGAAAAGAAACAAGGAAAGCTCTCTCCTCTGTGGCATGTACTTAGAGGCTCTCTGAACCTTTGTTCATCAAACACTAGATGGCAACATCACTCACTCTCATCTGTTTCAAAACTGGATCCTTAGTGCTGGGATGCAGCTGTCCCATGCACAAACATTGGAATGCAAAGTGCAGAACACACATGGAACTAGAAACAAAGAGATGGGGGCTTCTATTTTTGCTTGGTTCTGCTTCATATGAATAAACAGATGTGACTTAAGTAGAAAATAATCACCTTCACATAAATAAAAAGCTTCGCTCAGTAAACTCTACATTTCACTCTTCCTTACAAATATCACACTGGTAGAGTTCTACAAGAATAAATATGATACATCTTGAAAACTAAAAACCATGACTATGTTATTTATCAGGAGTGCCAGAAGCCTTTCTTAAGGGCACAGTCTACACATGTTCTGGAATTTACCCCAGCCTCTTCACAAAACAGCTCTGAATATCTCACACATCACCAATGACAGGTTTCCCAACAAGGCTGTAGTTCAACAGAAAGGAAAGACAGGCAAGCAAAATACAGTCAAAATTATTATACCCACATAGCACAGTAACTATCTTTAAAGATAATTCATGTGAACTGCCTACAGAGACAAAACCAGCATGGCTCTGCCTGCACTAAAAGCTCACCATTACAATGTAGGTATTAATACAAGGTAGGTATTAATACATTTAAACAATGCAACAGTCAGTCATTGCTTCAACAATGATGGTGAAATAGGAAGTTTAAAAAGATAATGTATCTCAGATAATATATCTCTGCAAGAGTTTGATATAGGGATCAATTCGCCATAAAGAGTAGTTAACAAAATGGGGTTTGAAAGCTGCAAAAAAAAGGCATTGTAACCCTTCAATCTGGAATATCTAATGACAGGTAACAGTTCTGAGATGCTGACAAGATATTCTGTGGAGAAGATTAGGTTATCATCACTTACCCCAATTGACATTACTTTTTTTTCCTGAATAGATAACATGTACTAGTATATTTGAGGAAAAAATGAGTCAAGAAGCAGCTCCACACTGCCACTATGCTAGAATTAATGTCATTAAGAACTTCAAAATGATCTACTATAAATCAAGAGATCACGTGTGTATTTTACTTGATTAAGTGCAAATCTATTGCATAGTTTTGGATGGCAATGAAATAAATTTTTAAAATAACTTGCTATTATCCAACCTGTACCATAATTTAAATATAGCTGGAATATAGTACTTTTTAGCTACTCTAATTAGGAGAGTAATAAATCCCTTTTTTTTACTATTAAGACTACCAGAACAAAACTAATGTCTACTCTCTCACTAAAAAAAAACTTTGAGTATTTAGTACACCTCACAGTGAGTTACTATAATATTTGAGCAAAATGTTGCATGATAACTACATACTTCAGAGCATACTGTACTGAGGAAAATAAGTCCATATGCAGGACAGCATACCTTCAGGTATACATGAGGGGTTTTATAATCTGCCTTTTTACAGACTATTATCAAATGGATCTCTCACAAAGCTTCCAGGCCACACAGAAGATATGGAAACCACTGCTATTCAACTCAATATATTATTTCTCAGTGCAGGCAGAGGCCAGATATTTTCCTGTAAATCTCATGGGTTCTAAATCTAGCAATAAAAATTTATATTTACACAGTCAGCCCATCCATATTTTATATGGGAGAGCCAAAGTTATGGAACAAAGCAATCTGTGAGAGAAACAACCTCTTAGGTAAGCAAAACTGTGGCACTCACAATCAATGGATGGCCGAAGTTCACTTCAAAATCTTACATGAAATTGGAAATTCATACCAGACAAATCCCTGCCCTTTGGGTTAACACCAGAACTTTTCTCTTCCATTAACTGTTAACTCATCCTGGTGTAAAGCCAAGTATATGAATGCGAGAGTGGTATTTATATTGTACAGACACCAAGACCAGTGCTATGCTTCTGACACATTCTTGTTTCCCTTGTGGACAAGTGGCAAGCATGGCAGCAAAACAGGTACAAAGCTCATGCAAAGGAAGGAAAAGGCATCACTTGAGCTCAGCATCACCTCACATCACAGAATTTCGCTCCAAGTGATGAATTTTATGTTCTGTTCAAAAGCGACAATAATTGAAAACAAAACTTAGCATTAGAACTTTGCTTTTCATTACCACACTGTATAAAAAGAATCTGGCTGAGTAGAAGTCAAGTTATAGAACAGCAAGGAATGAGTAAAAAGCGGCAAAGACTCCCAGGTTAGAGCAGAATTCATTTGCTTATAATTATATGCACTCTATACATAACAGTAACCCCCAGTGTTTATATCACTGCAGATTGTTAAGTACATTTAAATTTCCCAATAAGCAGATGTGTTCCTACATTCTTTTACATTCTACTAGATTTGAAATAAAACTATGAAGTACATAGAACCCCAAAGACAACAATTAATCTTCTTGGCACTGGAAGCAATGACCACAGCCAGCAGAGCTCTGAGCTTGCTCATACACTGGACCTTTTATGCATTCTTCTGAGAAGTTGCTTTGCATCCTGCAGGACTAGATTGTGTAAAACAGAATGAATTATGGATAAAAACAAACAGAAAATCACAAAAGGGGCTTTTTAAATTTAAAGAAAATTAAAGTTTATGTTCTGCAAAAAGAAATACGTCATAGGAAACGGACACAACAGTTGTCATGTCCAGTATGTAATTTTGGCAGCCACTTGCTCCATCATTAGGGAAATCATCAAGATATTTTAGAGTCCATCTCACACAGTTTGAGTTAAGCAATGGCAAAAACATTCTACTTAATGAAATATGCACTTTCTATTTTTATCTTATGCTGGGCAAGAATAAGTTTCCTATCTGAAGTTTTCTGATGCACCTAATAGGCTAAAGAGCAAGGAAAGCTCACGGATTTAGAAACACAATACAGACAAAAAGACAACATGGCATTTTGATTCCCTCAGGAGTAGGAGGCTGGATATAAATTAACTTCATTTTGGCCACGGTATTTGATGTTCTAGCAAGCTACTCCAGCCCAGCAGGCACCTGGCACAGGTTTGATGGCATTTGAGAGAATGACTGGAAGCATTCCTCATTTGTTCAAGTTTTCTAGAAAACTCAGGAGCAGTTTGAGACAGCAAAAATAGAAGCAATTGCATTTCTGAAGTTAAAATTTTATTTGAAGATAGCTAAATATCTTTTATGGTCATATAAATATATTTACATTAATTTTTATATATATATATACACTTAGACATATTGAGAATCCTACTAATTCTTGGTCTCTGACTGCCATTAATTGATAGATACTCTTCAGAAATTGATTTTGACATGGTTTCTGTGTGCCACAGCTTCAGCCACAGGGTTTTGGTCAACTATATCCTAGTGCATGTTATACCAAAAACACAGCCTTAATAAATTTTCCTATTATTAGGTTCAGAGAAAGAATAATGGAAAGATATGAACAATCCTAATTTATTTCTATTCATTTGCCAGGGAAAACAACAGCCTGCATGTGCACAAGGCAGGGCTCTCTCATCACTCACTGTTCTGGTTTTAACATATAAAGCTTCCAATGTCAAGATTACAGGTAGGAACAAGAAGATACTGGTTTATCTTTTTTTGAGTTAAATAATTGCTCCTCTTTCTTGCTGTGAAGCCAATCTATCAGGCTTTTTTAAAGAAAATTTCTCTGTCTTTGCTACATCTTAAAAGATTAAGACGTGGATAATTATTAGAAGCCATATGTGCTTTTCCCTTAACAAAGAAAAGCATTAATTCTTCTGCATCGATACAGGAAGCAATTTATTTTTATTTTGTAACATGACATGCAACAAGAGAAATAAATTAGAGTCATAAAACTGGACAAACAACATACAATATACAGAATGAGGCAATCTATCAAAAGTTTTAACTCTCAAATTGACAAAAAATGAAAAAATATTTTGATATACCATTATGCATAGTAAACTTGAACATATTATTTATGTAAGTCAAATTCAAAATACTGAATTTATAAAATAAAAATTACAAATACAATGAAGCACAAAAACTAAACTGGACTATGAAATAGAATGCTGTATCTGCATGAATAATTTATTTGGATACTAGCCAGCTGGTAAAGTACCATTTATTTCTAAATTCATCTTGCAATAATTATGTTCACACATTACCTCAAGCATTTTACAAAATTAATTTTTGAGAAATAAAACAGATAATTATTCCAGATGTTAGTACTGCCATGTATGTATAGATTATTGTGGCAATTTAATTATTGTTGTTCCAATTCAAAACACCATTTTCTATCAAACATGCTTATTGAGAATTTAAATCAGAAAATGGTAGCAGATGAACTAAAAGTGAATTCACTCAATATGCCAAATCTTTTGTGCTCACAGCAGGCTCACAGCTGTTAATATTTACTCAACAGTTACTACTGCTTTTATCTCCCAAATGAATATTAATAAAACCAAAGATTAACCGTGCATATTTTTGCTGTAAATGACTTTTAATCCATGAAATAAAAAATAACATGTATAGAAGGTAATAGAGTATACAGTATCTAAATCACAAAAGCCCAATCTGGTTTTGTAAAAGCAGAATACAGACTGCAAATTCGACAGATTTGGTTCTTATTTTCTTACGTTGCTAGATCACACAAAATCCCCAGTGTCCAGTGGAACTGCCATCATAATCCCCCAATGCAGTATTATGTAAAGGACAAAGCTGTACAGGAAACCTTGCACTACCAAATTACTGCATTCTGTTTCTTCTCACAATTGTGGTCAGGTAATTCCATTGCACTGGTCAGTCTATTCTGAGTAAGCAATTATTAAGACATGGTGAGAGAAGCACTAGATTAAAGCTCACCTAAAACCTATGACAAGGTGGAGAACTTAACAAATCTGAGAACACTGGAGACTGGGGATCCCAAGTGCCCATGCCATGGTCCTCTTTTAGAGAAACTTACTTCTACAGTGACTGTAAGATGCAGCACAAATTCCCTTATCCCTGATTTGAAGATTGTTTTTATTGCCAGGGCAGAGTGTGAATCTTTGCATCTCATTTCTGTTATTTTCTTAATTCAAGTGCTTGGTTTTCAGGTATGGCAGATAAATATTGCTGTTATTTAGTAACACCTGTGAGATTAGGACACCTTTTCCACAGCTGCAAGGTATAAACACCAAGGACAATTTGCCCTGTGTTTAAATTATCATGGAATTGCCACATTACAGGAATGTCTTGGTAAATTGACCTTACCTCATCTGGCTTGGTGATGCATTTCCCTTTCCCTGAACATGGGAAGTTGTCTGAATGGCTTCCCACAGGCATGCAGGTACTCACTTTCACCACCACAGTCAAGCGTAGGGCCACAATGCACTTGGTAACTGAATCATTCAGAAAACCTTTAAAATAAAATGAACATATTCTTGTTATATGACAAAATAGGCTGATACTGTTAATGCTCTGCACCTAGGCAAACAAAACGGACTTGAAATAAACTGTCAACTAAACAAAACTGCTCATACTTAATACACATCTCTCTGAATGCAAGGCATGTAAATACAAGTTAAAATAGTTCGAAGACAAAACTCATTATATTGATTTTAAAAAGGAAGGCAGGATGGTGAAACAGACCTACTCCCAAAGCTCAAACTCTTTAGGTTTCAAAATTAAGTGCTTTTGCCTGCTACTTTCTGAAAAGCTAAAAAATAGATTTCTTTAACTTCTTTAATGACAAGGAACACTAAAATCAAGTTGTGTGGAGAAATATGTTTAAATGTATTCATAAAAGTTACACTCAGAGCTAAAAAGCACCCAGATTCATTACTTTGGTAAAAGATGGCGAATCCCTTTGGCTCTGTTTTTTATGAAGTTTGCAAGAATATACTTGAACCATTTGACAGCATCTCTGTATATTTGCAATGCAAGTATTATTGAATGTCTGATCTGATATCTCTATAAGTTGACATAGCAGGTAGGGATGAACTAAACATAGAAATAGGAACACTGGATGAGGAACAGGAAGATTCATGAATCTCTGGCTAGCACCTGTACTTGCATGGAATGAAAAAAATTGTGGTTGATAGCTATTAAAACACACTGGAACATAACAACATCACTATCACACATATTCATAACAGATTTATCTGAAAAATAGAAGAAGTACAACAGGAAAGATAATATGGGGAACATACACAGCCCATGACATATGGGATAAAACCAGAGTTCATGTCAAAATACACAGCCCGTGCTCCTGTACTTCACTTGTGCTTGAACTGACTTGTTCCAGCACACTGATTAGATTCCTGAACTACAGCCCTTCCATGTGTTACATCAATTAATTGGGTTTTTTTGGGAGAATAAATGTGCACTGACACAAAAATGTGGGTTTGGTATAGTGTATATCCTATATCCAGAATTTATGCCTAAAAAAAGCAACAAAGACCCTTCCACAGATTGTCACACCTTGACTTCACTATCCTCCATGTATGTAGACTCCAAAGGGTCTAAGACTGTAGTGCCAGAATGGAATGCTGCAGGCAGAGAACCATTCTATGAGTCTCTTTTTCTTTAGAAAATACAGAGAGAATTTAAGCCAATTTAAGCAAAATTTGATGGGGTTTTTTTAAAGCAAATATCCTTAATTTTAAAAAGAACAACACTAACTAGATGCAGTCTATGACACAGAATGGTTTTTCTTAGATTTTTGACTTTAAATTGCAAAATCCATTTACAGCCTAAACCTCTAAGGAGCTTCAAAAATGCAGTTCAGCTTCTTGCATTATAGACTGGACATAGCATGACATTTAGTCAAGAGAAAAAAAATAGTAAAACAAAATATTTTTAATGAACAAAACAAACAAAATTTCATTAAACAGAACTTCAACTGAATTCTCTTTCAGAACAGCTGCTAAGCATTACTTAAATTTTGCATATGGAAGAGTCAGGCATGACTAATTCTACAAATTTCACACAAAATCCTATGGAAGACTTGCAGTCTTTGTTTTTCATTTTTAGATTTCACTTTTTAAAATGCTGCATTCCTTCAGCTATTAGTTGTCTATGATCTCTAAATCCTACCTTCAAACAGGAAAATCTCATGTCCTACATAGACCTCATTGGCTTGAGTACAGCCTCTACAAGTTAGCTGAATATTCTAAAGGATCAGATTTAAAAAAAAAAAAAAAA
>VYXD01016610.1:1828652-1879300 GCA_013397195.1 Hylia prasina
GCAACACATGTATTGGGTATAGTTCCAAATGCCTAATGGTCTGTTTTGGCTAGTGAAGATTATTGTAATCTGATGACCTCCTCAAAGCAAGCCAATTTATTCTGGCTTCAATACTACCCCATTTTTACCCATCTGTTCAAAGATGCAGCCAGACTTTTTCTTTAACAATTGAATGCGATTGTCACTGCCAGTCATGCAATTATATGTGAATGCTTGGAAGAATGTGGTATTTAGAAAATGTCTTTTTGGGTTCACATTTCCTTGTCTGAAGCAGATTGTTACATATTCTTCAGGACAGCTCCCTAAAGAAATATTAAATCAACCTTCTTTGTACTTTGAATCTTGTTACTATTTTGGTATCAAAAGCCCTTAGGCAAACCACTGAAAAAATCATTATTCTCTCTGGAATGCCACACATTTTCCTGCAATTTCTAATTATCTCACCTAATTTGTAAATACTAGAAAAATATAAACATGGGTATTTATTTTCACTTTATAAAAGTTGCATACAACTTTCTGAGATCTCTAGGTTTTAAGGCTAAAAGAAGCTTGTCTGACCATCTAAATATAACACCCTGCTTAACTCAGGTCATAGCCCTTCAATTAATTCCTTCCCCAATTCCCATAACAGCAACTGAACTAGAGTGAGTTTTAAGTTCTATTTTTAACTTCTAGATGGGAGAATAATTTTGGAACCATATTTACAGCTACTTTCATCTCAGGTTTGGAGAAAAATATTACAGCAGTTTACACCAAAAGGTAATTTTGTTCAGTTCAACCTTACTGGTTTTCTAAAGCCAGTTAAAACACAATGGCATCAAAGCATTTTTAGTTGCAGAACTCAGGGTTGAGTTATTTACAGGAATATTGCAGAAACAATTCTCAAGCCTAATAAATCATAATGTGATATGAGTAGTCATTTAGATTGCAGAGGAAGCATTTTCAAGCTTTTTGCACACACAGCTGATGGTCTGGGAAATGCCTGCATGATTTCCTTGGCAGAATGCATGGTAAAATACACTACAGCTCGCTCCACCCTGGCAGTTCCACACACATATGTCTGGGAGCACAAAGTATGGATGCTCCTGTTTCACTCACATCAAGAAAGCTAAGATTCAAAAATAAGGAATAAAACTAAGAGATGACAGGTGTCATCATTATGCCCAGATACTTTCAGAAGATCATATCATACTATTCTGATTACCAGTACTCAAACAATAATTGAGTGTATGCTTTCTAGACTACACAAACTGATTTGCTTCCTTCACAGGCCCCATTTCTGAGCAATACCTTCCTCCTAAGCACAGCAGTCTGAGGTCAGCAAGCTGGTCCACAGTGGACAGTCAAAACAGGGAAGACTGAGGCTAACAGACCACCAAGCTGGTTATCATATTGCACATAATGTTAGCAAAAGGCAAAACACTACACTAGAAATCATTCACTAACTCTTGGTATGCACCAAACATGCTCTGACACACACCAACGCCTTTTGCATTTGGCTCAAATGTATTCCTCTGTATTCTACACAGTGAGTACATGTATTCCAAAGATATTCACCTTTGGTTGAAAGAGTAGATTATCCTTTTAGTTCCAGTTCACAGAAGCGTAGATCTTTGAGTTCACCTAAAGGTTTCTTGGAGAATGACTGCCAAGAGGATAGGGCACTCACAATAAAGTATCAGTCCTCAAGTTTTCAACTTACTTTTAGCCTGGTTTCCCAAGGAAATGAGACAGCAGTGGGATGTCTATCAGTTTCCATCTGTTCTCTTTTTTTTCTCTCAACACTTTCCCACACCAAAAGCTTTTGGGGTCAGTAGTCAACTTCAACATTTTGCTAAGCAGTGAAATTCTCAAAGACACTAAGTGCCTGCAGCTCCCCTGCACAGTAAGCAGCCCTGGCACCAAGGGCATTGGTAAGTCAAGATGGTAGGAAAACTAAAAAAAGGGGCCCAAAATAAGGCGATATAAATTCTCCACCCCATTCCCTGTGTACAGTACAGTCAGCTATTCATTATTTGGAAAATGGGAAACTGGGATATAGTTAAATGGAAGAAAAACAGATCAAAGGAGCAGCACTTGGTGTGCCTGCACCGTATCTTCAGTTCTTGTCATGCAGTAACATAGTGAAGCTGTGATACTTCCAGATCAGATTTCAGCTTCTAGAAAAAAACTGCTGATATCAGAGCATACTGAACATCCTTTATAAACCTCACTGGTCCAGGATAGAAGCTATATAAGTGTATCTGATAGTTCATCCACAGATGCTGGAAAGTCATAGAATTAAGTGTAAAAGAGTCCAGAGGAATTTTCTGTTTGACCACATCTCCCCCATCAGAAGAAAAAATACTATCTAGCAAGCTATACAAGAGTGGTCAATATGCTCAACCTCTTCTTTTATGGACATTGAACTTTGCAGACATAATACTTTAAAGAAAGGACGGTAGGAAAGAAAGAGAAGTATATTTTGTTTGATGTCCAAATTTTATCCAAAGATTATTTCATGTCCATGTATCTTGTGATATTCAATACCATGAAAACTACTGTGAAAACAGACATCTATACTAATCACCACCATGTTTCATTGCCTTTTTGGATCTAATTATGAAGTTAGACGTTTACTTTAACTATATGAACCAATTTCCCTCTGTTATGGGACTGCATATTACAATCTCCAATAGTTTTCCATCTAGCAAATCTAAGCAAGTTCAATCTTCTTCTTGTTCATAGAAGTCACGTTCAACACATTTTAGAGACCTAACAAGTGAAAAAGCATAACAAGATGTTCCCATTTTTTTAAAATTTAACTTTACATGTTGAAGTACTAGAGGCCTACAAATGGACAAACATTTACTCCCCTTTCCATGACACTAATACTCAGGGTCATTAAGGCCTACCAATCCCCTCAGGACCCTGACACCAATACTGTTCTACAGAATATGAAAAATGGGTCAGGAATCATTTCCTAGTTTGCTTCAGGATGATTATCACACATAAGAAAACGAGAAGTGAGAAACAGGTAAGCAATGCCATTTGCAATCTTTGATGCAGTACATCAGTGCCATCAGCACTGCACAGAACATCTGAGATCTCTCTCTAACGATGCTGCTAGGCAACATAGCATCTGGGGATACAAAAATACAGCTGCAATAGCAAAATTGCTATTTTGTCCACAAATAGCACTATTTATAGGTGGCACAACTCTCCCAAATTCTATATAGATCAGCGTGCTTACTGTGCTTTATTCACAGAAGCCTTGGTCAGATAATGCTTTTGAAAGTATATATAGATTCTAATGAGAATCAGTTCAAGAACTGTTTCAAATATTTTATTTTTCACAAGCTGACATGAAACAGCTGTTTAAAGAATTTTTCCTGGGATGTGACTGAAAACCTTCTCATGGCATTCATTGTCTTCTCCAAATTGCATTCATAGTAACAGTCCGTTTTTAGATGTTTGTGCTTTCTTCCTTCACTACCAGCAATGAAGACTGCCTGGGCTCCTAAAATCAAACATCCACTTTCTTCTCAGGCATAACCACTAAAAGGTAAGAGTGCTGCTGCTCAAGTTACATGCTCAGTAACAATACTACGGCTCCACCAGAGACAGATTGGCAATGATAGTGTTACACTGGTGTAAGAGAAAGCAAAATTTGGGTGTCAGAAAATTACTACCAACATTTTGGGAAGGAACAGCACAAAACTTGCCTTCCAAGCTGGAGCTCAATTTTGCAGGACTGGTACTAAAAATGTATTTATGAACTGAGCAAACCAGTTGAATTCACTTAAGCATAGCAAAGTCCCATGTTCCATTAAATTTCCTCTATAACAAATGTCAATTTCTAAATTTCACTGTTACTTAAACAATTATCCAACTTAATAATTTGACTGGACCAAACCCCATGACAGAATTATGAAACAGTCAGCTAGCAGGAGTACACTTACTCTTACAAAGACACTTGCATTCAGCTGACTAAGGAGCTTAGCTTAAAGGGGCAGTAGCTTAAAGTGTGACCTTCTCCCACAGCTTCAAGGACTCTTACAGTCCAAAGTCATGGTGAAAGCCCAGCAAAGGGTAATGACTATTCTTCTAAAAGATTTCCTGTATCACAAATTCCCAATATATCTTTATTTGTCAGCATTTCAGCCAAATTGCCAAGCTGGCAAAGAACTATTTGGGCCCAAATGTAGACCACCAGAATCCCTGATTCCACACCTTTCAAACACAGCTAAGTGTGGTGGAATACAAGTGGCGTAGCTGGGACTGCAGTGAAGTCCAGAAGCTGGGGTGGCAAGGTTGGCTAGGATATATCTGCAGTTCAGCTGAGAGGCTCTATTAGTGGCTACCCTACTTTTAAACACGTTACAGTATGTTACACTACTAGCTGAAGATCTCAAAGCATTTTATAAGCTTTATTAAAATGTGTCTCACACTGGTACACTGTGCAATGTACCAGTTACACTGGTATCCACATTCCACAGATCAGTCTGTCCAAGATCTTATCATGGAAACAACCATGTGATCAACTTAAAATAAATATCTTGATTATGAATTGGTCACAGAGTCATATTTGAAAAAGAGAAATCTTAAAATTAAAGAAACAAACCAGACATTGCAAATTTGAGTAGATGAACCTCCAAAGACAGACTAGAAAAATAATTTCCCATTGTTACTTGCTAGAAATAGCAGCGAATAAAAATTAATTTTGAATAATTTACAGATTAATTAAAGATTACTCTAAAGAGTAAAAATTATTTAAATGCTAGCTTAAAACATAATACAATGTACGAAAATAACAACTAGTCTGACGTTTACATCTACTTATATGTGAGATGAGGTACATGCAACTTGATCATAAAGGCCAGGATATTTATTTTATCATATTTATAAAAATACCCTTTCTTATATAGGCCAACAGCATTCTTCAGAATGCTTTGGATTTCAGCTGAATGCTTCATTTCTTTGCCTTACAAAGCCATCTTTTAAAAGAAATCATTTAAATTAACACTTCACTTCGCTTTTCTCACTGTTCGCACTTTGCTGCTGCTTTGTTTACCAAAAGGTCATTTTCTGCAAGGTTTGCTCTTGTGCCCAGAACCCCAGGGAAATGTTCAGTTGAGCACAATGCTCAAATCTGCAGACAACAGGGCCCTTCCAGGCAAATTTCACACTTAAAAATGAGAACCCCACTAACTGAGCAGTTGTCACCAGCTCCCCCCAGCGAGGCCGCCTTGCACAAAAGGAGCAGGACAGTCACACACAGGGACAGAGGTGCTGCACCTCAGCTGGGCACAAGCACAGCCTGGATGTTCCAACCACGGCATGTGCAGGGCACAGAGATTTCATTTGGTCCAGAGTGAGAGGGTTCAGTCAAATGACTGCAATATGCCATGGACTGGGAGCTCACACAGATACTGAGCTGACACATGGCAAGTAGATAAAGCCAGAGTAACTTGATCACGTGGCCTTCGGTGAATTCAATTCACACATCTCCTATTATGAAATAAAATTGTCCTATTTAATTTTTTGCTTAAGTGAAAACAATTTCAAGATGCAGTAAACTGCTTTCTTTAGACAGAAATGTGTGCATGTTTTAGAGGCCTGTAACAACACAAAATACATCTCAAAGCCCCAGCTACAATTTGCCTCCTAATCTGAAATCCTATTGCCAGATAAAGAGTAAGAAAAGACCAACTTGTTTCAAAATATCTCTCTATATTTTTTTTCCACATAGTATTTTTACACTGTTTCATTTTGCCTATTCAATATAGCTACACCAGTATTGTTGGTGATCCCTCCTTAATGCACCATGAGATCTTGCACAGAGACTCCTTGAACAATCAAAGAACAACACAAGAGTAAATAATCGCTCAGGGCAGAGTTAGAAAAGAAAACACTTTGTTGCATTTGAAAGGCAGAGACAGCATTTTGGATTGGAAAATATTATCCTTCCTGACATAGAACCATATGGCTCCCGCATTTATTAAAAAGCAGCAGATATCTTGTGCTTCGGAAGCCAAGCATTAATTTTCCTTTTTAAGCCAACCATCAAAAAGTTTTGTGGAATTTAAGCAAGCTGCCTTAGAGGTGTTGGCATTTGAATGGCATCAGTACTCTTCATCTCACCACAAAGATGCTAGAGCACCTATTTTCAAGTGAGTTTGTACAGCTAGCAATTTTATTTAAGGAAATACTTTTGAAATACTTGATAATTATAGTTTAAAGCAGCTAATTATATTGTATTGATCTAAAAGCCTGGGCATCTTGGAGAAAGCCAGATGACATGCCAAATAATGTCAACTGACAAGTCTACATCAGTTTTTCTTTGCTGTGATGAAAATAAGCCTTATAATTTAAAGGTTGTGCTGGAGGATTTATTTTCTGTTCAGATAAAAATATTAATTCATATTAAATGTTAAACTTTCTACCTTATTATCTGCTAGGTCTTAGCTGAGAAATAGCAATTTTGCTTATAAATGTCTTCCTTTGATTTTTATAAGCAGACAATAAGCTAAAAAGCTAATGTAGCAATATCTCATGAAAGCTGCTTTTTAAGCAGCATCTTTACCTTCCTTTTAAGCAGCTGCTTAAGCGGCACCGTGGAAGTGCTAAATAAAGCACAAAGTCTAAAAGCAAGTAGTTTCAAGCGATTTATAAGCATTTTTTTACAATTATATACAAACTTTTTTATTATATTACCTATGAGGAAATGGAGGCAAAATATTAATGCCCAACTATTTGTTTTACTATTTTTCTGAAAGAGCTCTCACCATTACTGCTTCAGCTCTGGGCACACCAGAGGCAGAAAAGCAATTTTTCCAACATTTTATCATGAAAGCTGATAAGAAGAGTATCTTTTTTTCAACAGATATTATAGAAACAGAAATAATATCCTAACATCCATGATAAAGACCTGAAAACATAATTTCATTTTTTAATGTTGTTAGAAGAAAGGAAATAGGTTGCATACACAGAGACAGCACTGCCAGCTCCACCTTCTACATTATGCCCAAAACCTCCAAATAAACACTCCTTAAAACTGAGTAATAATTATAAAATAATCATATAATATGCAGTTTTGTATTAGTACGAAAAGGAAAATGGTGCAAAGATGTGTCAGGGGAGGTTTAGGTCTGATATTAGGGAAAGATTTATCATCCAGAGGGCAGTAGGGCACAGAACAGGCTTCCCAGGGTAGTGGTCACAGCACCAAGGCTGACAGAGTTCAAGAAGTGTTTGAACACCCTCAGGCACAGGGTGCAATTCTTGGGGTGCCTTGTGCAGGGCCAGGAGTCGGATGATCCTGATGGGTCCCTCCCAACTCAGTATATCCTATGATTCTGAGAATTATTACTCAATCTCCAAATTCATTAAAAAGAAGCTATGGTTATTTTGTGTCCTAGCTGTTAACTGGACTGTTAAATACAATCTGCTATCTGTACAGCCACACAGGTGTGTATATATACCAGTTTTCCAAGCAGACTGGAAACTGTGTGAAATTAGACCTGCCTGACTGCAAGTCTGCCAGCCACAGGTGTACCTTTGGATACACCTGAAGCACAGAACTGTTGCCTTAGTAAACAGGTATATTAATTTAGTGCCAGGATAAATTAACTGACTCGTGCAGGAGCAGATGGTGTGCAGTCATTGTAAAACTTCTAAAATGTGAGTATTTAAAAAAAATAAATATTTTAAGGCTTTTATTCTACATTGGGTTGGGTTTTTTCAGTATTTTGACAGCAACCTATGTTCTCAAAATTAATGTTCCAATTCTCAGTTAGAGCGTGATAGCATGCTTGGATAAAAGAGATGCATGCAACAAATCATAAAGGATTTTTGTGGGAAATGCCATACAAGCTGAGAATGTCCTTCAAAGCCCTTTAAAGGCCTTTTTTATTTTTTAAAGAAAAATGTTCATGCATCATTTTTTTTCAAGACAGCTATTATTGAATCAATTCAGTAAATCTTCTGCGTTTGCAACAATCTTGTATAGAAAAACATACACAAATTCCAAAATCCAGTATATTATTCCCTGAAAGAGAGAAGTGCACAATGCTGGGTAGATTAGATTCCCTCAAAACACATAGCAAGCAGCACTTTCAACTCACCCCAGAGATCCTTAGCTGTAACCCATTAGAATTCATGAGAACTTCTGAAAGGCTCCTCCACCAACTGACGGTGCACCAGGGAATTCTTATCTCACTTTTGCAGACTTGTAAAATGTATTTCATCTGATTTCAATTTTTCAAGATATATTGCAATGAAGAATAGGTGTGTGACTCTAACAATGTAAAGTTTTGCAGTTAACTCATTTTCAAATGTTAGTCTAGTACCATTACTGCAAGCAGGAATATATGAAGATCCAGAAATAAAACAAATACCGATGAGACATTTTATAAATATCATAAATAGTTTATGCAGGAATCATTCATTAACTTCAAAGAACATTGGGACAAAGAGTATGAATCTGTAAGTGTAATTAATGGAGAGCCTGCCTTTTACTTCAACAATGTTTTTAATGTTGAACCCTTAATTTCCATCTCTTATTTAAAGACACTATTAAATCCCTCCCACCTCCCTTTCTCACTGTTTCTTTGGCCAATCTTGATGCCCACCCATAGCTCGCCACAGAATTGACAGCGAAAACATTTCCTGTTCAGAAATGCCCTCAATTAAACACCTTTTATTTAAATCTTCGTTTCAGAAGAAACATTGTTGCTGCAAACCATGAGCACACACTAACACTCAGCTCCTCCTACAGACCAACCACCTGGTGACCACCTCTGTCCAGCAGTAACCTGGCACTGAAAGCCACCAGCACCTTGGCATGGCCCATGTGCTTCATCCTACTCCTAATCCACACAACTCACTTTCTCACTTCAAAGCCTAAACCATATTGGGGTTTCTTCCCCCCTGGCTAATAAATACACTCTAATAAAACATAACAAATTATTTTAGAAGACTAGCACATGTATAGTAGCAAATCTTAGAATAAACTCTTTAAAAATCCTGTGAGCAAAGCATGGAAGGAACAGGTTACGGAATGTCCAAGCCAGTCTTCTGCTGGCCACGGCCGGGTAAATGCTGTAATTAAACCACTTCATCATGCTGCATAATCACAGCACATCACTGTCCCTGCACTGCAAGAGACTGTTTGCAGATGCAGCAGCCATTTTATAAACCCCATTAGAGAACACAGAGTGCTCTTTTTGGGCGAGCAGTGCTACACTCTCCCCTTCATTCTCACACAGTGCAGGTACTGTCTCTGGGGTGAACAGCTCTGTGCTGACAGGGTCTATTTTTAGATCTCAGAAACAGCATTCTTCCCAACCTCTAAACACTGTGCCCTGAACCACATGATCAGCAAATCAGCACATTCCTGCTGACTTCTGAGCCTTTTCAATCTTGTATAAACAACTTTAAACTTTAAATGCCACAAGGTAACACAGAACAAATAATATTCCCCTAAATGTTTTATCTTTGACATAAATAACTTATTCAGAAAGATTTGCAAGAGGCAATTATAGTACCTTGCTGAGTAACAAAACTTGGAAGGAACACAGTGAGAAATGACTCAAAGAGGATGTAGATCAAAAAGAGACACACACACAAAAAATTCAAACCAAAAAACCCACTCAGATCTTCCTCATTTTTCTTTTGCAGTTCTAATTAGAAATTTTTTACAAGATTAAAAAAAATGCCCTTATACAAAATTCACCGACTGAGAGAAGAAACTTTAAAATTACGTTAGAATAAAAAGAAAAAGATTGGAGGAGGGAGGAGGAAATCATATAAAATAAATGTATCAAATTATATGGTCCACAGCCTTGCTGTGTTACTGCTTACAGAGGCCTACAGCATTTTGTGGCCTCCTCACATCATCCTAGCTTAAATATCATCAATAAGAGCACTAACAATATTATTGGTTTTTTATATAAAACCACCCACTTTAACTTATTGTACCTTAGAATAAACTTTTCATGTCTATCAAGAATCATGGAAATTTGTCTGTAAGAAAAACTTTATTCAAGTGACTTATTGAAAGCTAAATGATTAAAAACTTGTGAGGCATGTCAAACTGACAGACCTCTTCCACACATCTGGATCAAATCTGAAGTAAAGATCAAATTATTTTTCTATAAACCTTGGCAGAATTATGGATTTCAGCTGAGTGAAAATAAAATTAATTTTCACACCAAATAACTAAGTTACTTTTATACACCCAAGATTTGCATTTCATTGGACAAAAACTGATGATGGGAAGTAAGCAGAATATTTCCATACAACTGAAAAGGAAATTCAGAGGCTCTTTCTTAAACCAAAAAAATTCATGCCTTAGTTTCAGCAGCTGGAAAATTTTACAATGAATTTCACTATCAGGACATTAAAAAGAAAGACCAAAGAAAGTATTGAAAAACACATGGAAGTAAAGCAAGAGGTCTCAGAATACTTGTACTGCATGAAATAAACCATTTTTATGAACTCGACCTTCTGTTATATTCATCTAGGAAAAGGTACATTTTCACCTCATGTTACCCAGCACACAATAAAAAATTCGAAGAATCCCAGCGACCAAAATTCAGCTATAGAGATGAGTAGGACAAGACAAACTATGAAAGAGCAACACAATACATATTTTAGTTATCTAAATTAATAACCTGTGCTGTATGCCTTGTACAGTCTAGTGGAGCCCTCACAGAGCAACTTGGGCCCTCTGCTTCAGAGCTTAGACTGATCTGTGCCTTTAGGCATTTTCACCACTGCATAAAAGCTACCAATTATCCTGTCTTCAGGATATTTTTATCATACATTAACTACCAAAAAGCAAATGCAAAAATTTATCCCAGAGACATGAGAGGATGGGTTTAACTCCGATAAATTAAATGCAAAACAAGATTAAAAGGGAAAAAAAAGCCTAAAACTAAGTATCTTAGAAGGAATAATAATATTAAAAGAAAGAAAGTGGAAAATTATTTGAAGGAAATAAACATCACTAAAAGAAATGACTGATGATAAGAATTAAATTATTCAACTAACAACCTTCAAGCAGTATGTTTGGAAAGTGATAGCTGAAAAAGGAGAGAACTAGGTATTACTTCTGCATTTGGGGATTTTCTGTATTAGCTACACACTTGGAATTTTTCCCAGTGTTTCTAAATCAGAATGTACTTAATTTTGCATTTATTAGCATGGTAAGTTTTCAAATAACAATTGTGGCAGCTTATAGTTCCTTTAAAAATATACAGCATTTCAAGCAGATAATAAGTGCTGTTATTACAATGACTTTGGTTTCATGTCATTGGTATAATAAAATATCTGCCCAGAAATCTCAATTTAATTAAGTCTATTATGTCTATGCATAAATACAGCATTAAATCCATGTTATTTCCCATACCCTTAGAAATAATATAGAAGGATATTTTCATTATACTCCTTCCACAAAGATGCTTAACATTTAATTGCTGAGTGAAACAAATAGTATATTTCTAAGGTTCCATATTCATAGACACAACACTAGAAGATAAAAAAGTAGTGCAATTAAACACTGTTAAAATATAATAGGAAATCTGATCTTGTAATATATTTTTTCAATTTTCCTGTCTACAGGCCTAAGCTTCTTCACAAAGCATCCCATGACACAATACCAGACAAAGAAACACCTCAAGCATTCAATTATATGCTGCATCATTTGCCAAAGGTTTATTAAAATAGAACATATAAAATAACTTGCATTATCTCAAAGTATCAGACAAAAATAACCTGTAGATTTTAAAGTGAATGGTGCCAACTGTGTAAGAATTAGTGTAGCTCCTCTCTGGTTTGAATGAACCAATATCGCTAAGAACCAATGTAAGTGCTCCCAATATCCCACCAGGATCTTTCACCACTTAAAGGAGTTAGTCCTTTGTTCCTCTAAATGCTGAGTAAACCATCAGCTGTCACCTAGAGGTGATGGACAGAAAGTCAGCATGTTACTCACCAATAAAGTAGTTGTTTCCTAATGCAAGCATTTCTTCAGAAAGCACAAGTCCACCCAGTGCCTGGAGAAGAGTGACACTTCTGCCATCAATAAGTGAACACTGTTTAAATCCAGTGCTTGTGACCTTCCATAGCAAGATGAGAGAAGCAGTAGCATCTTGTCTTATTCTAAGAAAAGAAATTATGAGAATATTTGCACTGAGGGAAATCAGTGTAATTAGGAAGTACATCACTGTAGAACTGAATCTTAACAAAGATGGGAAACTTAAATCTAGCGAGTATAGAATTAGGAAAAATCCTGAATGTCTTTAGCATGCCCACAAAACTTAAAAATGCTTCAGCTGTAAGATTTGCATAATAGTTTATGTAATAGCAGATTAAATCGTACAGAGTCCCAATTTCCGATACTTGAAGGTCACCATCTTAATGTCCAAGAAAAGTTTTAGATAAATACCACATAATAGTAAAGTATATCCTCATAAAGGATCCTCATTCAGTCTTTGTATTTTTGCCTTTTTGAGTAGTACCTCCATCCTACAGTGCCATCATTTTCTGCAGCTGAAGTACATCCAGCCCTGTTGTTTACTGAAGAACATTCAATGTTCACTCAATACTGGGAGACAGATCCTGGTAGAAATCCTCATTTGTTTGACACACCAGATCGAAGATTCAGGACAGTTTATTCTTGTAAATCAAATGAGTCACGTAATGCTCCCAAGGTCACTGAGCCCATGGTGCCTTCCTGAATATTGACAGATTAGATATAAAGTCTACTACTGCATCCACACTGTTGGCTCCATTAGGGAGCTACATTATGCCAGCCTTTGTAATCCCAAGGCACTTTTTTTCCCTACTCACCTCCATACAGAAACAATAAAAATCTGTCGTATTTCTGCTAAGGTCCCAAGCATCTCCATTAATTTCCTACGAAGGAAATTCCTACGAGTTTGAACAAGCCTCCAAAAATACAACTGCATCCAACTGCTAGAAACTGTTCATTCTCTCCTGCTGAAAACAGACCTCAAAGTACCTGGAGACGAAGCTCTGCTCTACAACTTCCTGTACTGAAATTGTTTCAATCCTGCTAAAAACACAAGGCAGTTTATCCCTGGTCACTTGTTATTTGATTTCAGAACAAGAAAAGCAAAGTTTTGTAATCATGCCTGACAGAAGTTGAAAAAATGTTGCAACTAGTCATCAAAAGAAGAAAATACTTTACAGTACTTGCACCCTCTTTAAGAACAATCCCAGTTGCTGCTCCTAAAGCTAACTGTCTCCCTTTTAGAACAGAATAGTAGCTAGTTTCACAGTCTAGGTCTCATATGACAATCAAAACAAAATCAACTTATAAAACTGAAATTATTTTCCTTTCATAGATAGCCATTGAATCAGGTAAGTTACTTGGGCCTTAAGATAGTAAATGAAATGAAATGAAAATCAATCTTGACTTGCACTAATCTACCCAGGTATAAAACTCTACTAAATGTGTAAATTATCAAAACTGACTGTGTACTCTGCAGCCTCCTTTAAAACGGGGTTTCTCCACCAAGGCTCTTAAATAGAACTTTAGAATCCACAAATGCTGGCTTTTTCCTGATTCCAAGAAAAGACACTTGTTTGCTTTCAGATTCCAGCCAGCCAGGGCATCCACACTCCCAGATCTTCCTGACTTAGGCTGAAGGCTCATGAATGAGCACAATTCAAAGCCTGTGGGAAGGGTGGGACGGCCCCCACGTTTAACAGTTACTGCTCCAAAGTGTCTGCAGCTTGTCTGCTTGCATCACTTTGTTTTTTCCTGTGAGCATGGCCTTTTTTAACAGAAACATGGGATTCTGAAAGATAAGATGACAGTATGAGAAAAGTAGGCTATTTTGGGGAAATGTAAGTCTAAAATTGCAGCAAAGCTGTGAGCCAGAGAACTACGTTGGCAGATTTTTTTTTTTGTTAATAAAATTTCCAATCAGAAAATGCCTCATCCCAGCTGACAGAATCAGATCTTTCTAAGATGTCAGATTCTGTTAATTAAATGTAACAAAACAAGTATTTGATCCAAAAAGCAAGATTTTGAAAAATGAATAACAGAATAATTCTAATTTTTTTGAGAAAAGTGGTTTTTAGGACATACACAAAGATTTGACAGCTGATGATAACACCTGAAGCAATAACCCAGAAATCAAATACAAATACACAATATACATGCACTTATATAGTCAACAAAAACACTTTCTATCAGCAAGTTCATCTTGAGATTAAAGGGAGGAAAAGTGTTCACTGCACAAAGTAGTAAGTAAATGTCATATCTTCCCCAAACTGACATCTTACAACACATCTGCCCTAATTTCTAAAGCATTATGATAGCCCAGAGACAGTTTACATGCTTACATCTTCTAAAACATTAAATATGTGGGAGAAATTATGCCAAGCAAAGAGCTGTCATGGCTCTGCTACATGCTTGATGTCTGTCTGAATGTCTGAATTCTCTCATAGTCTTTTAGTAATTTGACAAATTTGAATATATGAAGAACTGTTGTCTAAAACATCCAGTCCAATGAAAATAAAAGTGCTTTTTTATTTCATCACATATAAGAATATTCTCACTTTATTGATGTATTCTGTGGAACTTCAAAGGAGATAAGTCGGCCTCCAGCAGAAGTATTGGAACTGGCATTTCCACAAGCCACATCTGGGGTTATCTGAAAATAAAAATAGCTTTATTTAACAATAAACCATAAAAAATCTGACCAAAGAAAACATGAAAGACTTTTTTTTTTTACAAATGATACACTAATAGTCCAGCAGTCATCTAAAAATCCTCAGGAACATTCACTGAAACCTTTATGTTGCCAACAAAGTTGTTGGAAATTCACATTAACTATCCTTTCAGGGGTTTGTTTTAACAAAAAATTCCTGCACAAAAGTGTGAACTTCTAAAGGCATCTTCCTTTAAAAGTGAACATATTTAGAAAAAGATTAATAGCTTTCTGGTCTTTTAGAATAATAAATAATGCTCTAACATTTGCTACATCCAAGAAATAGTGCATCATTAATTTATGCAATACTGAAGGATTTATAGTAACAAATACAGGCATTGCCTTTCTACTATATTGAAATATGTTTTTTTCCAAGCACAGATTTCCTTTAAAAAACACTCTCCCACTTGCCCATTACTATTCTTTCAAAGTAAAAAATGCTTGGACAAACAGTGCTCTCAGATGGAAAAAAAATGATGATCACAGTGAGGATGTGTTTGCCAAATCCAGTGCTGCCTACCAGGCAGAGAAATCAGTTACTACATTAACTAGATCCATACACCAGACAAGGTGCCATGCAACACAGAGACTTCTTAATTATTCAGATCTTCTGGAGTATTAATTTCATAAAGACAGTTTGAAAATTATTACTGTTTCCAAGGGTATATTTATTTCAAATAAGTAATACTTTATGTGGCATAGAGTCTATTACTTAATATAATCAGAAGTTTTAAATAACTTTTCATGTATCTTCATCAACTTTCTTATGAAACATCACACTCAAAAAAAAAAAATCAGTTTAATCTTCAAATTTCTAGGGAGTTTGCAATGCTATTCTTTCATCAGTAGAGAATGTTTGCAAACTTTTTACATCAACCTTAGTGAAAATGCAAAAATGCAACCTGACACACTTCCATGAATTAATCTTACATCAAAGCAAAAACCAGAATTAAATTTGTAAATTTAAATACAATTCAAATTCACATTTTAAATATTACATGAATGTAGTGAAACACATGTAAATACATAAACAACAGAAGTCCAGAATATGATGCAAGTAATAATTTTTAGGACACTCAGAGCTTATCTTGTCTCAAGCAAGACAAATACTCAGTACTCACTTTTCCCAAGTGAATGATTTCCCAGTGTCTAGATTACTCAATTCATTGCTGAATTCCCTAGTGTATATAATATGAATCCATATAGTTCATGAAAATAAAGTGAGATACTATTTTATTGTATTTGTTCAAATTAATTTTGAAAAATGATAATTACAATTTTTAAATCTCAAAAGTCAAAAGTACGGATGGGACCTCACAGTCAAAGTACAATGTATCCAAACTTAGTTCAGCTAACACTCTTCCATCTATATTTGCCAACATTCAATTTTTTTTTCTTTGAGAATCTGCATACCTACTAGAACAAAGGGAAAAAAGAAATAAGTATCTCTATTCTCATAGAGTCTTATGCTACATCTAAAATACATTCGTTTTTCTAGTATTTCTATAGTTTTACAATTTCATGCATCTATTACCTCGGAACATAAGGGGGCAAATTTTAATCTAAGCATTTCATTTACCTTACTGTTTAATATCAGAAGTTTTTTCAAGTAAAAGGTATTGATGTCTTTGCAACTAGCATAAAAATAGAAAAAATCATAGAAACAAGAGCTGAACAAAGTGGCTGCAGAGAAATACCTAAGATTTAACCTTCACAAAATGGAAAAAAAAAAAACCAAACAAAAAACCACTTTACTTTGCAAACACATCAGAATTTAGGATTACTCAGCAGGGAAAGCACACATAAGAAATATTGCAATGATAATTAGAAGCATGAAGGCAAAATGCAGGATTCTGACACTTCTATTAAGAGGTCTTTAGTGTTTGATGTATTTCTCTAGGAACTCCATTTGGCCCTGACTTCCTGCTCTAAGAATCTGGTAAAACCAGATTCTAACTATCTAAACCAGGAGGATGCCAAACCTGGGATTTTACAACAGCTGAAATTTGAAAGTTTTTATACATTAATGACCCTAATACTTGGATCAGACAAAAAAACATAAGAAGAAGGAGAAACTTTCATAAGAGAAAAAATGGTCCCAGCAGTGTCATATTTCAGAAAAGTAGTATAGAGACAAAAAATCACAGCTTTGACACCTGAATTAAGAAACAAATTGCATTTTTTTCACAGCTGTGATAAATTTTTATAAAGATTTTTAAGTATGTCTCATGTCTTAACAGAGCACTCTGCAAAGCTGAACTACTGAAGAATGAGGGCAAAGACAACCAATATATTACAACAATAAAGGACACTCAGAAAATGAAAACAATCTGTAATTTTCACTCTCAAAGAAAAAAAAAGGCTGCTAGAACCAGTAGGAGATATTTAAAACTGAACTTACTGAGAAATATTTCAATGATTTTCAGAGGACAAAATAAAGATCATTCTTAATCTAAAGTTAAAAAAAACAAAACAAAACAAAAAAATAGAGTGGGTATCTAATGTAATTGAAAGACAATCAAAAGGAAACGTAACATAACTGCAATGACATCCAACACTTCTCCTGAAACATTTAATAATAGAGAAACGTCAGGACAGCTAGAAGGTTCTTGGGGAACAGACTTACAAACATTTACACAAATGATGCAGCTACTTTAAAAATAGTCACCAAAGGAAAAAACCTTCATGCACCCTCCAGAGTCAAAAGTATGTTTAGGAGCTGATTACAAAGATAAGCTCCTGTGTCAACAGAGAATACATCCAAGACTGTTCTTCAATACTTTATTTAGAGTTTAAAATTATTAAATATCAAATTGTTGACAGTAAATACACAGAATTCCTCTTTACATAAATGTTCCATAAGTTTGCATCTAAATCATGTTATATTTTTCTTAAAAGATAACATAAATATAAAAACTATATTTCTGCTTCAAATGCTTTTAGACTTTAAATAACTAGAAGAGCAGCACCATTTGAGAAAGCAAGAGTGAAATCTTGAGAGTTCTTACTCCTACAATCTTTTCCTGGGCCTTAACAAGACAGCAGTGATTTTGTTAGATTTCCTTACCAGGCCATGGCAGTGGTATAGAAGAGACTGCAAAGAAAATCAGGGCCGGTACCTAAGAGAGCAACAGACTGTTCTTCCATATTACAACTTTTCTGAAGAAATTAAATAGCATGAGTTAGACAGATACTCTCCTGCCTTACAATACCAGAATAATGAGATGTACACTTGATTCAACAAGTGCTGAAATACATATATAAATCCCAAGGCAATATTTTTACATGAGTGAGTGCCTTTATTACTTTTCTAAGTGTACTAGACTTTAATTCAATAAGGCTAAGAAGAGGAGCATACAGATTCTAAGTCTATATCTATGCAGCCTCTCAGTGCTGAAATTAGTTCTCTGAAGATAGCTATTGTATATGAAATTTCAGAGTAGATTTCTTGAAAAGTTGAGCAGACATTTGTAATTCTACAAGGCCTTATCAACACGGGCAGACTAATTCTGACAGTGCAAAATCCAACCATTCTGCTTCCGTGATACGTTTGCATTTCTTTTGTATCTCAACCCCAAGTTCATAGAATGGCAGAAGGCTTTTGCTTCTTGCAAAAGATGTCACACTTTCCTCAAATTTAAAAGTGGTTTGTAAGTAGAACAGCCAAATTCATGTGTGCCTTAGAAAGTCCTCACTACCCTATTAACAAGGTATTAACAAATATTTCTGAAAATCAACAGATAGTTCCAAACAATGGAGGAAGTTGCCCAGGTATCTTGTGGACTTTCCATCCTTTGAGTTAAGTCTCAGCTGAATAAAGTCCTGAGAAACCTGCTCTAGCTGACCCTGCTTGGCACAAGGCTTTTAACTAGAAAAAATCCAAGGGTGCCTTAAACCTCACCTACACTGCGATGCTGTCAGTGAAAATTCACCCCATGAGCCACTCGCCTATTAAGTCAAAAACACACCCTAAATTTTTAAACATATTTGAAAAGACATGCTGTGGAAGCAGTGAGAAAATGAGTTTTTTGAGAAAAGCAAGGCTTTTCTGGGGTGGTTCCCCATGAAAACTGGCATGGTCATTAAGAAAGAAAACCTTTCAGTTCTGCAGTAGGGCAGAAATTGTCATGACAAATGCAGTATGAGGAATGGTCTTGTAAATGCTAGTTCTTTCAGACTTTCTTCCAAGAGAGTTCATATTAAATTTCAGCTCAATAAAGCAAGTTTCATAACGTGCAATTTTGGCTTTTCTGAACACGTAAGTACATTTGTATCAGAATAGGGCCTGCAGGATTTATTCTCTTCTGACCCTCTAAGTGTGGTAAGCAGGTATCCCTTATTTCCTAAGAAATATAACATGTTTGGTATGTTATATTCTTCCTTATGCAAGGGAAAAATAATACATGAAAAAAATAAAACAGGTTAGATCCTAACTATAGATCTTAAACAGCTGTTGGGAAATAAAACGTGAAAAGAGATGTAGGAACATAAAAGGCAACAGAATAGAAACATAAGAGAGGGATGTAGTACTATCTACTTCTGTCAAAATGTCAAGCAACAAAGCAGAATCATTTCTAGCACAGAAAGTGAACTCAGAACAAAGCTCTAAAAGAAAAAAAAAAGCAGTTTCAGTACCCTTGCCCCAAAAAACACAGAAAAACTACTGCTTCTGAAAAATCTAGTGTCATTTAGCTTAACCTCCCCACCACTGAACTTGTTTCTTTTTAGATGGAACAATGCTTGAAAGAAAACCAGAACAGAAGGAAAATCAAGGTTTATTTCTAACACATCTCACTAGTGGGAGAGAAAAGCAAAAGTGTTTAGAGTAGTAGTACCAAAACTCTAGTGCCTCTCTGAAGAACGCCGGGGGGGACTGACAGACTGCATCCAAAACCAGTGTCAGATGAAGAAGGCTTACCAGTAGCACTGAAAGCTGGTGTAAGGAAGGCTGCACATCCACCCAGTGAATTCTGTTGCTGGCAGTCTGTTTCTGTGCTCATCTGAGCAAGAGTCACTTGGTACAGTGAGCAACCACAGCACCAAGAGGATGCAGTGCATTGCCTCCAGATAACATTATTAAAACTTTGGTTTTGTGTCACAGACTATCAATGCCAACATCACACCAAGAGACAGATGCATCAGCAGGCACAGGAGGCTCTCTTACACAATGACAGATTACCTGGATTATCATATTAGCAAGCTGCCTTCTCGTCTCACACCATCCACCAAATTCACCATGAGCTTCATAACTCTGACATTCAGTCTGTGCTGGTTTTGGCTGGGATTGAGTTAATTTCTTCACAAAGCTTGCATGGTGATATGTTTTGGACTTGTGATGAACACAGGGTCGATAACAGAGATATTTTAGTTATCACTAAAGCGTTCACTCAGCATCGAGGCCTTTTCTCTTTCCTAGCGTTCCCTAGCAGCAAATAGGCTGGGGGTGCTGAGGGAGCAGTGGGACAGCTGATCCTGACTGACCAAAGGGACATCCCACACCACAGGAGGTCATGCTCAGCAATAAAACTGGGGCTGGGGGGTGGAAGTTGGCCAGAGCTGCTGTAGCTCAGAGACTGGCTGGGCATCAGGTACTTGGGGGTGAGTAATTGGGGCTTTTTGCATTACTTGTTTTCTTCAGATTTTTCCTTTCTTGATTTCTATTTCTCCTTTTTTAAATTACTGAACTGCCTTCATCTCCCCATGACTTTTCCCACTTTAACCCTTCCAATTCTCTCCCCTCTCTCACTGGATGGGGCAGTGAGCAAGTGGCTGTGTGAGGCTTAGCTGCCTATCCTCTGCTTAGATCACAGCACAGTCATTCAATAAAGATTACTTCCATTAACAACTAAAAGTCATTTATTATTCCAGAGTGTATGGAGCTGTTCTGAAAAGAAAGGTGAACACTGTGTAAACAAGTTCATTGAGCAAAAATTCCACATAGTCAATTCTTTGCATGCAGTGTATGAGCTCAGCTCACTGGAGGGTAAGCTGGGATATAAACTTCAACCTAAGACTGTCAAGCCAGCTGTAGATATATAGATATTTCTACACCAAAACACTGAAAGGCAGTAAACACATCAGGCTTTTTTTTCTTTTTTTCCCCTCATACTCTCTAGGACTTCAATACAGGATGATTCCTAAAGGAGTAGTTAAATGAATCCAGATATTTTTCAAAAACAGCTCTGGGCAACCAAAAATCCTGAGCACACCCACCAATATAGCTTCAGAAGAGAAGACCTTCAGTATCTTGATGTAATTTTACTTGCTAGAATTGCTGTCTTAAAGAGCTTTGATTTTAGGAAACCTGGTATTTATGACTATCTATTAAACATCATTTAGTAGTGGAACATAATAAACTGAGTTTTGTGTGAACTTCACTTAAGTTTTGCTTAAGCATATTGAGCTTTTAGAAACATTTAGGATTTTATTTAGAAAGTAAATAGAATAAAGAGTAGCACCTATCCAGAGATGCTTACATCAAGTTGTCTATGAAAATGGTGTTTGTATATAAACAAAAAGTTCCATAAACGAATATTGTAGAGGAGAGAGTTAGTGGAGTTACAGATTTATCCTAGAAGAAAGATAATATTATTCTACCAAAATCTGTGCTTCCTTCATTCCCCTTATGTGTTTGTACAATATCTTTTTTCTCAGAGAGATTATAGAGATTCTTATATATAGAATTTCTTATAGAGATTTCCAAAACAAATATTATATACAGTTAGAAGAGCTGTCATAAGTCCAACCAAAATTACACACATTCCAGCACTTTAACAGCAATCATAAGAGGGAATGCCAAGAAAATAGGGTAAGAAAAGGGCAAGCATATATACTCCAACCTTCACCCATTTCCAGGTCAAAGATTTTCCTAAGATGTCACTTCTTAGGATCAAGTTTCTGTTCTGTATTTAGCAATCTCAAATGGATCTCTCCTCTGCTTTTGCTCAGATTCTGTTCTGTTCCTTCTGCACCCATACCATGCTTTGACAAAACAAATGCACAAACATTTAGCAGCACATAAAGTAGTCAAGACTTAGAGGTTCCCTTTTCAAGAACATGCTTAGGGAATAATTCTGCCATTGCTGCAGAGCAGGAGCACTCTTTCAGGATTTTACATCTGATTCAGCCACACTTCTTTTAAAGGCTTGCAATTTACTGACTAAGGACACACGTAAAACAAATGCTGTCCTCACTGCAAGGGGAATTAGAAGTTTATTGTAGCCTCTAATCATTAGTTCCAAACCCTTGAATCTGAGCACAAAATTGCAATATAAATAGAAGGTTAGACTAGGACTCACATGCTCAGCATTCTAATTTCTGGCTGAGCACCTGGCAAATCTGCTCTGTGCTCCAGCATCTCAGACTCTAAAATGGGAATAATACAGCTGACTTCCCTTGAAAAGAATTTCAGGTCTATCATGAAAAGCTGTATATAAGAGTATGGTACTGCTATTCTTACAGTTGATTTTGTACACTGAAACCCTTGTTAAATCCACTAATTGCATAGGATTAATGAGATGGTTTCTTTTTCCCTCCATTACTGTCTAATAAATATCTCTTATACATTATAACAACAAAAGATGATTGAACTGGGGAAATGCAGATTGTTAGGTGGATCTCTCTTACAAGGGGGACCAGTTGCTTCAAGTAGGAAAAAGAATTATCTTTCAATGAATGAGCGCGAAGATAAATTTGTATTATATTAAAGAAAATCAACTGAGAGAAAATGTTCTTGCTTATGAGCTATGGTTTCAGTCCTTAATCTGCACATCAAGAAAAGATTAATTTCTTATATGAAGACCACTCTAAGAAATGAAACTGCATCCAAGGGCATCTGTCTGTTACCAGGTGGTACAGACATCACTGAGACAGTTCATTCCAGCAAGCAGTGCTAAATGTATCTGTGGTGTCCAAGGAATACAGAAAACCTGTCCAGATGTAAGCACCCATCATGCCTCTCCTAGACAGCTTATTTCTTTCAGGTGTTCATTCTTTGAGTTCCGAAAACTTCCCAGAAAAGCTTTCAGGGAAACATCATCCTTACAAGATAGTGAGAGCTTTCACTTGGAAGGAGTCTGGCAAAATTTCTCTCTGAAACAAAAGGGTCTGAAGAACATTAATTCACTTCTAGTATCAATATAGAATAATTTGGAAAACAGACTGTCTCGAAAGATTTATAAAAAACAAACAACAACATAATATCAGTATTTGTTGTCTTCTGAATCTCAAGATAAAAACAGTACAATTTTGTAATACAAAACCTACAGCTACTTCATTCTCTTCCTTTTAAGAGAGCAAAGAAGGATCAAATTTTGCAACATTCTTACATCTATGAGGAAAGATATTTTGTTATTAATACATTTTACTTTTGAAATCTCCACCAAAGAGGCTTTGGAACACAGACCTTCAGGCAAATCAACCCTCCTCAGTTAATACAGATCAGATGCAATGTCTTAAATCAGCAACTGAAATCTCTTTGTTTCAGATAATCATCTCTCTCGCTGTGACTTCCAAAGAACAAGGTAGAAGGTCATTATGCCACACTGGAGAGCTTGTCAAAAATACAAGACCCATCACAGTATATTAAAAACATATCAACACAAGCAATTTTATAATAGGATAGCAGTAATTTCCATGCTAGTGGTAGTCATGCAATAGCAATTGATAACCTATCTGTATTTCGCAGTTAAGAGAAGATATGCAGAAGGGTGAATTTCAGCTATTGAAATACCCACTTCTGAATGATCCGTTTGACTGAAATTCTTACTGAATCTACCTAAAATGCAAACCAGGCAGAAAGGGTCCTTAGACAATACCAGACCACAGATTGAGGAAGACACACCAGGGAAATCTGGTTCAGGGAAGAGCATGCCCTTAATTGATCAGGACATATGGACCACTCATGCCGAGATGAGGCTGCATTTAAACGAAGTAATAATAGCAGATCATTGTATGTTTCTGCTTCAGTGCTCTCTCCAAACTCCATCCTTGGTGCCTGACATATGTTCTACTGTAAAATAACAAATATGGGAGATGGAATTTTGGGAAATAAGGCTTTGTGCTCCAGACACTGCCCAGCAGCACTCCCACTGAAATGGAATACAGCCCTATAAATACTTATACCTCAGCTAAAATAGGAGAGTTGTAATACCAAAGATATATTTTACATAGGCTGATTCTACTTTCAGAAAATTGATTAAATAAATTTTATAGTGGAAACATCAACAAATTTGTTTGGGCTAGCAAAGAGTGATGAAGATTAAACTTGTTCTGGGATTAAACTTCTGCCCGCTCACTTTCTCATTACGTAGCATGTTAAAACACCTGAGGAGAATCATCAAAACATTTCATGAAAGAATTTATCCCTGAATAAACTGAAATTAAATTATATTACAAGGCCTTTCTCAATAAGAAAAGGATGATACAAAAATTCTAACTACTAACCATTTTCAACAATAGAAATGAAAACATTTTTTCAGCAACAAGTTTCATTATTCCTAGCACATTGTACTGAACTGATCATTACTTTAACAATAACTTGGTTAGGCTTGATAGGTTTTTCTTAATTTTTGCAGATGCTTGAATCCATGCAAAACATTTAAGCATAACAAATAGGGCAGAGTACAACACAGTGGAGAGCAAAGATCACATTTCTTAAGGATCATATGTCGTGTGCTTTCCAGCTGTAGTTTTACCAGATATTGTTAAGTTTTGACAGATATTTGTTTGTAAGTTACAACAAATTTTTTAAATTTAAACACTTAAAAGTTTCCACCACTGTCATTGCATCCCTAGAGTTGTGCTCTGTGTAATGTATTAACTACCACTTTCAATCCTCAAGTAACTATGTTTTCTTAATAATGTAGGAATGTGTAGCAAAATGTGATTACAATGGCAAATACCAAAAAAAAATATTATTATTTATATATTTAAAAATATATTAAATATATATTGCTTCAACTTTTAGAATTTCCTAAATTTGTTTGATGTTTGGAGATACGGTGTCACACAATTGACCAGAAGAAACAATATTATCCCATTTCAAAGAAGAATCTAGAACTACACACTAGCCACCTTAAGTCCATTACTCATAACATGGATCAAATGGGTTTCTGTTTTAATTTTACCAGCATATTAACTCAGGGCAGAGATCACATCTTCAGTCTTCTCATGAGGACATCATGAAACCATGCACAAACAACAACCCGAAAACAACACTTTAAAGTCTTTTTGTCAGTGAATTCTCACTTGGACAGAATAGTCTCACCTCTATTTCATCCCACTTGAGATCCACGACTCTCTGTCCCGCCTTTGGCTGCCAGGTGGGCAATGTCACGGTGGCTCTTGAGCGGGGCAGAGCGAGGTCGGGCTGCAGGGTGGACGAGGCCGGGCTGCTGTGCCGGGGTGGGGTGGCCTCTGCCCGTTCCGAGGCTGCAAGGCTCTGGAGTGAGTGCTCACACTTGGTTCCCTCAAAGCCTTCGCTGCAGAGACAGAGGTAGCCATCCCCGCTGGTGCTGCAGTTACCATGGTGACAGGGGTTGCTGGCACAAGGATCTGAAACAAACTGGAAAAAACATATCATATCGGTCAATTACTGATTGTAAAGGATTTATTTCTGAGTTTTAAAAATACCATAAAACAGGATTCTTTCCCCATACTGTATTCCTCTTCTGAACATATTTATGAACCAAACTCATCTTTGATGCATCTTCAAGGAAGGAAATTCAAAGGATTAAAGAAGAATACAAATTAATCTATATTAACTACTTTCCTCAGACCATTTATGCTAATTCACTGTTGCCACATTCAAGCAAAGAGATAAACACAAAAAAGGAACGTGGCCACCATTCATTATGAGAAATTTTCAAAAACAGATTTAAAAGAGTAACCTATTCAGGGAAAACATCAGACATGCTGCAATTTAAGGGGGGAACGGGAATAGGAAAGGGCACAGCACTTGTACAGACCAGCAGGTTACGAAGCAGCTCTCTGTGGTCGGAGCCAACCACATCGCACAATCCTATTTGTGGACACAACTTCCTGTGTAAAAGACCTGGGCCTTTTACCTACACTTCATTTTGGAGACAGCAGTTTCAGAGTCCAACTCACTTGGGCGCCGAAAGCTTTCTAACAGGAGTTAGAAAGCAGGGGCAAAACTGTGCTGGTTTTTAAAACAGCATTTGTAATAGCACAGGACAAGACTAAGCTCAGTGATGTAAGGAAAAATGCTGTTTGAGGCTTGCATGACTTTTAATTTCTATCTTGAATTTACCTACAGCTATTTTGTAGTTTCTTATGTCATTGCTGACTTTCACTTTAAATGTCTTCACTTTTCTATGCTGAATTTTACATCCATAATGCATTTATAGAACACATCTACAAACTCTTCAAGTTTCATCTCCTGGAAAAATTAGCTGCACATGCCCCATTTCCTTGGGGAGGACAAGCCCTTCCCTACAGACAAGTGTTCATTTTTGCACCTGGGACTCCAAAGTTTAGCACTGCCTTTTGCAAAAGCATCAGTACATTTGCTTGTCCTGGAAACTTCCTAGATAATACTCTAGAAATACTTGCCTTAATGAGAGCTAAATCACACTGCTGGCTCACTGTCATCGACCAAGACCATTAAGCATCTCCCTTCATTTGTCTTCATATCAAAGGGAAAACATCACTGGAATCAGACATTTCCTCAGCTTTAAATGCAAATTTCACCCAAGTGCTCCAGTCCTAAAGGTTACTCCATTCTTTCCTGTACAATATTTCCTGCTCTTCCCTGCATAACCAATGCTTCATATTGTATTTCTCAGTAAAGCAGCACAGTTATTTATTATTAAACATTTTATATCATTATCTCAAGAATTACATCAACCTTAAACATCATTGATGTAAAAAACAAGTGTTGGGTCTACACTAGGAATTTTACCTTCCCATTAATCCAAAGGTCTGTTGTCAGGGACACCAAATCCTAATATAAAACCTCCTTATATAAAACTATACTATTATTGGCCTCAGCTGGAATTCTTTCTTTGGCTAAATTTTTTGTATTTGTAGACTCTGTAACACTTCTGGACAGAAAACAGAGGAAACACTATTATGAAAGTTAATTTTGGAGACAGTCAACGGTGGATGCCAGATTTTGTCCTGACTTATGTAGAAGGCTTAGAGGCCATAGAGGACAGTCCAAAATATATGGTCTATTAATTTATCTCGTGGTTTGGTCACAGTTCAGAACGTTATTTACTCTGCTTGGGGACACATCTCATACAGATAAGGTGACACATTAGACATCAGGGTCAAGCTCTGACTCTTCTTCATTTTTAACACTCAACTATATGGCCAGTTTATATATATGCTTGACATATCAAGGAAGTATGGATTTTTATGTTCAGATGGGCTTATCCCCTTGAAGGCTCTTTCCCCTGCAAAACAAAAGAATACCTAAGTTCTCAAAGAACAATTTCTAAATCTCTTCTCCACAAAATAATATTTAAGTGACAGGAAAGAACTAGTTCTTTCAGGAAAGAACTAGTTCTGTTCTATGGTTTGTCAGTTACATTTTAAGCTTGCTCCACTGCCAAGTACCAGAAATATTCATAGGATTTTTTTTTTCCTTTAAGAGTATTGAAGATAAAATGTGTTGACATGTGAACAAAGCCCAGTTCAAAAATTATTTGCAACAGTGTTTTTTCATATTCTAGTTTCTTGGACTAGACCTGAGTTTCAAAGAACTGCAGATTTCCCATTGTTGGATAAGCTCTTTACTCCTGCTTCCACAATAAATCCAAATTCAAAATAAGCCTATTTTGTGTTAGTAATTCAATTGTTCTTGTCACACCTAAAATGTTACGGTTATTATCTGCAAACCTAGTAACAAGAAAGAAAAAATAACGTTTTCAATCACAAAGGGCACTTCCCCCATTATTGAATGCATCCATTCATTTTACAAGCACAATAATAAAAAATGCTGTGTGATCTGTGCTATTTGATGCAAACTGATTTCAGCTTGTTTGACTGGAAATAGATGTGTTTAATTAATTATTAAGTCCTCCTCAGTGCTGCTCATGTCATGCACTGAAGAACACCTTGTGCTTTAGGAACCACCCCTACCCTTTCAGACATAGTGGAAATGAAAATAATTAAAATGGTTTAGACTAGATGAAAAATGAAAAAAGATGGATAGATGTTCAACTTCAGCCACGGACTTCCTCAGAACTTAGTTTTGTGAAGCACTTCACAGGATTTTATCATCATTCTCCTTCCCTTACTTACTAGTAACTCAAAAGCTCATTTGTCTTTCAATAAGCCTATCAAAACAAATCAATGTCCTTTGTGCATAGGTTTTCTGTTGAACTAAAGAGTCCATTTTAATTATCAGATAAAAAGAGATAAGCAAATAAAATTGATTAATTTGTGTGGTTGTGATGTTTCTGTGGTTTCTCTGATCCTCACCAAGGTGGCAGCAATGGTTAGCTAAGTGATCTGAGAAACATTCTGACACAGTGAACAGCATGGCTACACCAGAATTAAAGCTAGCAAAATTTCAAGGCTTAACCTTCAAGGAACTGTTGAAGTTCACAAAAAAAACCCCGAAACAAAACAAAATAAAAAGCCAAAACACCTTGGTCTCATAACTGAGAGCTGAACGTAAATACACAATTATGAGCTCCTTTTCCAGCCACTCCTCTTGCACTTCACAGTATATTCAGAGACTGTTGCACAGAGAAAAGAAGGCAGCAAATTACACAAGTCCATATAGCCCGTGAATAAATACTAAATCAGTATGATCACTACTAAAAAATACAGGGTTGTTTTAGGTACAGAATTTCCATAGTCACTATTAAGAAAGTATACTTTGTATTTAGGCCTCTTGTTTTCATCCCCATCTTTTCATTTTAGTCTGTCTGTTTTTATAATTCTTCCCTTGACTAAATAGGCACAGCCAGCCATTGCAGCTGACAGAGCCAAGCTAAAAAGCATAAAATGTATTTGCATGCAATTATTATTCCATATGGCTGGACAATTGTAATCCCTGAAACATTTTTCCAATAGAATCCTAAGACAGATGCATACCAAGGTGCCCTTCATATCACAGCTAATTTTCCAAAGGCAGACCGAATATGGTGTAATATAAACTCAGGTTGTTTAAGAATCACACTCACAAACAGGGATTGTTTGCCAGCCAGTCCAATTGTTTCCTAAGGTTTCAGTTCAAGATAAAGCACTGCAGGATGTAAAGCTGCAAACAAAATCTTTCTGCCAGTACTACTTGTGATGACACCAATTTGTCAGTTGATGCTCATTCACCTTCTCTTCAAAGTGGTTCTACTTGTTCCACCTGGAGACAGTCCAGGTAGATCCTCCAAAGAGCTTCAAAAATTAGAACAGTAAGTCTAAAGCCAAGGCTACAGATGAGCTCCTGAACACTGTGCCAAACCTGTCTTCCACCTGCAACTCTCCTCTTAGATGTGTTAGTACAAAACTAACTTCTGGATCAGTTTTTATTGCTGTTGCCTACAGCCACAGACAATATCACACAGCTTGCGACTTCAGTAAAATATGAGGGAAAAAAAACAGTAACTTCAGTCTTCATGTTAAGAATTCAGCAGATTGTTTCAATTCGTTCGACATATTGAATGTTAACCTGCAATTTTTAATTTGTTAACCTGCTAACAAAGCCAAGCTGCCGCAACGATGTCAAAGGCTGATACTTTGCATCTGTGTCCAGGAGCACCCACTACCTCTGAAACAGCCTGCAGATATTCAAAACTGACTTAGTCCAAAGTTTTCAACTTTCCATGACTCCCTGAGATAATTTTTCCAGTTACAGGGTAAATTGTTGTGGTTCTCAAATACGTAGAGCTATACAAGTGGTTGGGACTTAGGTAGTTTTTTCATGTGTTCTGGTAAAAAGAGATTTTAGGAGAAATTTAAATCAGCATAAGTAAAACTGGTTTTGCACCTAAATTGCTGAAGAAATTCCCCAATACAGAAGCAACCAATTTCTCTCCCAGGTGAGATTATGGGAAGATCCACCACCTATGACCAGGATCAGACACACCAAGATTTGCATGGTACATTAAAAATTATCAACTTCTGAATACTTTAGAAAGAAAATAATTAAAACCTACAGTCTAAGCCATTATCTGCTTTTAATGAAATAAGGGGGAAAACATTTTTCCTTTTAAGTACATCTGAAATATCATCTATTTTTGCGTATGCATCAATTTATGAAAAAAGAGATGGAAACACATTTAAATTTTTTACATAAGAATGACAATAAAGATTATCTAACAATGTAATCTCTTTGAAAAAAAATGTTTAATTATGTTCAAGCTATTATTAAAATTTATTCTAATTCAATCCTTCACACTGTGAAGCTGTAAATTCCATTCCATCTCACATTAAATATTAGTGCCAACTCTGAAATAAAAAGCCAGAAAAAAATGAATTGAAATTTTAAACCCCCTAGATGTTTCAAATAATATCCACAGGAAAATAATTGAGATGAGTATATAGAATAAATGCATTTTCTTCTGTTTTGAGAAAAGACTGCCTTGAGACTCGAGTAGTAGGACTCAAGCAACATGTCTAGGTTCAATTTCTGGCTCTCCCAGAGACATCCTGTGTGAGCTGGGAACAGTCAGACTCCATCTCTGCCTCTTTCCAACTGGAAAATGGGGATTACCCTTCCTTTCTCACACTGCCTGTGTTGGCTGGTTAGAAAGCAATTTTTTTTCAGGATGGGAACCACAGAGACAGAGAAAATAGCAACTCTCAAGCAGCACTGAAATACAAATAAATACAATCAAGAAATACATCCCTGTAGAGCAAAGCTAAATCTGTAACCTGCAGCTATTTATTCAGGTTTGTTTCTTAGTTTTTCTTTATTTTCTGCTTTTTTCTGTGGCCATTCTGGTTTCTTCTGGACACTGCCTTGCTCCAATGAACAGAAGTGTTTACAGAATTATTGAGAAAAATTTAAAGTTGAGAAAAAAATCTTAAGTTATATTAACTCTTCTAATTAACCCATCAAAGACAGGAAAACATCTTAATACTGCATCTTTAAACAGTATTCGTCTTCAAATAAGATTTGCTTCAAAAGATGCATTGAAGAACACATTCATTTTCCAACAGAAAAAAATACAACAAAAAAGAATACAACAGAAAAAAAAGTGGCTAAAACACTGTGATTAGGAGAGTCAGGATGAATGAGAGCTTTTTGTCACATGAGGATGTAAAAACAGAACAGGATCAGGACCATGATCACACCTTTAATGGCTGCTCCCTAAAAGCTGCCAGCCAGATCCTTTGTGTGTGAATTTGAGGAGGCTCTCCATAGGTAATTCATCCAGCACATGCACCAGGACAGTGACACACTGCCTGATGGGCTGCAGTGACCACAGTGACCAGAGCCAGCCCGTACAGGAACTGGAATGTCACAATCTGGCAGAAGGAAGGACGTGACATCATGGTGCTGTTTCATACTACGAGCTGCCCATGGGCAATGAACTACACCAGTCTGAGACCTCAGTATCAGGGATTTAATGGAATGGGCAACAAGTAATAAAAAGTGCTTTATACAGAGGTCCTGGAAGCCAGAGCAATCAGGGATTTCTTTCCCATCCCTCAAAAAAGTGTAAGCAGGACAAAACATTTCTCTATTACATAAAACAAGAATTTGGCAGCTATGTCAGCTTCAATCATTAGGAACTAACTACAGGCTACAAGACAAAATTGGGATTTAACAAGATTTAGAAGGCCAAGGCCAAGGCCAAAAAGTGTAACGTATGGAAAATAGAATATAAGCAACTTCTTTCTAGAAGTAAACATTTACTCTTTTCATTTAGCAATTCAACTAACCCATGGCCAACCTATGAGGAAAGCTATCAATAAATCTAATAAAATGTAAACCTTTATCAGATAATTCAGAATATGATTCTTTGAAACACCATTAACAAAGAGAACTTTGGATTTCTTCCAAGCTGCAATTCTCGTTCCATGAGTTTTGAATATTCAGATTAATGAAATTGCCAGAGAATGCAATAAATGGATATAAAACATTTTTTTACTTCAGCGAAGCAGAAAAAAAATGCCTGAAGAAATTGTCTGTTTAATTGCGAACCAAAGCATGGCTGCCCAAATCTATTTGAAAAACCAGCAAACATAACAAGGCAGAATTTGAACAGCGTGATGGATTTTAAAAACAGAACTCCAGCAAATGGCTGATTTACCCTTGTGTAATAAGTTACCAGACACCAACTGCTTTGCTCTACCTATCCTCAGGCACATTTTTACCTCAAGGTATCCTGAAATAACTGCAAATTAAATTGAGATCACTTTCCCTCTCCCTCAGTGAAGGGAAAATGTCTGCTTCACACTAACCACTGACAACTGTCAGATGTCAGCATGTACATAAACAATTATTGAGAAGCACCTTACTTTTTTTCTCTGCTTTTCTCATCAGAATATTTTCAATCCTTTTTTAAAAATACAGATTTGCCTTTCTCCTGTTGTGAAAGGCCATTCAAATTGTTTGATATTTTTATAAATACAGCAGATTTAACGTTACATTCCAAGTAGATAAGCTAAGCAGGTTGCCTGCATTTTCCAGCAACACCCATACTCAGGAAAGACACTTTTTCAAGAAACCAAAATGAAGTCAGGATATCTATCCCAAAGATGCGTTGACTACTTAAGACAAAGGATCTAAGAAGTACCAATAGATCTCTGAAGATCAGCATTGCTGCTTTTTACCACAGAATCCTCTTATTTTACACTCAGTAAGGGCTGGCACCCTGCTCTAATTGTTAGTTGGGACCCCAGTGGTTCTCTCATTCCTGGTGGCAAAACTTGAGGGTATTGGTGAAGGCAAAACATTACATTTGTCTCAGTGGCAAAATACACTTGTTTGTTTAGATCTTATGCTATTATTTCATTATTAAAATATCACACAGTGAAAGAATTATCGATAGTATCTTTATTCTTAATATTGTTTTCCCTTTTTAGAAGAAATTTTTCTTGAGCAACAGTAGGGTGCACAAAATATTTTTATGATAGGACATTAAAATATGTAATGTTATGAGAATTCATAACATTTTTTATTTCTACACTGAACTAGAAATTAAGTAAATATGCTCCTATATAATATTAATCTGGAATACATTAATCGACCTAATAAAATGAAGAGTAGCATTCTATAAAAAAATGCACAAACAAGTTTCCACCTTACACGCAAACAATTTTTAAAAATTTTTGAATAAAAGATTATCAATTCCAATAAATAAAAGTTTAAAATTAAACATATGGGTCACAGGCTAATTTAAGGTTACTAACACAATTTCAAAATCCTAAAGTTCTGCCATGAATATTCTGAGATATAACGAGATCAGGACTAGCACAAGGAGAAATACAGTCCATCAATCTTTATGCCAAAAAAGAAAAAAATCCAAATGATCTGTTACTTGAATTTTCAAAATTATTTAAGGAAAATACTTATCCTACTCAAAGAAAGATGAGCATAAATTCCTAAAATTTTAGCTGTTTTAAAAACAGTAGTGTGCTATAATCTCCCTAAGGAATGTTGAGTTTTACATTGTTTGTCCAACCTTGAAAAATATTGAACAAAACAGATTTGAGAGTTTTCTAGAAATCTAAAAAATAATTTAAAATTTTACCCTCATTGCATGAACAAGCACCCAGGCCAAGGATCAAGCCTATGTAGGTTCTCTAAGTGACAAAAACTGCACAGTGTAAGCTCACACTTAATTATCTACAAGACACAGCACCCTTCCAATGTTCAGCAACAGAACAGCAACAGCAGTCTCCTTTTCTTTAGCATCAACATCAATCAACCTCAAGACACAAATTCATACAAAATAGACTTCATTAGTTCAAGTACTCAGGGCATTTCTCGATTTCCAAGTCTGAGGCTTCACAATTTTCTAGGTGAGACACAGCAAAATAGACAAGTGGTTCTTACAGGAACAAGAGAAGGACTAAATTATACAGTGAGTTGTGCATAAAACAGCAGTTGAACCACCAATAGTGCATGAAATCCTGAAAAACTCAGCAGATGTGACAATTGACTACTTTCACAGCTTTTTGCCCACAAGAGGCTGTGAAAACAGAAAAAGATAATAAACATACCCATAAGGTATCTAGGAGATGTGACATAACCAGCAGTTCACTGATGCCACATTTTCCAAATCAAGTATGAAAAAGACAATTAAAATTTGGGGTAGTTTGAAAAGAAGCAGTTGTTATCGTTTCAAGCCACCACACATCAAAAAGGAGACATTTTGGCAGCTGAGGCCTTTGGCAATCAATGAAACAGCAAATGCTTATGCACAGAGTCAAATAGATGAGCATGAGATGGGTCTTCAGTGCTTTCAAACAACCAACATTCCTGCGCTGCATCCAGTGCTACTGACAGCACAGTAAATCACAGCTATGTGGTCTGCTGATTTTTTGCTTATTTCTCATACTTCAACATCCTGTCAGATCCAAAATTATAATATTGTCTAGTTGGACAAATACTGAAAGAAAGATGAAAAAAATTGCAAACCCATGAACACATTATCTCAGTACACACTTCTGGTTTTCTGTGTTGGATTATTTACTCCCCATGACTTCTATTTTAAAAACTCTTTCATTTATATAATATGTACTTGATTTTAATCCTCTGCACTTGTGATTAGAATTCCAAGACCCAGCTACATTTTTATATGGTTACTGGGGACTAAATCGACCCCTAAATGCACTTAATTAATACACCTGAACAACACTGTGCATCTGACATTTGCAGGAATGTCAGATCTGATATCTACAGAGAGCAGGTGAAAAGAGATGCCAGTGTGAAGAAGCTTCAGGTCTCTTGTTGTTACAGCAGACAAGGATTCAAAGCCTTCCTTTCTGGATTAGGAATATAATAGCTTTCTATTAGTCAAAAATGATTTTTAATTTTAAGACAGGGCTGGAGGCATCCTTTTCTTGTAACAAAGCACCTGCCCACACATAAAGAGAGATGTCCAAAGAGTTTCAAATCAACATCCACTTCCTCATCCCTGAAGAATTTACCATTTTACTGCAAAAAGCAATTGGATTAAATATTTAAATAACGTTGGGATGGAGACAGAAGCCAAACATTTCTGCACTCCTCCTTGCTTAAACACCATCACTCACTCACGTTGGCACTCACTGCCATTGTCACTGTCCCTCTCTGTGAAAACACTTCCAACTACAATGTATCCCACGTTTTAGGACAGCCTGGGTGAATTCAGTTACTTCATGGCATCCAACACACAGTAAATTGTAAAGGTATGAAAACAGCAGCATATGCCTGAACCTTGAGAATAAGCCAGTCTGCAGATCCATAAAATAGGTCTCTATTTTCAGTGGTGAGAGGCAGTGCTTCTTTTAGCCTCATCTAAATATCTGAAATGAAATGTCAGTTTTGCCCAGTCAGTAGAACATCCTTTCTGGGGTTATTTAAAAAAAAAAAAAAAAAATTATCTTGAGGTCCAAAAGACCTTCTAAAATTGTGTTAAAATAAAATGGATTATTATTTTCCCCATGCCACCCAGTAACAATTGCTCAGGGATTTGTCTTACTAGTCTGTGTCAGCACAATTTTTCTCATGCTAGGTTTTGATTATTTTCTTTTAATTTCAGCTACTTGATCATTCTCAGACCTTCTGGTTATATACACAGACTTTTCCTTAGTGCAGAGGAACGTGCTTCCTGATAGAACAATTCAAAATTCTCTGGGTTTAGGGAAATAAAAGTTTGGTGCATAGCCTCCCTCTTTGGGACAATTTTATGCAATCTCAGGTCTCCTGAAGCAAGTTACAGGGAGCCTGTCATTATAAATAGGGGAATTGCCTCTCAGAGTGTTCACTGTCACATCAGAGATGCCAAGAGGAAACTTGTTTGTTGCAAGATGTTCTTACTGGTGTGTCCAAGATGTCATGCATACTCATTGTACAGCATGATGAAAGAGGTGGTAGAAATGGTAAAGTGAGTCAAGGTTCAACCAAGCAACAACTCATCATCTAGCATTTTAAATCTGCCCTAAAGATCACAGTTTTTTACCAAACACATTACAATATTAATGAACAGTTCCTGAAAGAAATGACAGGATTTGTGCCCCTTCTAGATGAAATGGCACAAATGAAGGGGCCCTGTCCCTATAGGGCATAAATCATTATAGGGCTGCTTCTGCCTAAGTCTCTTTTCAGTTAGTCTAAACACTGGAATCTATGAAATCAGACACTATACAGTACAGCCCATTTTTCTAGCACTGCAGAAAGCAGGGCTGTGACCCAAATAAGCTCTCCTATGAATTCTGTTCTGAGGTCAGATATCAAAAGACTTTATATCTGTCATCAAACTACATTGTGTGCACACAGTCATTTTGCTGTCCACTAGAAACTCCAGAAACAAGAGAGGGTTTTAAACAATACCATTCTACAACTTACATCACTTAAATTTCTCTTTTGATGGTTTACCATCATGAATTAATCTGTATCCAGACAAGTTGAAACCTATGTCACAGGTCATCCCCCATATTATTTACTTCTCCAAATTCATTATTACTCTCTTTGAATGACTTCAGATCTCCTGTTTTAGCTAGTAATACCAATACTAATTTATCCCTTCACTATTTGATGCTATGGATTAGACTTAAAATTTTCTGATGCAATAATTCATAGCTCATCTAAAAAATCTTAAGGGCAATAGCTAATTGTAGATCTTCTGTCTGATTAAAATTTGGTAATTTTATTATATGTCCCTACACCTTACCTAGTGATATTTAGCAAATGCATTGCTCTTCTTCAAATAACTTATGGTTTTAGAGACTTCTGCCACAACTGTGTTTGAGAAAGAGGTGAAGAAGCAAAGTCTGAGATATTTAGAAGCTGTTCCATACGCCTTGTTTTCATTCAGTATCCCTTTAGGTTGCAGAGAGAGAGTACCAGACGTGGGTACATCTTGGATTTATATACTGGTATTGCAATATTTTTCTGCTATTTTCTCTGGCCCTTTCATCACAGTAATCAAAATATTAAGAGCAACTTTTAGACCAATTCTCATTTGTTTTGACACTGTACATAATTTCCTATCTATACGACCCATGACCCTCTACTCACCCCATTCAAGCCCAGATTGTCCTGGCTGGTTTGGACACATGTTCCCATTCCCCTGCATGACACCTGGCACTGATGACCCATGGGAGCTGTGAGGGCAAGGACTTCCAGCTCTGATCACAACCGTGCAGGGGAGCTTTGTATGGAACACAAAGGCAACAGCAGCAGAATTGTGTTTCCTGCAGATCACTCCATCAGCCTTTCATCAGTTAGAGCCCTACATGCATGCTTACATTATTAATAGTTTTCTGTGTATTTTTTTTTCAAGTTTCCATTAATTCCTATAACAAAACATTCATTTTTGGTCGCAAACATCAGGGCTTTTGAAAGGCACTCTCCTATATCAATTTATGATATAATAGATAGCAAGACACATAAGAGTGTCTGAGAGCACTCCAGAGGCAAGGAGAAGTGTTTATTGATATTATTTTCCCCTAGATTATCAGGTTTTTAAGGGTCCGAAGCACTTATCTCCTTTTGAAACAGCTACAAGAATTCAAGTGAGTATTTCCTGGCACTGTGAAAGACTTCTAGGTTATTTCTGGGGTTATCACCCAGCATATTGCCTCCACATCATGCATTAGGGAGGCACTCGGACACTGTCACTCACAATGCTTAGCTCTGGTACAAGTGTTAGTCACAACATTAAAATGTCACTTCTCCTATTGTAACTGTATTGAAAGATGGTGATTCAGGAAACATTTGAACAGGAAGCCGAACACCAAATCTACAAATAGAAAAACAGTCAAGTACCTTTTGCACAATATCTCTATCCTTGGAGGCCCACCCAGCCCAACACAGAATTCAATTTGTCCATTCTGTGTATTTACATCATGGGATGAGATGGCATCTTTTGACAAATGCCAGGCTTTTTATAAATTACTGAAAATCACACACACGTCTTGCATCAGCATTTTGTCCTTGACCTTCAGCAAACACATTTATACTACAACAAACTTCTTTTAAAAGATAGGAGAAATAGGAAAAAAAAAAAGTAACAATTTTAAACCACTCCAATGGGCATGCCTTGCAAGAAGCTTCTGGTGATGGACAAAAAAATGGCTCATTAAATCCCTGCTGCACCATATCCTACACATCTTATTCTGTCAGGTTACATGATATTTTAAGGCACTACACCACTGCCTTTCCCTCTGAAGATAGAAAGTGCCGTGGAGTAGATTCATAATGCTGTATTTGCAAACAATATAACCTCACTGAGGTATAAATTTTGTCCTTAGTCATTGTTCTTTCACTGTTAGTTGATTCAAAAATTGTTTTACATAAGTAGTTAAAAGGGTAGCAAAAGTATTGAGAACAAAAAGAAAAGTCAAAAAAGGTTGTTTTCTCTTAGTTTGACTTGCTTCTGGTTTGCTTCTTTATAGACAGGACACAAACCATGATGTGATTAGGTATTAAATTTGGCAAACCATTGACTGATGCCTTTTGCATCACAAAAATTTATTTTTAATTAAAGACCCAATAAAAATATTTTTCTGAGAAACAAGAGTGCATTTTCTAAATCAAAAATAAAAAGTTCTTTTATCAAGTAATTTCTTGTTTAATGTAGAAAGGAGCCAACTCTGAAATACATTAGGAAATAAATACTGGCAGAGTCTAGAGCAAGAGCAAAAAAAACTAAGAGAAGTTGACCAGAACAGACTTATTTTTCCAATACAAGAGAAATAATTATTAATTAATAAAAATGTCTATTCACAGAATCAGCTTGATTTTCTAATGTTTTAAGATGATGAATCAGGGGGTCAACATTGTTTTCTCGATTGCAGCAAGATACCAAGTTACAGCTGAAATAAAGGGAAAGATACAGCTAGTGCTACAGTTTTTTGCCCCCCAAAATAGATTTGTATTGCAAGGACAGAACAACACAAGTATTTTGCACATGAATGTGCAAACATTTAAGAAATAAGTCAGCTAGTGTTGCTACATTTGGTACTGTATCTTTAAGCTGAAATCTCCCCCTATGGATGCATTCTTGAAGCATTCAGGTGCAAAACACATAGAATACTAAAGCACAACTTTCTGAAATTATGGTCTAAGGAGAAAAATATGTAAAAAATTTAAATTCTGAAGTGTTAAAGAGAAAATGCTATTTATGCACATGCATCATATAAGTTTTCCATTACTGCTTTTACTTACTAAGTAAATATGTAGGAGGAATACAACAATCCATCTATTGCAGGGCACAGCAGAAAGAATTTTTAGAACTATTGAGACCTACATTTTGGAACAGAAACACTCTGAAAAAATATAGTGCCATTTTCTCTCCAGGAAAAATCAGGCTGCTGCTCACCTTTGAAAAAAACATTCTTGTGAAATTCTTCATCACAATACTACTGCTTCTTGGTTAAATTTTCTGTAAGTTCTCTGTAAATGCTAAAATATAGTATAATTGAAGTACCATCATGGGAAATCTACTGCAATTACACCCTCAGAGACTGGTTCTGATGATCAAACATATGTTGGAACTGAGCTTCTAATGAGCAATGGACATTTATGCATAGTTACATCCTTGAGTAAAGAGGTATAAGCTGCAAACTCAAAATAAGATACAGAATTAGAGAATCAATAAATATCCTAGAAAATACCATTACCCTGCCTAACAGATATTAGAAATTAAGATCTGAACAACTCTTGATACCTTCTGTGAGTTCTGATGGGCATTCACAAACAGACTGAACTTACAAAGTCTGGGTTCCTGTAGCAGTTCATTTGCTTACTCTTATCTCTCTGGGTTCAAATCCTTGATCACCCTTTCACAGGCACCCCCAACACCTCTTTAATCTCCTGTTTGAAGGACACCATCACCCAAGTATCTGTGCACCTGTTTCAGGAGAAACCCTCTCATAGTGGATCCCTTCCAACTCAGAATAATCTGTGATGTGTCCTCAAAGGGGATTTAAGTGGGGACTATGTTAGCTCATCACTCACTTCTGACAATGAAGCCAACTAACACTCAGAGACTGAGATTTTAGATATGCACCCACTTTACTGGGTGAAAAGGAAAGAAAGGGAGTACAGTGGATGGAAAATCAACAGTATGTGAACAAATCCCTTTTCCATTGTGCAGGCTACACTAGGATACTTGGGTTACAAGTCAGTCCAAAAGCTTTCTTACATTAAGGCCTCCAAAATCTACTCTCCTCTCCAAAAACCACTTAAAAAAAAGCACCTATCTTTAAAACCTTATCTGCTTTGCTAGTTCACCAAATCCATACAATTTTCCCTCCCTGCTCAAATGATCTGTTGCTAAATTACAAGCTCATGTGGAAGGATCAATATTGCTTGGCAGTAAACAATTCATTATTCTAACATTCCTGCATTTGATTCAGAGAAACTCCAGTCAATTTTTGATTATCAGTCTTCATATGCACCCTCTATGAATACCTCCTTGAATTCCGGGGCCAAATACACACTGAGAAAAAAAAATAAAGAGACAGAAGCACAATACATTAGTGGTCTCAAAAGAAAAAAGCTTTTACAATCACATACATATTAAATCTTCATGTGCTTAACCCCTGAGAGAAATAAGTCCAGATTTGTGAAACACTACTGAAATTACATTTGAAGTCTAAAGGGTGGAGAGATACAGTATGTAAAAAGTGACTTCCATTCTTCTGGTCTCCTCTGCCAAATCACTGACTTCCTGTGACAGCAAAAAGAAAGAAGAGTAAATGAAACATTAAATTTCCATTTAAATCAGATAAAAACTTTTGCTCATTAGGACTTTCAGCAAGACTGAATTCTATTTCACTATCTGCTTTTGCCATATCAAGTGGAACAAAAGGACAGACCTCTAGAAAGCCTAAGACAACACATGGAGTAAAATGGGCTGTTTATCCTTTTGCCAATGGCTTCACTTCTATTTATTTTAAGTTCAAAAAACCAGCTTACCAGGAATTAACCATTGCCATGACAATTGTACTGGAATTTAGTGACTAGGTACATTCAGGTTAAATGTCAGTCCACTTCTGGCAGTCCCACTGGCCCTCAGCAGATTCAGAGAGTAAAGTGGTTTTAAGGGATTTTCTTGGTCTTGTGAATTGGTATTGAATTTGGAAACAGATTGAAAGGTAAGATAAAAACAGGTGGCTCGTGCACAAGCTTTGTGACATTGCTTTGCCAATATATTTCCAGCTTGGTTTGTCACACTTCTATTACTTTTCTATTATCCATTACTCAAACAGCCTGCATCTTTGATGAAAACATTCAGGAATCATTTCTTGCACACAAAAGTGTCAAGTAAGAACAAAATAATGAGCAATTTCATTTTAATTTATGATCTCAACTAGAACTTGAAACTCAATAAAAAGCAAAGGAACGACCTGAATTATGACTTCCTTGCATTGCAATTTTTGTCTCGTGTGGAACACAGTCAATGTTATTTATGTCAGAAATGCAACTAAAACAATTGGCTATACTAACTGAACAATAAACCACAGAAACCCCTCCCTCATAAGCCAGTAGATTGGCAGCAAGTAGTGGTGTAGGTGTGCCTGTAATCCTTTGCTGTGGTACCTAGCACATAAAAAATAAAGCCATTTTCCACCACAAACATCTAGAGATCTGCCAGATAAATATTTGGAAACTGAAAGCCTGGTATTACAAGCAGATTGAAGCATGGCACCATCCCATCCTAAATTTCTTTAGGGTATGCTCCTTCTGCTCACTCTTTGATTGCAAAGACAGAAAAATAAAAGCAAAGCAAAGCAAGGCTGTTTTTAGATAACAAACCATCTGGTAAAATGCCTACAATAATTACTCTGTTTCCTTTACAATAACTTTCCATATGCTGGTAACTAGTCATATTTTGTTGTCCCACAATATAATCAGCTTGGAACTAAAAATGCACTCTAGAGTGCTGAAATTGGACTTACATTCACAATTTAGGATATACCCCACTGCAACTGTACTTATTCTTTCAGTAGAAAATTATGCCTGTGATTTAATATGGTTCTTCATCACCAATCCTTATTAGATTTCAAATTGCAATGATCTTGCAAAACAAACCACTATCATACACTCTTTTTTACTCTTTTTTTTTTTAGATAAAAGCCATAATATCTATTTCATCTATTTATCTGCTCTGCTTATTATAGAAATATTGAAATATTTCCAAAAATAAAACTATCTTTTTATCTCCATCCCGGTAGACACATCCTCTATCTTCTTTCTGTGGCCAAGATTTACTACCCAAGACGAGCAAATGCACTTAATATTTTTACACTAATCTTAACTAACTCCTTTTCTGCTCCCAGAGAATACTTCAACCTTTTTCCTTGTAATTTCTACTTCCCATAAAGAGCTCTTACCAAAAATGCATATGACTCCATATTACATATGACTACACCCCACAAACTAGGCAATTTTTCCTTTGAATTCCTGATAGACACAATTAGTAGCTTGTCAGCAGTTTCCAACTATATCAAACTCACCTACCAAAATCTGTCAGTTCTATTTACAAACCCCACTCAACTAGCGTAAAGTTTTTTATACTGAAGGAAAACTGAGCTTAAGCTGCTAGTTAAGAACTATAAAAAAAACCATGAAGCCCTGAGACAGAACATGCTACTTATTGACAAAGCAAGTAGTAAGATACTTAGCGACATGACAAGACAGAAGAGTTTATATTCCATAAGAAATACTGACACCCTACAACTGAAGCAAGGCATGACACCTACATTGTTAATATTCAAGTGCATGCATAACTAGATAACAGAAATTCTCTTGATTTAGCATCAAGTCTTTTCTCCATAACTTGTCAAAATATGACAAGTTACGCCCCACAGCAACCAGCAGTACAGAAATGACCTAACAATGCAAACAACACCCCTGAGGCTGAGGAAAGAAATACTGGTAAAAATACATTTAACGTTCTTTAAATACAGCCTCCCAAAGTTGATATGAAAAAGTTAAAACACCTGGTAAATCACAGGAATTTCAAATGTATGTTTGCACACTCCTTAATACTACAGATTCTCTGATCTCTGCAGAAAAAAACTGAACCAAACTGGACATCAACCTTAATTTTTCTCACAATCAATATGTACCCACAGGCCAAAAGCCAAGCACCAGATAGTGGGCATTGGCATCAGGAAATTGCATTAGGGATGGAAGGGTTAGGAGTAAATAAACTGAAAGACAACAGCTAAGGCTGTTGTCAAAAAATATTTGAGAGGAAAAGCAAAATTTGAAAGAGAAATAGTTAAAATATAAATTATTTCATAAATACTGAACATATGAACAGTCTAGTTAGAACCAAAAATATGTTCCATAGACCACTTAGTTCAGTGTGCATTACTGTCATCTGCCTTAAAAATTGTGGTTTGAAAAATGCACCAGAAATTTTCCTGGTTTTGCTGTTTCTTACAGGAATGATAACTTCCAAAATAATAACACAGTACATAGCAAGTTGGGAGGTAGGGGGTGGTGTTAGAGAAAAATGCCCTATGTAAGATTCATGGGGCAGTAGCCCATCTACTTTTGTATAATACAAAATAAAATTTCTTCTCTTTGGCATTCAGAAAAGATCCGTCCAGCCTGAGATTGTTAGAAATGGGGCACATCTCTGTGATTTAATGTCGGTCCATCCTATAAAGGCTCTAGTAGTCTTACAGTGGTAATCTGCTTAACTGTTTTAGAAATGTGGCTTTATGCAGGAGGAGGGGGGAAAAAAAAGAACCACACACGTGAAATCTGCTCTCTCTGCTTGTCCAGTGGCAAGAGTGCTTGAGACTTATCTTCAGAATGAGATATTTCTATCTTGCAGTTGACCTTTTATTGCATCAGCTCCATCCATTGTTCCCCTTCTTACCTTGTTGCATTCACCCTCCTTTCCCACATTGATAAAATGGGAGAATGTCACATTTCACTGCAGTGCTTGATGAACTAAGTAGGAATTTATTCCTTTCACAATCCTCTTAGATCTACAGAATGCATTACAGTGTGTCTTGGTAATTAGGGAACGTGTCACTCTCAAGCAAAGGTTTCTGTAACTCATTCTTGAGTTTCTTGAGTTCACAAACTTTCATTTCAGACTGTGTCTGCTGCAGGTCACAGCTTTGGTCCTATTTTAGCCAAAGACAAAAAACTCCCTACTCTCCCCACTCCTCTACCACTCTAAGCCAAGTTCTTAAAGTATGTCTTTGTGGAAATCCATCCCTTTCTAAACACTTGCTGTAACTGTACAATTACGTATTGACAAACTTGGATTGTGTATAACAACATTCAGGCACAATTTTAATTTGCTCCTTGAAATGTAAAGCTTACATTTATCAAATTTTTTTAAAGAAAATGCAGCCTAACTTCTCTAGGAATTTCTTACAGATAAGATGGAACAATAGTAAATTCCATGCTGGTTAAGAGAACTTCACACATAAAGCAAAACAAAAATTTTAAAACTACACCTCTTTTATCTGTCCCAAAAAGTATTCCAATTTAAAATACTTTCAAATTTTGGGGGTTTTTTTACTCAGAGCCTTTGAATCTTACAAGACACAGAAAATCATGGAAGACATTTTATATTTACTTCTTTATAAGCAGAAGTGGATTTACATTTTGTTCCACTTATTTGAAGATACAGTAACATTTTCAGGATAAGCCAGAAGTCATACATAAATGTTGTAGGTTAAAACACATTCTTGAATTACTGGTAAAAACAAAGTAAAGTAAAAACTTGATAGTTGGCCCTGCATCCAACATTTCCATCCAAAACTTGTATTCACTGGCACACATCCCCATTGTTTCCTTTGTTGAAATCTTGCACTTTCTTCAGATCAGTTTGTTTTCAATGAATGAAGACAAACATTTAATTGTGAGTTTCAGTAACACAAACACACATGTATCAGAATTCACCTCTTATTGTTGGTGTATCAGATGCTTGTAATTACACCACACTAAATTTCTGGACTATGTTCAAAATCTTTTTTTTTATTCATATAATGCTAAATCATAGTTTAATCCAAGCCTGACTTGGCCTTTTAGTGCTACCATCAATGCTTATTTTACTAATTACCTGCTGAATTTTATTTGGATTCTCTGCTACATGGGTCATCATAATTTTGGAATCTCTCAAAGATCAAAGAAAATCCTACAAATTAATTATACTGCTAATCCACTTGCTAGGCAAAATGCCCTTGGTTCTATGGAGATGGTTTCATGCACTGCAGGATATCCTTGGCTGCTAAACACTACAAGTCTAAAAGCCAACAAAAAAGTGCTTAAAATAAGGGAGAGGAGGAGAGAACCTTTCCAATATTCAGTCTTCTGCACAGTGATTATACCTGCAAAAATTTCAAATATTCACTAACACTTGTTCTACCTGGATTCTATAGAAAAACCTGGTAGACACAGAGAGCCTCTGCATTTTAAAGTGTCTGAATCCATGAAATCACAAAACGTCTTCCACCCAGAAATGAAAGGCCATAAACTATAATGTCTTAAATCCTAACCAAGGCTTTGCTAATCAAACTTCTGGATTAAAAGTTTTACCCAATTAGCTTCCTATTAAAAGATATGGTTACTGAATTTTCACATTTCCTTTCCAATTGCTTCCTCTTATCTGATTTCTGTCCTTGGGTCCTTGTGATGACCTATATAAAATTACAAACTCTCATTATCAGAATTCTGCAGCACCCAGAACTGGCTGTAATTGATGAACTGAAGCCACAGCTGGAGCAAGAGCCTGTAGATGGGAAGCCAGGCAGGAAGGTGTTCCTTTGAAATAAGACAGAAATGGGCTGTTCTCACCAGGGCTTTGAAAACAGGGGTTGGTAAAAATGTGAAGTTCTATTATATAAAAATAAGGACGATTTAGGGGGAAAAAAAATCTTGACTTGATACTTTTATCCTCCTAATCTCTTTCTGCCCATCCAGGCAGTCATTCAGGAGCACGTCCCTCACAGATTTCATGTGCTTACAAAGGAAGAAAAAAACAAACCTAACTTCTGTTGGCATTGTGAGTATGGAAGGGGACACTTCATACCCCATATAAAAACTAATGAGTAAGCCTAGTCATGGAAGAGCCATGAAATTCCTGGAACTCTAGGAAGGATATACACAGACATCATCCAAAAAATAGCTCATGAGTTATCTTAGATTGCCACTTCACAAGTCCTTTAACAAGTGGGTCAGCATTGTTCAGCAGAACAAGCAGAGCACAACACAAAATATTTTCAGCCTTTGTGAGCACATAAAATTACTGTGAGCATTACTTCCATCTTATTAACTGAAAGCAAGGTGGGAAGACAATAGTTCCATCATCCTACCTAATTCTCTTGAAATCTGGAGTACTCTTGGGACCTGCATTGTGCATGAACTACTTTCTTAAATGCATCAAACATGCTGATCTTCAAGTGTTTACAATGCCAAAATGATCCAGTCTTGCTGCCTACATTTTCTTTGCATTTTCTCATTTAATATGAGGAGCTCTATTATCAGCCGCCCCAAAGATGACTTTTCTCCATATGTGAAGGAAACTTCCTCCAAGTGAAAGAAACTTCCAATGGAACATCTCCAAACTCTGTTCTGATTTAGAAATTCTTTTGTTTTAGCTACAAGAAGTTTGTTCTTTAGGCTTAGAATTGAGTATTGCTGTTCCAAGTTTTATGAACCCCCAGTACTGATAACTCTAATGGATCTCCAGGGCTTTGACAGCAGTGAACAACTTGTGAGAATTTCTTACATTACCTCCAATATTTAAATGTCTATAAACGTGAGATGCTTTATTTGTGCATGAATGTATCTTGGCTACACCTGACAACAAAATCTCCAGTTACATGCATTTCCATTCAGAAGCCATCACAAAGTTCATCCATGTCAAAACACTTGGCGTTATCAGTAGGTAGAGTAAAATAGCGAGATTTTTGCCACCTAACATTGACTTAGAACAGTTAGCCCTGTCTATAATCTATGCTTAAGGGTCATAACGAGGGTTAAAAGAAAAAAAAAATACTGTAAGGGTATTTTAACATGTTCACTGTTTCAGAACAAAACAGTACTGACAGCAACAACCTAAAAGCATCAAACTTCAGCCAAAACAGGCACAACATGGATTTTGCTTCATAGCTTTATACCATATAATACAAATGTCATCTGCATGTGTGCTGTCATAAAAGATTGAAAACCAAGCTTTTGTGCCTCAAAAAGATATCAAATTAGATTAATTTAATCAGCTTTACTTTATATTTTCCCACATACAAGTTGTTTTGCTTGTTAAGTGGGACTACAAAAAACATAATTCAGTTTAAATTGCATGTGTCATATGGAAGTAAAGGTTTCATATGCTCAATATATGTTCAATTTGTTATAGAAAAAATCAGACCAATTGTTCTTGATATGGCTATTTTATACCTGTCTGTAACTGACAGGTATAAAATACTGGGCGATAAAAATGACCTTTCAAAACTTTCATTTTAATAAAACAACTTCATTTTTCCTCTCTGTGACCGAGAAGTAATTTTTCCCTAATAATGTTCTAAGAAGTATGAAAACTCTCAAGAAATGTGGACTACAACAACTTCAAAGTTCCTTTGTACAAAGGTACTAAAGGTATTAAATAAGGTATTAAATAAGACAGTGGTCTTTCTGCATCTCACACTGAATTCATAATTGCCATAAATATTTCGAAAAACCCTACTAGAATCCACATTGTCAGCATCTTAGATTGCATCAATTAACCTCAGCTAATTCATTAATGTGATCCAGAAATCTGTTTTTTCCTTACCTTTGCTCCAACCACCACCAAAGCACCCTTCATAACTCTAGTAAGTTAAAAATAAAATAAATGAAAAGAAAAAAACACATGGGAAAAAAGATTTTCCTTGTTCCTTCAAACAAGTGCATTTATACACTTTCAAAAGTAATTATAAGGCGTAGTACACATATTTTATATATAAATGTAGTTACAGCTGCCACCCTCCTGCACCTAGCATAATCCTAGAAACACATCCCTTCTAAAAAAATATTTATCAGTAAATTTATATACCAGTGCCTCCAAATACATCCACAGATATAAGAGGATAACACTTAAGTGTAATGCAGAAAGAATTTTTCAGGACTGAAGCATGGACCACCAACACCACCTTTTTTTTTTAATTAAAAATGTTTTTGGCATGTGTTCCAATTCCACTGATCCAACAGAAGTACATTTTCCTAACAAGGCTGTTGCATCCTCAGAAGACATTCAAACATATTTTTGCATTTTCAAGATATAAACAACTTATTTCCATCTTGCCTTTATAAAATTATATTGAGCATCGTGCTGTATCACATTATAAACAGGAACTACTTATTATAAATACATATAAGAAATGAACATTCCTAAAATTTAATGAGCACAACTGTGATCTGCATGCTGCGGTTCATTAGGTTCTCATATGAAAAGCAGAAAACACCACAGCTCAAAATTAAAAATTGTGGTTTTAAATTAGTTCTTTTAGGGCTCCTCATCTTTTAACTGCAGTGGGAAATGGATATATGAAGACAGATGCTGTAAGTTCAGTTCATTATTGTCAGATCTGCATTATTTCCCAACCTTCCTGACACCACGAAGATTGATTGCTACTCCATTCTTTTAGATGTATGGGGATTTGAAAAAAGGTTTTGTTTTTTCTACCGTATTTCAGAAATTTTAGTATTTTCCTTTTTTTTGACCATTTCCTTACATTCACGGCACATTCCAGAGATCTCTTGTCTCAACATATTCTCCTGTAGCACTGGAACAAAAATGATTAGCAATTTTGATTGAACTCTGTCATGTCTCCAAAGCAGCTGAAGAGTGTTTCACATGGGGAGTGCAATGCTGCACCTCCCAGAAAAAGACCTACATTAGGTCCAGAACAGTGGCCAAAACAAAGATGCCATCATGATCCAAGAATGGGGATAATTTTCACCACAGACATGTGTAAGTAAGGAAGAGGAGACAAAAGCACTCAAGTTAAAAAGCATGCACTAGGAAAATCTCTCACAAACTACAGCTGACCTCTTCATCAAGCAGCCTATTTTCACTACCATATGAAAGCTCAGCCTGTTTATTGAACTTTTAAGTAAACGAACGAACAAACAAACAAACAAACAAACAAAAAAAAAAAGGATCACCAGTTAATAATACAATCTTTTGGGTAAGAAGAGAATTATTGTGTTCTGGAGTTTTTATTTTTAAAAGATACTTTATTGCAGTAGAACGAAGTCTGCCTTGTCATATTTCAAGGCTGTATAATTTGGTTCTTTATCTCATGTCACATAAGCCTTTAGATATCTCTGAATTGCCTTAATTCACCAAAGCACTCACACCTCTACACTTTGTAAAAGCAAAGATAGAAAAAGTATGGGTATTTTTAAATAAAACAGGTATTTTAACTGAAGTCTTCATCATGCTTTCATGAAGTTTCATTTGAGGATACACACTGGAGGAAACAATGATTTGAATATGTAAATAATGGAAGAGGATGCCCATTCACAGCACGACAGCTACTTTGCTCTCCACTTTGCAACACATGTATTACTCAAAACTGGATAATAATGCCAAGAATTACATTTATATAAAACCTTCTATAACAAGAAAATTATGTTTATACAGCAACCATGAACCACTGATACACGGTTAGCAGAATATAGGCAATCCCCATGGAATCTGGTTACTGAAGTCATGCCAGGTTAACTGAACTAGGTTTTGTTAAACTAATACATTCTTTGTGCAGGGACTCTTCTATAATAGGTTTTCAAATAGTTATTTCAACTTAAATTGTGTCTGTGAAGTTGTGCTGTTCTCATTTTATGAGAATTTCATATAATCCTGCTATAAAGAAGTCTTGCTTCAAACTCCTACACTTTCATTGCTGCAGGCAGACATGGAAAGGGTAGATAGGGAGGAGGATTATTAGACTGGAGACAGGCAGCTTTCCCATTTACTTCCAAAGACAGCCACAAATATTTTGTGTTCATGTCTTATTAACCAAGCCTTTAGCACTACTTTTTCTGCATGTCATAACAACCAACCATGGAGCAAACGCTGCTAAGGTCTCCATGCCCCACCATCTATTTTCTTTTGTGACAAACTAGAGGCCCTTTCATATAGGAATCATTCCTTCCCTCTGTGTTTATGCAAGTACAGCAGGATTCTCATTCACTGGTAATTGTATAGATACCACAAACATACATGAACTATTACATGCAGAATTACAAGAAAATGATGGTCTAGGTTGACTACCACAACTGCAAGGTCAGAATCTTATATGGGAGGTTATTGCAGTCAGCTCAAATGACCCAAATTTGACAGGCTACGCAAACTCCAGCCCTTCCCAAGCTAAATCAATGTGAACAGCCCTCAACAGCAGCATAAGAGCTCTGGAGTGTGTTTTACACTGCCTGCCTAAAACTATCTGACCCAAGAAGGATACACCTCACTGATCACTGTTACCTGGAAGGGGGTTTGCATGTGAAGGAAACAGGCTTATAACTCAAAAGTTCTATCTGAAGATAGCTTAGGAGAAAAATACACATTTTGCTTTTCAGCTACCATATCGGATAATATCTGCCATGAGAATGCCTAAATGCAAGAGCTTTGTATGTTATATTACATCCTTAAAGACTGCTAAAAATTTAACTAGCTGAAATCCAAAACATGTGACCCTAAATTGAGAAGCTGTTAAATAAAACATGTAGAAACACACTCAAGGCTTTCATTTGGAATTCTATTGTGGCCATTCTATATTTGGAGCTTGAATGTCTCAAGAATTACCTCAGGTAACCCATCAAAAAAAAAA
>VYXD01016610.1:1879328-1900513 GCA_013397195.1 Hylia prasina
GGTGGGGGGAAAGCCAGTGGCTCTAGGAGGAAAAATAAAAATAAATCCTCTTTTTAAATCTGCAGCCTACATGAAATGTAGAAGTAAACAAGGAATTTGAAGCAGATTTTGTCACAGCCAATAGTTTACCTAATTAAGTTGGGGGTTCATTGTCATTTAGCATTGTTTCACTCTTAAGTGGATATCCAGAATGAACAGCCAGCTGTCAGAAAGTGACAGAGATGAATATTAATGCAGGTTGGGGAAAAACGTCCAAAAGCTTTGCTGTTACCTTAAGTTCTTACATATAAAAACATAATCTCCCATTTTTGGGGCTGAAAATTCCGAAATAATCCCTCATTTCACTACCTTTTAACTAATATGTGGTAACCACCAGAGCTCTAGCCAACATTAGGCAAGGGTGGTGAATTTTGGGAGGGGGTTCCCACTATTAGATCACTCAGGTAATTGATCCTGATATATGAACCCATACACGTAGCAGAAATCAAATCCTGATAGTCTGATAGAAGGGGTAACTGAAGACACACTTTTCCTGATAGAATGTGCATGTTCCAGGAGCAATTAGCAGTCTCTGGTCATGAGCTTTACCAGCTTCAGAAGCTTCTTGTTAACTTTTCCCCTGTGGTAGAACTTAGTTTTTCAGAAAATACATTCACAAGGTGCTTCTCTATTCAATTTCAAAACAATTAAAATGTACATGCACCTGAAACAATAAAAATTATTCGTTATGACAGCACATTACAAGATTTGGGAAAACAATTTCTTCTGAAGGTTTTTCTAATAATTTCTGGCAACTTCTTCAGTCCTGCCCCATATAATCTTTTGCAATATCAATACTATGTTGGACTGTTATTGAAGCATTCCACATTTTTAGACAGGGCAATGCCTATTAGTCTAATCTCTTTCAATTAAATTTTCACCAGCCCAATATCAGTACATTATTTATAAGCTTTTTGCTGGTTTACAAGGTTTATCCATTAAACCAAGTAAGTCTTTTCAATGACATATTAAATTGAGATTGAGACCAGGACACTATTTAATATTCAACACAAAAAAAGGCTGCAGTAAAGGACAGTAACGAAAATGACTTCAAAAGTTGTTTCAGCAATTGTGGAACTATGAGCAAAAAGCAGTAACAGCAACATAAATATCACTGAGTAAAAAGTGGGGTTACTTTCTTGTTGGAAGAATATGGCTTACAGAATAAAAATGTTGGAGAAATATCGTTCCATGTGTATTTCTTTTTACTCTCTAACACGGATCTTCTAGAAAACAAAACAAGTTTGAAGGTAGCTTTTTTAAATCCTTTATTAAAATTAGCATCCAATCCATGAGTTTCTTCTAGAAATAGAAAGACTCAACACTAAACATTCTAAAATCTATAAAAATTGTGGTATACCTTTTTCTTACAAATTCTCCAATAGACCGAAAGTTGAATTCTCCTATCAGTGTAAACCCATGTGTCATCCATATGATCGTAGTCAAATCAAAGAACAAAAAATTAATCTAAATTTTCTTATTTGCAACCTATTAAATTATTTCTCTTTCCACTATCTCATACAATTTTCTTTATCTATTTGCTGCTATTTTATGCAAAGCAAATGTTCATTGTTTTCTTGAGAGTACGAAAAAAGTATGCCATTGAAATTCTCCATATTTCAATGTGAAAAAATGCTCACATGTAAAAGGTAGTATTTTTATCAGCACAAAGGTTTTGTTCAATAATAAGTTCTCAAGCAGATGATGATGAAAAAGTGGGGGTTTTTTTTTTTTGGTTGGTTGGTTGTGGGGATTTTTCTTTTAAGTAAAAAATAATTACGGGTATCTACTTACATTTTACTGAACCAAATACAGACTAGTCCTGACTGTCATACCTTTGGATCCAATTTCTCCATAATACCAGGCTTCCCCATTTCTATTCAAATTACAAGCCACAATTGAGAATTCATTATCTATCAAATCTTATGTGTAGAACCATTTACTTTTTAATGAAACCAAAACAAAACAACATAGCAGAAAATGTTCCCTAGCTTACAAACACACCTTCATTAAACTTCCTTGTTTAATTAAAAATATGATATTAAAGTCAGGTCTAATATAACTTGTAAGATCTAAAACCCCAAGTAAAAAACTTATTAAAAACATTTGTTACTACCTCATTAACTTCTGTGCTTGTCAAACACATCTATTAAAGAATGTTAAAATTTAATCTTATGTCTATTTATTAAAAAGCAGAAAGCAAAGAGAGAAATGAAAGAACAACACATCACTACTAAAAGCCTGAAGCAATCGAGGCAGTGATAGTGATAGCAATTTTACCACCTCAAGAATATTGAGGCATTTTAGATGAAAAGGAGAGTCAGATATTCAGGACAGAAAGCGATGAGTAAAATAATACACTTCTAGAGTTATTAGAAATACTATTTCTTTAATACTAAGCAAGGAATGTTTCTCACTATTTTTACTTTCTATATAACATGGAGCAAGATTGAGAAGTATTATTAAAGGGGATAAGCAAACCCATAAATAAACTGGGACTAATGAGGAATTGCCACCAAACACCATCTTTGATATGGAAGAAAAATATCTCAAAAATTGTTCAAAGTAGGAGAAATTAGAAGTGACATTATACTGTGCTACCCCACTGGCACAAAAGAAAAAAGACATCATAATAAAATAATACATTTCAGAATTAGAAAAACCTTGAGACTAGGTTTCAAAGTCAGAAAATTTGCTTTCTTGTAATTTAGGAAAAAAGAAATCCTGTTTGGTTTTCTTTTAACATAATCCTGTTCCCAACAGATGTATATCCTTTAGATTTAATTTCTTTTATATAAATCTGTCTTACATGAAATGCAATGGAACGGGAATAGTGTCACTGCATATGCTGCTGGTAATATCAGTTATTACTTTCTTGCCTTACAATACTCTAATTTCGAGCATACAAGTCATTAAGCACTGCAGCTTTCAGGCCAAAAACTTTTACTTACAACTTTCACAAAACTTCAAAATATTTCATATTTTTAAAGTGTCTGGGAATACATGCTTGGTTTATTACATCAAAGAACCAGTTCACTGACATCCCTGCATCTGGACAAGACTCAGCATTCATGGAAGAAGTAAAAGCTAGAAAGCTTATTTTCCTGATAATGGACACTATAATCTGAAATGGTTGGCAGTTTTGAAGAGAAACTATCACTATTCCCTGAAATTGTGCAATCAAGCAAAACAACTCTACCCTAGTGGCAGCACAGAATTCAGATAATGTGACAAGGAAGCTGGACAGCATTCCAGCCCAAAGCAGAAATTTTGTATTTCATCTGATAAAATTAAACCTGAATATGAAGTCACAAATATTTTTTACTCATTTTGAACACAGATGTAGAGATATGTGCAAGCTATTTGCAGAAATTAATCAATTATTTGAGTTTTAACCAACAATGTAATTTCTTAAACTAAAATTTCATCTAACCTGAGTGCTACCATCCATTGCAGTAACGGAGTAAGCAAAGCAAGTCCTTTCTCTAAGTGAACTTCCATCCTTCTTCCTCCTTCTTCATTCCCCTTCCCTTTCTCTACTGCAAGAGATCATCATGTAAATAGAAGATAGATTGAAATAAACTATCTCTGCAGTCAAGCATATGCCAAAAATTTCTGTTGTTAAAATCAGCAGATTGAAAATTAAATGGTTAAACATTTTAAATCCCAATGATTCGCTCATTTATAACAGGAATATAATATCTTAATTCTTCCCCTGCACACAAAAATATCAGAATGACCTACTGTTAACATTTTTACAATTAAAGACACTTGGCAAAATATACTTACTTCCTCGTATTGATAAACAAGTTAGAAAACCTCCAGGCCTAACCCAGTATTCCCTAATTTTATAAACCGTTCTCAGTTTAACATAAGAGGTGACAATAAATTTGCTTTACTGACTGTGCACATCTCAAAGAGCTATAAAATACGAGGTGAGTATTCTGCAGGAGTAAGAGAGCAAGGATGCAGATGGCAGTGCAGGGAGATGTGTGCTACAGATGGAAGTATTTCCCAGACTGGAGGCTTTTGTTAATCACCGAATTGTGCCCCTGAGCGCGGTGTTTTCATCCCGCGGCTCCCCCGGGACTGCGGCCGAGGTCAGGGACAGCCCCGATGTCGCCAAGCCCGGCTGGGAACTCACCGCGCGCCCGCGCTCGGCCCTGGGAATCGCATCCCTGGCGGGGCAGTGAAGGGCCACGGCTGGGAACAGCGGCACTGCAGAGACCCCGGGCAGGACAGGGCTCCTGCCCTACCCTGGAGCACCAAGGCACCAAGCCCGGCTGAACTTTGAATAAAGGTGTGGCTACAAAAAGCGAAGGCAGCCCTTCAATATTGGTGTTCAGCAACATTAGTTTCTTAGGCACTAGGAGACAGTCTGTGTGCCTCCTGCAAAACCCTGAGAAGAAAGAATTGTTCCACACCATTAAGTCTTTCTGTTATGCATTCTCTATTATTAGATACTGCTATTTTAAGTTCTTCTCCAGGTCTCACAACAAAACTCTATAAACAGACTTCACACTGATAGCATTTAATTGCTTTGCATGTGCATTGGTTAATGCATGAATGATTTGAGCAATTAGGAGCCAGAGGTGCTGCTCAGTTTCCATCCTTTCAGAACCCAGGAAAATCTAGTGAAATAAAGCAATGATTCTCAACTGGACTCATGCAGTCTGAAACCATTCAGTGTGCCTTCTGAAAAAAGACAGCATGTAAAACACACCTATGATCCTAGGGTTTAACAGGTATCACTTTTATACTTTTGGACTATCGATAGGACATTAATGCTTTTTCAAACATTTTAAAACAGCAAGAACAGTTACTTTGTGGATGTCTACAGAACCAGAGCATTTATAAGCAATTCTTCCAGATGATGGATTACAGCTGAGAAAGTTTATTTCATTCTTTAAAAAAATCAACTAAGCATTCAACCATTCAGTTAAGGCAGCATCAATAATTTCCCCAAAGAAACTTAGATGGGAATATGCAGTGTCCATTTATGCATCTAGTGAAGAAGCATTTCTTTTGAGAAATCAAATTGGTTTTGTCACTTTTTATCATCATATGGATCTGTTTCCAACAACCAAAAAAACCATTTTACTTTCAGAATTACACATACATGCAAAACGCAAACATAGATAAAACATTATGCTTTTTACAGAAATAAGATAGTTTTGAATTTCTAAGAAACAGAGTTGAATTCTGGTTCAAGATAAACAGAAAAATGCTGTCCACTGTATTGCAACAACATTATTATAAAAAATATATATAATATTAAAAAACACCTTAATTTTAGAAGCCAGATAAACAGAAGTACTTGAAACTAATTAGTTACCCATATTCAGAACAAAACAGGATCTTTTTATGTTAATTCTAAGAAGACAAAGACCTTGAATGAGGACATACTTTAGCACAGTCTCATAGACACTTGAAGTTACTGAAATGTGAGGGTAATTTTGCCGGATAAACACCTAAGAGGCTCTCAGGCCACCAGCCTCAAAACTGGTATAATTGAACACTTTTACTGATCTTACCAGCTGGCCTGAACTGACACAAAAGGGGAAGCAGGAGATCCTGTTAAAGGATCTGACAGTGATTGGGGTACAAATCAAAACATATCAAAACACATCAATTGCGAAACTCTACAGTTTCCAAAATCCTGTTTTTAAAAATGTGCTGAACTGGAATTTTAACTTGTAGTTTCTATATGTGTTCCTAAAGAGGAGATGATATTCAGATGACATTCTGATATCTATTGGAATTTTTTTTATTACAACAGCTATTACATCAAGTTCAAAACCTTTTGTTACAAATGCCAACCCATCATACAAATTTCTTTGTCTAAATAGCTACATCTTACATATACATATTCTGGTTCCTAAATTTTGCGTATTTTGTTTAAGTTATGAGGAGCCTCTCATTGTTAATTAAAAACCACATGCTAGGACAAACTTTGTGAATCTGTATGATAGCTCCTTTTTTCAAATGAACAATCTGATTTTTTCCTTCAGCAACCCAGACACCTGAAATTAAATTGCAGAGGAATGGAGATATGGGCAAGATCTACCTTTTCTGCACTGATGTACCAACCATGAAGCTATGAGAGCCATCATGCACCAAGCCTGGCTCCTTTCAGACAATGCACACTCAGCTGTATGGAGATTCTTTTGAAGGAAACTCATTCTCACCATCAGACCAAGTTAGAGAAGTCTGTGTTGGCATAGGAGCTAGAGAGGCAAGGAGAAACAGCCATTATTACCAATAACAAATGGAATTTCTTACTTCCAAGAAATTCCATTTATTATTTGTAAATAAATAATTATTTATACATATATTATTTGTAGAACAAAAATTTACTTCAACCAAGTCCAGAAAAGGCAATTGGCTGATGATCAAATATTGAGTTGCAATTTGTAGGCAAACAGCTGGGAGAAAGCTGGATGTACATCAGCCTTTATAGAGAGCTGACCTGGCAGCCAGGGAAAAATGCACAGAAAAAGATTTCTGCATCTGTAGGTTACTGTTATTAGTAAAGAGCCTTCTGTGAAACTTCCTAAGACACAAAACCAGAACAGGCTCATTTTATTCATCTAAAACAAGAAAATTTCATGTGAACAATTTGATGACTACATTCAGCTTTCAGTGGTTAGCAGATTTTTTTAGGGTGGAAAATAAGCAGACTACAGATGGGGAAAACATTGGAGCTGGCTCAGCAGGGTTAATTCTGGCATGATGCTGCATTACCAGTCAGCTGCAGTGCCTCAGCACCACACTCCAGGGACCAGGGTAATTGTGCATGGAGCTGGCAGGGAGTCAGGAGCTTTGTTAGCTCCTGATCAGCATTAACCATTCTAAATAAAGCTCAGCTCTACGCAGACAAATGTAGGTGACTCCACATGATCCTCATCACCCTGGAGCTTTCTTCCACATGGAGTATGCTGTTTCCCCAATAACAGAGAATGCAAAGTGACTAGTAGCACGAGAAAGGTTTTGTCCAAAGCTGTTCCACTCCAGTTTCAGCCCTTCCGTACAAAACTTCCCAAAAACGTACAAGGAAAGGAGGAAGTTAGTAGAACACAGACCTTTGCATTGTCACAGGTGCACAAACAAAAACCTGCAATAAAGTGAAAAATACTATTTGCATTTGGTGTGCTTATTATTACAGAGTAAAAATAGTTCATCATAATGAGTTTTAACCATTACTGAGAATTCCATAAGGTTACAGTCCACACAAAGGAACACTTTCAGGGATTCAGAACCACTCTACAGAAATTAAGGCAAACTAAACAATTTACCAGAATAACATTCTGTGACAAGGTAAACTGATAAAAGTAAAAATAAAAGGGGGACAAAATGAAGGCTTAAATACAAAGGGAGACTAAATAAAGACCTAACTACACATAGCATCAAAATGCACCAGATTGCTGGACAATTTACTAAAACACTTCTAGAATAAAACTGATAGGGACAATAAGGAAAGTAAATTAGTATCAGCCAGTAAAAATCTACAGTACCTATCAGCTCTGAAGAAGACCTCTGTAAGCTCTAAAAGGTCACCATATTGTTAAATGGTACAAGACAGTTTGCAATATTTGGAATGAAAAATACAGAGTCTATTTTGTGGTCTGAAGGTCTCTATTTTTTCTTATAAGATCAAGAGATTTCCAAAGTGAAATGTGAGCATATCTTATTCCAACATTATAGAGACACAGAAACTTTTGATATTGAAAATTGTGAGAAAATTTCTAGGGGCAGATTATAAATCATGCCTTGCAATACCAAGTTTCCAAATCTTCAGATCAAAAAACAACTATCAGGCAGGAGACAAGGAACAACAAGACAAGTAAGGACAGGATTTTTTTCTTACATCTATTAATTATTTGTAGCCAGAACTATTTTATCTGAATTGACCAATAATGTGGTCTTCCAGATATTGATCACTGTTGCAGTCTATTGATCCAATCCACAATCAGCTGAGTGCAATGGAAACAGTCTTTAATTAGGAATTTAAATATGCCTGCAAAACAGATTCATCTTTCTTCATTCATTCATCTCATCTTGAATCATATCATATCTTTTATCTTCACATAGAATCCAACATAAAACTCATCCCATAGCGATACACAATGAAAACATTATTTTAAAAAATGTTTAAAAAAAGGCATAAAGCCCAAGGGCATCTAGAACAACCTGTGCTTACCACATCTATACAGCACAGCAAATGACTCAAGTTTTCAGAGCAAGGCCTCTGAGCTGCACTGCCCTATGACAGAATTAAAATGTAGGCAATATTTCTAGCTGGTAAGTCACTGCTAAGGTTGCTGCTGAGCAAAAACATTTTACCTCTAAGTCCATAATTTGTCTAAGAGTAGTAAATGAAGCCTAACTGGATCACTCTAGTTAGTTTTCTAGCATTCACTGTGGAAATGCAAATCAGATTTGCTATTAAAAAAAAAAGGAAAGGAGAATAAATATGGTTATTATATTTGGAAATTCATCAGCAATGAAAACTGACTATTTTTTCTCTAAATTATCTGATTCTTGTATATCCCAATTCATACCTTAATGCCAAAAATTAGTTCTTAATATTTCTATTCATGTGAAATCCTATGGCAGATGTCTAACTATGTCTGCTTCTGTATTAAAGAACAATGTTGGCCTAAGAAGCAGCAAAATTCAAAACTCCATGAGGATGGCTAAAAATAACATGGGTTGCTGTATCCACATGAACAATGGTATGTAACATTATAATAGGACCAGAGAAATTCATAATCCTTTCATATCTGTGAGAGTGCTAAGGACACCTGGAACACTATGCAGAACCATTAATGCATTTATTCAGACCTGGAATACAGGCAGGTGCCAAAGGAAAGGCCGACAGTCAAACTCTCTGATACATTATGTGAATTCACCTAGCTGAGACACAGAAAATTCAAACCATTACTATCCTTTTAGTTATACCTAAAGAACTGTCAGTACTGAAAGGAAAATCCCACAATGCCATTGAAATGCAAGTCAAGAAAGAAAAGAAGCTATCAGAATTTTTCAGCATCTAAATCCTCTTTGTCTAAGAAGAAAAATAACTATTTTTGGCAGCCAACTTTATTTATGCAACTCACAGTTAAAAGACAACAGCAGAAGTGACAGAAATTACATTCTTGCAACTGCAGTGAACAGATGTCTAAGCATCAAACAAACTGGGAATTGAACAGATGTTATTCTGATAAAGGTAGAGGAAAACCAGAAAAACATACCTAGAAAATATTTCAAATAGGTTGCCTTCTAATAGCTGTTTGAAGTACATATTTACTCATCTAGCTAGGATCCTCAAAAGTATTCCAAACCCTGTGAAGGTCAAAGGCCAGGGCAGCTTTGTGGTTCAGGAGCAGCACTGCTGTGGATGTTAGACCAGGGCCCCAGCCCAGTTCTCCCTTTCCAAACCAGCCAATGCAGTAATGCAAACTTCCCCTGCTCAGAGTGTATTTTGTACATGAAATCAAAGCTCCTATAACTGTCAAACTCCAGAGCACAGACACAAGTGCTTTGTGATTAAGCCTGAATGTCTTGATTTCCTCATTCCATGACAAATATCTATGGCAAATATTTCAGCTTATCTGTTACACAAGCTTGAAAGTCATTCATAAAGTTTAACTGTTGTCCTTTTTTTTCCCAGTGCTGTCTGTATTTCATGTCTTAACTAAAGAAATGAAAGCACACAACATTGTGTTCCACACTCATCTTCATCCCACTTTACTTCATGAGGTTTAAAGGGACTATGAATGACTTATTATTCTACTCATCCATAATTGCAGTAGAATGACTGCAAATTAGTTTCTGCACTGAAACACCCCTATGAACACTTTGGTTCCCTCTGGGTTTGACATGATTGTCTTTAGAAAGAAAGTGAATTCTTCTAAAATGAGGGATAGAAGTTTCATCAGCTCAGCCTGATCAGCAATCAACCTAACACCTTTACAATTCCTTTGATAACCAGAAAACCTCATCTCTGTTATTGTAAAAAGACTCAGAAAAATAAAATGTACAGATCAACAACTGGTACTCAACAGTTTTACAGTTATCTTCAAAATTAGATTAGGTAATGGCAAGGTTATTAACATCTAAATCAATTCACCATTAAATACTCAAGAACTTTTCTCTCCAGACACCACAAGTGATATAAAGTTCTAGCTGAACATAAGGGTTATCAGAAAAATGAGAATTCATTGATTAAAATGAGTTTTGTGCTGGCACCTCTGATCAGAGGAGGCCAAATCACAGATGTGTTTCTGACAGACATTTTGCTCCCTACTGCAGCACTAATGCTCTGCTCCAAGGTCAGGGAATGCTGCCCCTTGAAGCCCTCAGCTGCAGCCTCACTCTCAAAGTCAGAGAAGAGAATTTCAAAGCCATAAGACTGCCAGGGTAACTTGAAGTTCTCAAGACTTCACAGAACTTCAGCTTCACAGAACTGCCCTGCTCAGTGCCAAGAAGCCTGGAAGAGCCTCTGCCAGCCACCAGCTCTCAGAACTCAATAGCTGCTGGCAGAAAAGGCCCCACCTCCAAGGGGGGTGAACTTCCACACCACAGACAAGGAGCTTAGAAAATCTGAGAATACACAATAGAGCTGGATGCAAATATATCTTGGAAAAGAAAAATGTCCTCAGAACTAGAAATCTGAAGTTACAAAGTGAAAAGCACATACATCATGCAAAAATAACTAAGATGTTATGCTTGCGTTTGCTGTATGTCACATCCTAAGGTTTGTTAGCACAGATGTCATTCCAAAATATCTTTCAATTGATTAGTATAATGATTTACACTATGTCTTATGCAAACATAAAATATGGTTACATGTTACATTAACAGAAGAGCCTCCATGTTCCTAAATCCAAGGCAGTGAAGTTTGGGCCATACCCTGGTTTGCTGCACACTGCTTACCAGCAGGACGTGATAATCAGAGAGCTGTAACTGATAGATCTATCCTGCTGTTCTTAAGCAGGCCTTTGTGAAAAGGCAGAGTCGCTGTAACTATTGATCTATCCTTTCTCACTCACCTGCAGAAAAGAAAATGATGATATTTGAGGATTGCAGGGGAAGATGTTTAACTGGGGAGAAAAGTGTTTTGGAATCAAGTGGCATAGCTGACCTTGTTTCCTGCATTCTTTCACCTTAGAGAATTTCTTTGGTACATTCCAAGAAACCAAAGCTCAAATGGTTACTGAAATAACAATTTCTAAACTTACCTTTAAAGTTTTCATAGACAAAGGAACGACTGTGAGCTTACATCAGGTTTAAGTGACATCACAGTCAAGTCTCAAGCGGCCTTCTAAAGATGTTCCACATTTTTAGAATCCTCTCTACAAGCCAAGACCGCATAAACCCTCAGAAAGATTATTGAGAATTTCTATAACATCAACTCAGTACCTTTCCATTACTTTTAAAAGGCAATAGTTAAGATAAATTTTAACATTAGAGTCTATTACAGTTATGTAAATTAAGTCAATTTGTCCTTCCTTCAATTAAACATGTTAATTTCCCAGGGGACTCAACACCATTTTCTTCAGTTGTCACATATGCCATCATCAGACAGTATGCTGCAGCCTTAAAAAGAATTAATCAAGTATCTGATCCTAAAGACCCTGCCTATGTCAGTAAACCTCATGCAACCCAACTCCCTGAAATTCAAAGACATTCTCAAATGAGAAAGTTTCTCAGATCCCCACATGCAAGAACACAACCTTGGTGTTCCATAGTCACAATAAATGCCAGAAAACTCTCTTGTGACCAGCCAGCAGAATTAGAAATCTCAACACAAAAGGCATTTAGCTCATAAACTATTATTAGACTTTTACGTAGCCTTCTTCCTTCTGTTTAATGTTCAGTTTGTCTGAAAACGGTTAAATTTGCCTGAAAAATTTTGATAAAGGTATGTACAAGTATATAGTCAATCACAAGTTATTAATAGACTGCTAGGTGTGTATGAAGTCTAAAAAAATTGTTTTGGTTAGCCATTACAGAAATTTGATTTTGATAAAGGTATTCAACAATTTGCTTAATTTCTTCAGCAGAAGAAACCTTACATCACCTTTAAAGTAATGATAAAAATAAAATTTGCATGAATTTTTACAGATTTGCCAAATTGAATGCATAAATCATTAAGGCTGAATAAGAAACCTGAGAATGACCTAAGTCATGTGGTTCTTGGTGACAGTTACTGTCCTTATGGACAAACACAACTAATATATATTTCAAAGGGAGATCACAGCAACATACTAAGTCTGGAAAAGTACAAAAAATTGTCCATTTATTTTCCTTAGCCACATGATTTGATTAATAGCTGATGCCCAGAAGAATTTACCTGTCTCAGTGATGTTGGTTTTTTAGAGGCTTGTCCTTGTCACAAGATTACCTTCAGACTCTCTCTCTGTATAAAAGAACAAGTAGTCCATCCCACATTATTCAAATCTTTCCATATCTACTAATCTTTCTTGTCGTGCCATCTCTTTCTGCCTTCTTTATCTTGTAAATAAAGTTACCTCAACGTGACTTCAGGGTACCAAGCACTATTTGTTCATAGAAGGGAACACCATTCTAGAACAGCTTCTGCTCTCTTGTGACATTATCTGCACATCTTTAAATTGCATTGTTGAACACTCAGGCTCAGTGATGATTATACTACACACACCCACCAAAACTTATGGATATTCCTCCCAGAGAATCAGGGTTTATTTATTTATTCAGAACAGGCACTGAAGGTTGACTGAAGTTATTCCTCCTCTTGTACACTTGTCGTCAACAAGCTCCAGCTTCATTAGATCCAGCACAAAGGACCAGATAAGGGCTACCTAGGCTGAAAGAGAGGCTTGTTGGAAAGAAAAGGAACTGTATCTTGTTACTTTCTTTACAGCTATTGTTCCTACAGCTACCCCAAAGTCTTCTCAAACTGGCAATACAGTTGCTGTTGCAACTAATACATGAGGTACAACAAAGTTCTCAAAATCATTAATGTTCAGTGACCTTATCTCAGTAAAACAACCCTACTTTCACTGTCAATTTGAATTCTGTTCTTACCTTATTCAAGAGCACCTTGTTCACAAACACCTTTGCTACAGAAGTCTTTGAACTACTGGTCATTGATATATTGCCCCGTTGCCAGTGGGAAAGAACGTTATGAAACTAAATTAATCTGTAAACTGCTAGACTGAATAGTTTCCAGATACAAAAATAGTCCAAGTGGTTGATTCTTTTCTTTAATAAGAAGGCTTTTTTCATTAGAATTTAAATATATCCTGATAGGATCATTGATGTGTAATTCAGAATCTGGCATTTCCATACTATGATTCCTTATAAAGTGCTTCTCACTCAGCATTCTTAGAGCCTTTATACATATTCACAAATTAACCTTTTGAACACCCAGGATTAACTGACTTTACAGAGGAGAAATGTAAGTAAGAAGGTTCTATGAGTTTTTGCCCTGTGTGACTCAGCAAGGCAGTGAGAACTGCAAGCATCAAATCCTGATATTCCCATTCCTAGTCACCATGTATCAATTCCAGACCTTTCTATAGAATTTACAGCTACTTTTTCAGGGTTTACACCAGAATATAATACTAAAAATACATTATAATTGTCACAGCCTGTATAATTGTAAAGCAAACCAAGATCAACTCGAAAAATAATATAGGGCAGTGATATGTATTGCTGAACTCAAACAGGCTCCATATGCAGCACATAAATCAGCTTTTGAGTGCCTGAGTGCTTCTTTGTGAGAGATTACACTCAGCCAGTGGAAAAATTAAAGAGCTTTCTGATCAAACAAACATTATTTTCTCAATGTTTATTTTGATGTGCCTTTGCCTTGTTACAAAATTGTTGGAAAATTACAACTGAATCACAGTTTAAGATCTTTTTTCTAATAATACAATTACAATTTATGTTTTTTGAATTCATATTGACAGATGACAATTTTACCTCCAGACAATATTTATTTTGGAGTTTACTTTATTCCAGTAACATATAAATTGGAAAAACTATACAGAAGCAAAAAGCTGAATAAAACTAGTTTTTTTCCTAAAAATCCAACTCAAGACTTTTAATAAACAGTGCTCTACCGTGTCAAATGCACTCAAAAAACTGCTTTTACATTCAGTTTTTTACTTAAATGCCACTAAGAAATTTTAATGCAATTAGCCCTACTTTTGCCAAAAAATATGTTTTCAGCTGATGTGGGTGCACTGGAAATTTGGATCCTTTTATTTGAGGATTACCATACCACTAGGCAGGTTGCTGAGCTCAGCTTACCACATCAACCGAAAGTATTAAAAAAAATAAAATTAATATTATCAAAGCCTTCCCTCTAGTGCAGTTGTCAAGAGAACAGGTAACCTCTCAGCATACATAAAAATGGGATTTAGTATTGCACAAAACCCATTTGTAGATTAACCAACAAACAACAGGAATATCATTAACTGACTTATTCAGTTCAGAAAGGACATTGCAAAAAGAAATATTCACTATATGCACACGGAAAGAAGAATGGAATAACTCATTTTTAAAGGGAAAAAATCCAACAGGGGAATGCAATTAAATTGAAAGACAGAAAATGAAAACTAGCAGAATTGTTTTTTTCTACACAATTAAGCTGTGGGATTAACTGGAACACAAAAGTGACACAAAATATCATGGGGGGTTGATATTTAACAAGAACAGAGTGAGCTGTGAGAGTGCCAAAAGCAACAACAAAACCAGAAACCAACCAACCTATGTTCGTGGTCAAGTGGACACTGTTTTGAGCGAACCCATATCTGCCTATTAAAACAGAATTTTAAGTTTAATTAATCATCCTCTAAGATTTCTAGACTCGTGACCCCGTGATCAAGCAAGACCCTGCTAAAAGCCACTTCTGAAATTACTGTCTCAAACAAGTACTTCTCAGAAGAGCAATAAGCACAAGATTCTGAGAGCCCTCAAAAGGAGGGCAGCAATCCTACCTCCTGTAACACTGAATCAAGGCATACAACTCCACTTCCAGTGGCAACCTGCTCCAGTAAAGATGAGTTCCAGAGCTACACAATAGACACAGGACAACATCAAGTTAGATTATTTCAAAGGAAAGTAAAACAATTATGATTTTTAAGCAGATATATGATTGCAAACTGATTCTCCTAGACCAAAGAGCATAAACTACAATAAAGTACCACATATTAAAAGCTGAAGCATCTTTAGCATAGCGTATCTTCTATTATTCAGTTACTTTACACCAGATCCAGCTTTTTACAATCTATAATCATTAAAAAATTATTGTATTTAAAGCAAAAACATGAAACTTTCATTTATATGGTGGAATTTTTCAGAACCAAATAGTTTGCAGTATATGTAATGACCAGACTAGCCTTTAAAAAGAACTATTTTTAACAAATTTAAAGAGAGCATTTTGAGATACTGGAAATGACAATACAAAGATTCCAAAGGTCAGTGTGTAGATGATACCAAAATAATAACTTCTTATATAACTGAGACAGTTTGGGTTATTACATTATTCCAGTTTTATTCTACAGATATTTACAATAAATTTGTTTAGATGCCATGGCACAATTCTTCATTGACTGCTTAGGAAACTGCTGAGTAGTCTCTTACTCACATATTTTCATATTATATGCTTCAAGACAAGATGCTAATTTGAAAAGCTTAAATTTCTGACTGGAAATACATTTCTACTACACTTAGAGAAACCAGATGTTATAACTGCTAAAATAAATTGGATGGAGAAACTAGTTTTCACATTAATTTATTCTGTGCCATTTGAAACCACATATTGCCACACTCCAGAACTTCACCAGCTCCAATGCAACCGTGGAGATCAGAGTTCATGAGGTACCTGAACAACACTGCTCTTGCAGACCACAAGAACTCACAGAAAACAAATTACACCCGTAAGTTCAATGTGACACACAATTGTAAATTGAAAAAAACCTCAGCAATGACTGTGAAATGTGAATATAGCCATTTGTGACTAAAGGTTTAGATGTAAACTAAGTGTCGTGAAATTTATTTTTCAGATATCCAATAGTAACATTTCCATCTTAGGAGTCCTGCTTGCATGGCAGGAAGTTTGTCAGTATCCAGGTACCATTTAAACTTGATGTAAAACAGACATGTATAACAACAGGGAAATAATTCAGATGTCCAGCAATGGGGAGGCAAGAACAGGACAAGAGTAATAGGCAAATGCAAAATCTAATGGGGAAAAAAACAATTCAGGGGTGTATATATACAGGATGGTTTAACTGGAAGGAACTTGAGGGAGTTCTCAGCTCCAAGCCCTGCTCAAGTCAAGGTGCTTGGGGTTTTGGCCACTCAAGCCCAGAATCTCCAAGGATGAAGGTCCTACAACTGTTCTAAATGCCTGTTCCAGAGCTTGACCACCATCATTGCAAGGAATCTTTTTCCTTAGATTTAGCTGGGACTTCCCCTACTGTAACATGCTTGTCCCCTCTCCTCCTTTCACTGATCACATCTGGGAAAAGTCTTGCTCCTGTTCTCTATGAGCACCCCTTAGGTGCTGAGAAGGGCACTGGGACCCCCCTTTGTCACCTCCAAGAAGAACAAACCAAGATCTCACAGCCTCTTCTCACACACACAGTATATTTGTCAGTGTAAATATTTAAATTCTGCATCTTGAAAGTACTGCAAGAGTGAGCAGAGGTAGTCAGCAGGAAACAACATGGTATCTCAAAACTCAGGCAAAAGGACATCCAAATAAAACAAGAAAATTTGAGGGCATCTGCTGACTCTAGATGTTACTGTTACTAAAGGTAAAAGGGCAGAGTGGTTATGTCACGAAACATGTGAATCACAATAACCATACAATCTAAGTGTAAACCCTTCATTAATGAGTAGAGAATAGAAAAAAATAGCATTTTAAATATATTAGAGAATTCATTATGAATTTAAGGATTAGAGACCTTTCAAAAGGGATGTCAGCACTTAATAGAAAACAGGATCATGTGAGGAATTAATCAGGATACTGACACCAAGGTGATTTAGCAGTTAGATTAAAGGATGTCCTTTTACACAGCACTGTCCAGTGCAACCTGAAATAACCTGGCCAATGAAATTCATACTGCTCACGCTCAAGTATTAGACCAGTGAGCCAAGAAACAACAATCTTTCTTCCTGCAGCAATTTGCTAAGTCTGGATTTCTGCATTCAGCATTAAACATGTTGCTAGAAATCTATCGAGACAAAAAAAAATTTAAAAAAAAAAAGAAGCAAAACCCCAACATAAGATAAAAAATACAAAAGCAGAGGTCAAAGGACAAAAAATCCTGAAATCGCTGCACTAAAGTCTACAAACATTCAAATACTATGATCAAAGACAAGAATAAATTCATCCAGCATTCAAAGGTACAAAACAAAAAGGAGGGAATGAAGAAGAACAATCAGGCAGAAATTCAGGAGTGGAAACAAAAGAAAATTTAAAAATTATAAAAATAATTACAAGAACAAAATTTAAAATATAATCTATTGTCTAGTTTTTATAATATCAGTTCTTTCCTTGACTTTTCTGAACTCAGGCTACAACCTTATAGAATTCCATTTTTAATAAAAGGCCCACAATTATGTCTAAAAATATTTTCTGCTCTAGATGTGAAAATACAACCAGTAGAGTAAACACAGCAAATCATCCCCACGACCAAAGAGATCTCTTTGCTACTAAAAGAACAACTTGAACACTAAGTCAAAAATGCCCTGCACCGGTGGCTACCACGTCATGCTCCAAAGTGGAACATTCAGTCATCACTAATCAGACTGGATAGAAGAGAAGTGCTGCAAAGTCAGAGTGCTGCTCCAGCATGCTTGGACACTGCTTGTTCTCTAGTTCTGATTACTGACAACCTATAAAATAACTAAAAATACATCAAAAAGCTGCAAAGTAAAAGAACAAGAGAAAATTATCAACCAAAAGAGGGAGAAAAAAATTAAATTAAAAAAACAAACAAGACAAGCAACTAAAACAATGCATGTATTGACAGTATTTTAAAATGCATTAATAATTTAATATTTCTTCATGTGATAGCCTTTTAATGAAATTAACACTAGCATGGGATCAAATAAACATCATGCAATTCAATGCAATTAGCTAAATTCTAATTCTGTATTTTTAAGCAAATTACCAAGTTGATCATGAAGGTTTTTCATCTCCGAACTACTTACTTTGTACCTTATGTCTCTAAAATTATTTCATGAGGCACTAACACAAATTAATTTTTACATACAACTTTCCTGGTCAAGAAAAACTATTTTACTGGATTCTACACATCATTAAAAATAACAGAGTAGTCATTACCTTAGTCATTAGAAATAAAAATTGCTTTTAAAAGTAAAACACAAATAAAAATGTAGGGATTGTAAAGTTAATGGAACTTTAGTATCTGCTCATTTCCATTTATTTCATCAAATTCTCTCAGTGTAAACCTGAGAAATGGCCAATTTCAAATTCCAGAAAAAAAGGCAGTTGAATTCACTATAATCTTTGTACTATTTCCTTGGGAATACATGTGATTTCTTTGCTCAGACCTAAGTTTAAAATACTTCAACACAGTAATTCTATGTCTCCTTTACAGACTAGAAGTATTGTAAAGAAAAGTGGGAAAAAAATTCAGAACCATGAAAAGAAATGGAGGTAAATTAGAGCAATGTCCCGCAATGAGGGAGCAGACAATCCATAACAAAAAAAGGTCAGAAGTTTGCAGTTCAAACCATAAATAATGTGAGATATTTACAAATACATAATTCATGGAATGGATGTACTAGAAGGACCTGTTATTTCTGTTGTTAAATAAATAATGAGTCACTAAAGCAATTATAACATGAAATCATGGAATTGGCTTGCCCCAGTAAAATACCTCACTTGGTGATAGGAAAGCTCTGGACTTTTAGAAGTATCTCATGTGTACCTGATGTCAGTTTTATTCTTTTCCCATGCCAGCACCTGCATCCACAGATGCATCAAAACCTGTTACAGTAAAACCTTCAGGGGCAAAGTTGATGTGCAATCTCCAAGTTTGACTCTCAGCAATCTTTCTGCATTAGCAACTTCACCATGCCCAGCTGACTCACAGGCGCATTGAGAACATTTTGTCTTCATTCTAAAATCTTGACATATCTGAGCAGAATCATTGAAATGTTGCCTTCACTACAAGAAGTGACATGAAAGTAATTCTATCTTTTTAGGGAAGCGGGAGTTCCCAAAGGACTCCAGCTCCACCATAAATTCCAAAAATCCAAACTTACTTTTCCTAATCTGAGTATTTAAAAACAATAATTCCTATTCTTTCTTCCCTTCCTGGCATTTCCCTCTATGATTCTAACTCAAGTAGCAGTTCAGCAACAGCTGTAGCATTAAGATAAAAACCCATATCTAGATACATCCCAGTGATACCCTGATTTAGCCAATAGTTTTCTCATAACCTGTAATGGTACATGAAAAAATCCTTACAGTTATTTTTAAATCATTACAGTTATTATATTGTCACTGAATTAGAAAACATGACCTTTCTTTGTAGAAGTTTAAACCATTAGGCATCTGTTAAGCTCTGAGGTATCTGAATGACAGAGCAACACAATAAGTTATGCACTTGTACAACATTTATTTATTCCCTATTTTGATAAAATGAGCAAAACCTCAGAGATGGGTGTACTGTGTTTATATTATACCTTTAAAAAACCTGCCTGGTCTCCAGTTAAAATTACATTTCAAAACCATATTAACTTTTCAGAACTACCTGGCATCCACACTTGAACTGCTGATGTGGTAGCTAGAAGTGACACTCATTGCTTTATCAGTATTCCTTGCAGGGATCATTACTCACAATTTTATAAAAAAACCAAAATATATAACACCATAAGCCTCCTGCTATTAGTTAACAGAATGCATAACTGCTATGAAAACATTGCCTCTTGTCTTTTATTAGAAAACAATTAAACCCAGATCCCCAGGCACAACACTACACAGGAGGTGTGATGGCAGCAAGTGTTGCATTTTACTAGATCTTCAAAAGGGTCATTAATCTTTCAGTCATCGATCTCAGACAAGTCTAACAGAAACGCGCAGAAGCAAACACACAGCGCTCTCTTCCTCTCTTTGCAGAGATAGAAACATAGTAAACTCCTAAGACAAGATCTAAAATAGCCGAAGAGAAATCTATTTAATCCACTTTCATCTCTCCGGTTTTACAGAATCTCATTAGTGTAAATATTTTCACTTTCATTGTTACATTGAACCAGCTGAGGCATTCCAAGGCAAGCGCTCCTACTTTACAATGACTCTTACACTCGACTACACGTTAAGTCTCCAGTAAACGTATTATCCCTTTCATCTATTCAGCAGTATAGTTCAAATACTACATGACAAAGGAACGAGAAAATAAAAAGCTGACTGAAATTACTTGAAGTCATTTGCTTCTCTGTCAAACGCGCTTACAAGCGAGAGCACTGACAAAGCAATGGTCGTCAATCCACAGAGCCTTTTGTACACCACTGTCACAGAAAGTACCCCGGCATACACACATGCAGGAAACAAACCTCTGTGTACCTGCACCTGCTTTTCCTTATCTGGAGACAGACAAAACTGAGTATTTGTGAATTTCTTAACATGATAACAAAGATCCTTAATGCTAGAGATAAAAAAAATAATAATAATAAATTACTATTTCATGTTACAATAGTTAAATTCAAGTATGTTTTTACAATGGGTCCCAATATGACCAAGCATATTAGAAAGACATTGCATACTGCTTCTCTGTATTTTAGATCATTGTCCCTCCTCTGAGCGCTCCGATCTTTCAGAATTCAAAATCAATTCAAAAGGCACCCGAAACGTGGGAGCGAGCACTCCTAGCCTATGAAAATGACCACTGGAGTCACCATTTAAGGATTAGCATTCAATGCAATAGAGCATCCACTTCCAAGGACCATCTTTTTCACCTTCCAGTAAGTCAGTGTTAAATAACCTGCGAGGTCTGGGCAGCGGGGGGGGCTGAAGTATTGACATTAACCTGAGAGGCACCGGCTGAGCTCAGCCCCATCCTCCCTCACCCTGACCGAGCCCGGAGCCCGAAGCCTCTCCGTCTGACGCCCGGGGT
>VYXD01016610.1:1901103-1994927 GCA_013397195.1 Hylia prasina
GGGCGGAGCGCACGGCGCTGCGCACCAGCCCCATCTCCCGGGGCGGGGCGGCGGCGGCCGGGCTGTGCCGAGCTGCCGGGGCACGGGGACCGGCGCTGCGCCCCGGCCCGCTGGCGTAAAACGGGAGCAGCGCGTTAGCGAACTGCCGGACCGGCGTTCCGGGGCTGCCGCGCCTCCGCCCGCGCCGCGGCTGCGAGCGACGGTGCAGAGGAGCCCGGCGGGACTGAGCGCTGCCCTGGCTTAGGCAGACAGCCGGGAAGGGACGCTCCTTCGTAAGATCAGCTCACTGTTTGCCGCTTATTTACTGTTTCACTTGCGTAATTCGCTGGTGATTACTTTAAAGTTCTATTGAGACCGGTCAGATGACAAGCATAAACATTAATCCTATCATTTCACATACTGCAAAGAGCCTGTGTGTTTTCTCAAGTGAGGTTATCTACGACTGATTTTTAAAAATCGATTTATATTTGGCAGTCTTCTGGGGATTTTTTTACTACCTCTTACTAGAACTGAGGTACGAGATCTATAAATCAGCTAACAGAGAGCAGAAATATAACCCCTCTTCTTTGGCCTTTTATTCATTTGCTTCTGCAAAAGTGAAGTGTTTGAATTCCTTGTAACTAATGACTTCTCACATCCCTGTCGCAGGGTACGGGAGGATTCCTGGCTACAAATTTCGTAAACTTTCACACTTCACTTATGGCCGAAAGCTCTATCACGAGCAGAAATAACTGGTGATGCTAACTGAACTGAAAATTTGACAGCTTGACCACAGTATTCAAGCAGCTTGACCACAATACTGTGTCCCCGCATCCTGTCTCTGCTCCTCCATATCCCCGCAGCCCAGTTCCTCGGGAGCTGTCTCTGCTCCTCCATATCCCCCCAGCCCAGTTCCTCGGGAGCTGTCTCTGCTCCTCCATATCCCCCCAGCCCAGTTCCTCGGGAGCTCTCTGCTCCTCCATATCCCCCCAGCCCCGTTCCCCGCCTGGCAGCGCGTTCGGCGCCGCTCCGGCTCCCTCTGCTGCCTCCGCGCCGGCTGCGGCCCGGGCGCTGCAGTGACCGCTTCGCTCGAACCGACTCCATTTACATTTGACAGGATTTGTTCTTGATAAGTCCACAGAGGGCCGCTACTTGTCTCCCTGCTATCTTCCAAGTGCTCTGAAATAACTTGTATATATCCCAGGTTGCTCTGGGATTTGCTGTTAAAGCAGCAGGGCTGTAGCTCTCTGTCCTCCTTCTCAATAAGGTTTGTCTTTTTGCAGTCTCGTAGGACTTCACCCTTCCACACAGTCTGTCGAAGATACTTGTTAATAACAAGCTTTGGCCAGTTCTCTAAAAATGTTATAGAACAAATCATCAAAACCAGACAATCTTTAAAAATGTTCTCCTCTCGAACCTGACCCATCTTCCTTTCTGCTGAAGCTCTGCAACCGGCTCATGCTAATTGTGTTGAGCCTCTGACTGATCTTCCTAACAAAGATAGCTGAACAGTCAGTTATGTAGTGACCTTATTTTCCAGTTGTTCCTGTACCCCCTAAGGGTTTGGTAATTCTAGTCTAGATCTGAGGTTTTTAGGAGTAAGACATTTCAGATAAGCATTGGAAAATGTGGTTTCAGGACTGACAGCTACACTAGACAATGAATTCTGTTAGTGGAGTAGCCTGGTATTTGCAGAAAAGAACGGCTATAATAACAAGCTGGTCAACCAATGCAGCCCACCAAGCAGGACATAACACAGTGCTCTGAGTCAGACTGTATATACCTTCACCGCAGTTTTCTTAGCATTTTACAGAATATATAAGCAACGTTTACATTATTTTCATGTGAAAATATTTAACCTTACAACAGACAACATTATGCCTACCTTATTAGCTAGTGATTTTTTGAAATGCTATTTCTTTTTATGCCTATGAATGTTCTAATGTGCATAGTTTAAATAATTTTATAGTCAGGTTTCCATAAACAAATTACTAATCTTAGTATTCAATAACGATCAAGCTGTCTCCCTCATTTACTCTTGCTAGGATTTGAATTGTATTACCAGTCTGATAGCCTATTAGTGTGGCTTAGATAAGCTACATTACAGCTTAACTCTTTATGTTGATGGAAAAGTACTCATCCTCTTGTGACTTGAAGAGATTTTTTTATCTGTTCTGATGAAATATTTAGTAACAAAAAAGCCCCTCTCTTACTTCCTAAAAGGAAGCCACATGCTTTATATGTCTCCTATGACAACAATGATCTTTTTTTCTAAATATTGATGAATTCTTTTAAAACTACTAACTATTGCTTGCATTTTTTCTTTACTAGCATAGGAGTTAATTTGGATCAGAAATTTACTGTGTTGAGCCTTTTCTGAACAGTGTCTGGACTGTGATTCTTTTTTGCTTGTTTTGGGTTAAGCTGAAATTGATGAACTGACATTTGTGCCTGCTTTGCAGCATCTCAGGAGTTTCAGTTCCAAATTACACAAGGACTGGGATCTTAATGTCACTTGGAAATTTCAGAAGGGCCCCCACTCATGCAACTGAAGTCAAACTTCAAAAAAATTCCCATTGTCCTCCCAGTCTCATTCAGAATAGCAGGCAAAATTAAAGCTACATCCCCTTGAAAATTATTGCTGGAATCACAGAAATTATTATTGTTTAACATTGTGTTTTATAAGCTGTAAATGCATTTATTTAAAATGTTTGCTGCATGTTTGGAACTTTCTTTTTCCAACCACATAGAATTTACTGGAATAGAAACCATTGGTTTAACTTTGAATGACCCACATTTCAATTTATCAAAATATTGGAGTACACATTTAAACATATAATTAGCCCACAGAATTCAGTAAGAATACTCACCTTGGAAGGAATATGCTCAGGTGTTTCACATTGGAACTTACTTTGTCTCCCCTTCCTGAGTTTGTGAGGGCAGTTTTTAACCATAGGAGAAAGGTAGTTTAAGGCTCTGAACAGAGAGAGAATTTTTAAATAGACATTGTTTACTGCTGTAGGTGGGTGAGGGGGAAATACTGCTTCATTTCTGTGTGTTCCTAAATAATTGCTATTTTTCTTCTCTCCTAGCACAGACTGGTACACACCTTGTTCCCTGACAACGTGTGGGGATTTATCTGCTTTTCTACCTAGCTCTTGCATTTACATTTAACTTGCTCCCCTTTATTAAGCTGTTTGAAGCTTGCATGTTTTTTGGTTTTGTTTGCTAACTTTGCAGTAGGACATGGTGATAATCCTGCTAATTTGTGTGCCAGTGTGTGTGTTGTTATTTAATGTCTGCTGGGCAGGGGAGGTGCGGTACAAGTAGGGAGGTGTTGACACAACGAACACCAAGAGGGAGCTGCCAGCCCAGGTGGAGAAACATTCTTCATTGTGGGAATCATAAATTCTTGGGAGTCATAAATTGTGCTTTAAGACAAAATCCACAGAGCAGAAGTTGAACTCATTTATCAGGGAGCACAAAGCCACCGTGCTGTGAAAATTCGTGAAGTGTGTTTTATCAGTGGCAGGCAGTTGAGGAGCGGCAGCATTTCCCACATCTTCACCTGTTTGCTTGGTTCACAGCAACTTTTATCAGCCTGTGTGGGGTTTATATATTTTTAGAGCAATGAGATAAAATATACACAGTATAGATATTTCACAAACAGAACAACTCTCGGATATCTATGATCTTTGTCTGAAGGTTAACAAAGATTTTCTCAATGGCTATTGCACCTTTCACCAAAAAGCTGTGCACATCCTTTGAACATAGGCACTCTTCAGCCAAGAGTTTTGTGCTTTTTATACTTTTATAGTGTTTTTAATCACCATTTTGTGTGACACCACAGCAAATATTACTGTACTTCATAAAATGAGGAATTTATCATGGGAAAAAACTGATCTGGACCTACCTCTATGCAAACTGCATTGGTTAGAATTCTGCATATTTATACCAGGTTTGAATTCACTTGTTCAAAAAGTCTCACACAAAACACTAACACAAGTACAGCTTAGCTCTTTAAATCCTATGATGTAGACACAACAAAGTAATTAAGAATGTATAGGGTTTACCATTTACAATCTTCTGCTTTATTCTTAAGCTGTGACTTAGACTTTCAAATAATGATCTAATGTAACTACAATTCCAGTAGAAATAAAGAAAATAATTCATAGGGTATCACTCATACACACAGTAATTTTTAGTTAAAGAAACAGAGCAAGTGCAAAGCATAGGCAGAGGATGTGACGTCTGTGTTTTGGTTGACTGGAAACTTTACACATTAGAAGCTGTACAAAGGAAAAAGAAAATTAAAATGCCAATAGACACCTGACCCTACCTATTTCCCCTCTCAAGAAAGAAAATCTGTAAGATAATTCACTGACAGGTTTTAAAGCTTAATGCTTCTTTTGTCATTCTTCCTGAGAGTAAACAAAAAGGTGATGCTTTAGTTGTTGGTAGACACATAAGAGCAGTACCTGAGATTCTCAAGGGGCAGCCAGCAGTAAAGAATGGCTTTTATACTTTAATTTCAGCACAAAAATTCACAGAAAATACAAAACTGAATTTATATGTTCCATTTTTTTCTTTCATGCCATTTTTCTTTCATACCTTTTTCAGGTATTCATTTAAAGTTTTTCAATTTATTATTGCTCCATAATATCAACCTCACTAGAGCTGAAACTCACAATAAAATATCACTTTTTTGCTATCTATTCTTTTACATGTCTTTATAATTAGCATACTATGGCTCAGTCCGGGCTTGTCTTTTCAGTTTCATTCTCTCCTTTAACATTTATTTCAAAAAGAGATCATAGAATCACAAAATGGTTTGGGTGGGAAGGGACCTTAAAGATCATTTAGTCCTGACCCCTGCCATGGGCAGGGACACCTTTCACTAGACCAGAGCTCCATCCAGCCTGGCCTTGAACACTTCCAGGCATGGGGCAGCCACAGCTTTTCTGGACAACCTGTTCCTGTGCCTCACCACGCCCACAGAGAAGAATTTCTGCCCCATATCTAAACTCTCTTTCCATTTGAATCCATGGCCCCTTGTCCTGTCAATACAGGTCCTTATCAAAAATCCCTCTCCACCTTTCTTCTGGGCTCCCTTCAGCTCCTGGAATGCCACAATTAAGTCCCACCAAAGCTTTCTCTTTTCAGGCTGAACAAACCAAATTCTCTGAGCCTTTCCTTGTAACAGAAGTTGGGCTTGCTCCATCAGGTCCCTGTCTGTCCTTGTGCTGAGATCCCAGAGTGGCTGCAGTGCTTCACGTGGGTCTCACCAGAGGGGCAGGAGCCCCTCCCTCCCCGGCTCCCCACAGCCCAGGACACGTTTGGCTCTCTGGGCTGCCAGTGCTCATGGCTGGGTCATGTCCAACCTCTCCCACACCAGCACCTCCTTCTCAGCAGGGCTGCTCTCAATCCCTTCATCCCTCAGCCTGGACTGACACTGGGATTTGAACTGACCAATGTGAGCACCTGGCACTTGCTTATCAAGTGGTGAGGCACCTATTTTAATAATTGTGGATCCACAAAATATCTTGACTCCTTTAAAGGTTGGATGCTCAAGGTCCCAGTTAATTGAGTGCTGATTATGACTCACCACCTCCTCACCCCTTTCCTGATTTACTCCAATTTTACAGCTCAAGCTTCAGATCCTAAACAATTTAAAGACTTAACCAACAAGCTGGATTCTTGCCTGACAGCTGAGAGGCTGTGAGAAGAACAAAACTCTTCCTAAAATTCTGAACTACTGGTTTACACAATGCTGAACCTTGCTAGAGAAACAGCATGCTCTAATTTCTGTAAAAATTAAAAATAAATATTATATGTTTATGGGAAAACACTGAAGCCAATATGACTTCATTGTCATGCAAAAGACGGCCACTGTGCATGACGTGGTCTTAACATCAACCCAAATTTAGGGAAAAATAGACCCGACAGATTCAAGGTATGCGTGGTGTTTGCAGAGGCAGTGGATGTGTGCTGGCATTCCACACAGTCCACAGACTTAATGACAGCCTGTTAAAAACTCTACCTACTGTTTCTTAAAATCTTTTCAAAACAAAATAGTAATGTTGTAAGACAGTTCTGGGCCAGTTTTCATGAGGCCTCCCACATAAAGAACCTCTCATTTATTTTTTATTCAGACTAGAAATATATATAAATTACAGTATCCAGTCTTTATTTGAAGACCACTAGTGATAAAGACTTGAGGTATATTTTTCTCGGAATCATAGTTTTAATCTGAATGATTCTAGTTTTCAGTCACCAGATCTAATTTTACTTTTTTCTTTGCAGACTAAGGAGCTACATGCTAATAAAATAATTAACATAGCATTTTTACTTTATAGGTGATTCTACATTAAGATTAAGCCATTTTAACATGCTTTTAGATAAACTGAACATTTTGTGGCCACTGTTTATTAAGACTAATGTGCTATAGCTCACATGGACATATCATGGCAGTAAAAGTTGAATCTTCACCATTTCTCCTTGTTTAACCATTGCACATACATTTTCTTCATGCAGCTATCTCCCACTAACAGTTACTGGTTTCTGAGGAAACAGGTTGTATGTTTAGCTTACACAGACCTGTAAAGATTTTATAGGGAATAGGCCAAAAATTACCTCAGTTAAAATAAACAAACAAATAAATAGGTAAATATCTGATGTGAAATGTATTACTAATTCAATATAAATGTTCTCAATTGCTTTTGGCAATCGTGGGAGGCTGGGGACTGTCTGGGAGGTGTTCACTGGATCAGCAGTAGGTTATGCAAACGTGGCTGAATGACTCGAGCCCTGGCTGTCTCTTGGGACTCAGGAACACAAAATATAAAGATTCTTAATCTGTGCCTTAATACTAAAATCATTCAGTCTTTGACATCATCAGACAGAAAGCAATGGAGGACTTATTGAACCTCAAATCAAAAACCTTAGAGAGTGCATCTAACATGCCAGCCTGGGGGTTTTTTTCAGATTGACAGATCCTACATAACACACCAATGGGTGGAATGACTTGCTTTAGTTTTAGTTCTGGGTTAATAAATTCTATGTGAATATTTTATGTATCTGAAATTACTACAAAATTATAGAAATCTACAATACCAAAACCAATAAACAGCTCACTTTCATCTCTATGGCTACACCCTAGACATTTTTGTATTAATACAGCAGTGACAACATTTAATCCCATCCCACTGCCTAGTACAAAAACAGAGCAACAGCACATTGTTTATTTTTTCTTAGTATCTTCTTGCTTAATTTGTAAGTGGATATAAAGTTGATGCTCTTACAGTTTAGCAAGTCAATAACCAAATGCAGAATCATTCATCTACATTCCATATTCAGCTTTACCATTTTTTTGTTTGTTTTTTTGATTTAAATTGTTTGTGTGTCTGTTAACCTCAAAGAATATGCTCACAGTATTCTCCACAGCAGGGGTATACAGATTGAAGTCCCTGTTTTTGCTCAGGTAATGAGAAAGCTAAGCCATAAAAACTTGGTGTGCTATCTCAAAGACACCTGTCTGGTTCTGTCAACATCTAGCACACACACTTCTGGTGTGTGCAAGTTACAGTGACCTCTATCAGACAATTCTGCATTAGGTCGTAGCTCTAGAAATGAGGCTTTGGCTTTTGGGAAGATGACTGGTTGGTTTTGCTCAAGACAGTGTCAGGATCATTTTAAAATTGCTCCTTTCCTCAGCAATCATCAATTCTGAAAAAAAAAAGTACACTAATAAAAACCAAAGGAACTGAGTTACTGATATTTGCAAGTTTACTGAAGGTTTTTAAATAAAGACACATAAATTGTGAACGAAAATCAAAGTCTTATCTTTGCACACAGGGCAAGAAGCAAAAAACATATTGCAGAAATAGCCTCTGTCATCCACTTGACAGCTTCAGCTCCATGCAGAGGTGCTGTAGATGAGTCTCTCTGGAAAACAGCAAGAAAAGCAGCAGCACAGCACATCCCCACGCTGTGTGCAGCCTGTCAGCTAATGCAGAGTACCTAATCCCTGAGCCTCTGCAGGGGAAACACAGGCACTTAAACAAAGCTCCAACAAATGAAAAATGAGGCAAGCTCTGTGGAGGAGTGCTTAACTTGAACTTTTCAGTAAATTTCATAAATGGCCCTGGCCAAGTAAGAAGATTATATTAAACTGAGATTAGTTTTACTATAAAAATTGAAGGAGAGGTGCATATTTACTCTTTGGAAAGCTGATTTGCTGATACAGTGGAATACAAAGCAAATATAGGCCAGATTTCTTAACACCTTCTAAAACTCAATGATGATAGCATGAAGTATAAGAGACATTATAATATAATATCATTCTGATCTGCACATTAATTCAGGTGTGAAAGAGGTGCATTTTCACGACTAAGAATCAAATAGGCAGATCTAAAAGAAGTAACAAAAATATATCATATTTTGGTAAATATATCATCTTTGGTAAATGCTTATATTAACAACTAATTAACTGGAATTGCCTAATTCCATTTGAGAACTATTTAAAAACTAAACTTATTGTGACTAAATTTAATATTTTGATCTCTTTTCTCACATAAGATCAAAAAGTAAATCTCTAGCAGCTGGTAATTTTTTGCTTCCATTTCCAGACTGGGTAACAGTTCTGAGACACTTCTCGGTACCATGTTCTACTTGATGCTGTGCACAGAAAGGACCAGAAGGCCTCTCCACTTTTTCTTACTATTAAAGCACAAGAGGAGGCAAAGTCAGGCACTACAGAAACACAACCCATCATGAAGGGCATAATGAGACAGTATCAACCATCACAACAAGCCACAAGCATCCACAGCAATTGTCATTTATCATGTTCATTTCTGGGGCAAATATTATGACAAAGAAGCTTTTTAAAAACTTTTAAATTGCCTGAGGCAACCTTAGAATAAATTCAAGTGCAAAGTGAAGAACACTTCTCAGAGCACTGTAAGACAAGAACTTTATATTTAATGTGGTGGAGGAATGGGAGCTAAGAAATACACTTGGAGAAAAGACAACTAACATAGGCAAAGCTGCAGTGTCTATCTGTCCCCCCTTAACAGGAATAAGCATTGTTGTCTTTACTAGCAAAAAAAGGGGAAACTTAAATAAAAATACCAGTTACATAATGGATCTGATACAACCACTGAATGATGTTTGTGGGTAAGAGAGCACCTGCCCAAAGCATCAGCACATTTAGATCCAGAGTGGATGCAAGAATCTATTTTTGAAGTCAGGGTGACAGGGAGGATAGGTATATCTAAAAAAATAAAAGAGTAAATCGCTTGGAAGAATGATTAAAAGCCTTTTTTTGGACTTAACAGATATGAAATATCTGGACATCAGTGCTATTACATCAGGACTGCAATTTGGTCAGAAATAGTCTGCTTCAGCACAGAAGGACAAAACCTTTATAGTATGAAGGAAGCAGTTGAATATGTTTCAGTGCAAGACTACTGAAAAATAAACTATGAGAAGAAAATGAGGAAAGCAAGAGTGGGGACAGTAATTGTAACACAATGTACGTAGCAAAAATAACAAGGATATGAGAAGATAAAAGTGACATATAGCTGTATAATATATAGCTGGTATTTTACAGCCTCTGGCCCTGTTCTAAAAGTGCTCCCACAATTCAGGAGCTGTAGAACTTGCACTGCCTACCTAATGCACCTTGTACATCATTTTGCTCTTAGTTTTGGAAAAGGTGTGTTAGAGAGCAGTGCTGCTAGGGCAGAGCAGAGGCTGTTGAGTTACAGGGTCACCTTTGGGAGGACACAAAGCACCTGTGCTCCTCCTACAACGTGCTGTCTGTACAGCTTTAACTCCCATCTCTGGTTTTTCATTGTGGCTCTTCAGACAAATGTTTTTCTATGAAACTTCATTAACAAAGATTGCTTGGTGGATCCATAAACGCCTCTCACCAAATAACTGATACACAAAATGAAATCCTACTTGATTTGAACTAATTGGTAATTTCTTGATATATCTTTTTCTGTTTATCCTGTCATAGACATGCAGGACCTATACCAATTCAAAATCAGGCCTCCTGTTAAAATTCTGCCAACAGCTTTCAACAATATCAAATGTTACTGACAGCTGGAATGTCCAAGGTCTCAACACTGGGCATAGGATCCTAAACAGCACCTGACTCTGTTCCTTTGCCCATACATTTCTTAGCATCAAGGCTTAATTAATCTGTAACCTGCACAGCGAGCTTTTGGTAGAAAATGTATTTTGCAGGTCTGTATGACTGAGCCTTTGCACTAACACAGTAAAGCAGGAGGTGAGTGATGTAACATGACCATAAGCATGTCTTGAGCCTCTCCATGGACATTCACAGCACTGCTGGTCACGCACCTATCAGTACTCATTTTTCAAACTCCACATATGGGACAGAAATAAAACCTTTTCCTGTCTTGTCCATTTCACATCCTTAATTCCGATCTTTCCATTTTCAGGATGCTATTTTTTTGCTAATACCTGTGAAAACTGCTCTTTATAGAAAATCCTCTCTATGCAATTATGGCATCTCTCCATAATTGCTGTCAAATCATGTTAACTACTTACTCCAGAAGAAATTGGAAATGACCAGGTGCTTGCTGGGGCAGAGATGAACACGAAGTCATGAGTTTCTCATCACAGATAAGTGCCAATTCATTCAACATTAAAAACAGAAGAAGCTGGAAAAACTTTTGAGAGTTGAAACCATTTTGAAAAGTAATTAAGGCCTGTGATTTTCAGTCAGTTGAAAATCAGTGCTGTGGAGATTATCCATAATCTCCAGCTGAAACTAAGACCCTTGTATTTTCATTTATCAGAAAATTTAGAAAACCTTTCTCTCTGCATATAAATTTAAATTGATGGGACTGATGTAGCACAACCAGTGCAGGGTAAGATGCGTATCAATCCAGTTTGATGCTGTCATATAGTTCTGACTTTAAATTCTAAAGAGAGCTCATTGTAGATTTGTGGTGTGTTTTAGTAAAACAAACAGATCTATCCAGTTGGGTCTTAAAAAACCCACTGGGACTGCACCATCTATCCTCCAGGGATATGAAGTGAAGGAAATAATCCCTTCCCTTGATTCAGCAGCTGTGCTCCCATCACTGCAGTGTGTGATGCTGCTGCCTTCCCTGGCTGCCAGGGCACAACGCTGACCAGGGCTCAGCCTTTCCAGCAGAGCTGCTCTCCAGTCAGTTTCTCCCTTTCCCTCCTGCTTCTGGTCCAGCAGAAGTAGCCAGTACTGCTGGCCATAAATTGGAAATTGCCACTCTTAGAACCCAGTGTTACTAAAGATAGAATAATTTTGCTGTTTGATTAAGTTTTAAAATTGCTTTCTTCCCCCTTTTGAATAGCATTTATAGTTTAAGTTTTAGCCCCAGAACAAGAGCTGATCCTTTGCATATCAAGAAATATCAAAACTGTGGGAAACCTTTCTGAATGATTAGTGTGGTTAGTAACATCAATACTTCCAGTAAGTTAAGCATACCAAGCTACAAAGTGAAGGCATAAAGATTAATTTTTTTTTTTTTCTGAGAAGCATAGCACAGACCTATGGGAAACATTGTGGGGGAAAAAATAATCAGCTAGCAAACTTTCACTGTTAGCCAGTGTCTTGACAGTTTTGATATAGCAAAGTAATAATCTGTAAAAAAGAGGGAAGATGAGGCTGGGAAATAAAATGCCACCTCTTAGATTGGCTAACTATTCCTGGATCAGTGCTTGTATCTCCCTGCCTGCCAAAGAGGCTTCTGCATGCAAGAAGTCCCAAGAACAGCTGAGCTGCAGTCAGACCAGGCTATATTTAGCCTAGAACACCTTGGATAGCAGCTAAAGGAAGAGTAAATTAATTTGGGAAAGAGCAGTTGAGATGGGAAAACTGCAGCACGTCTCTCCCCAGAGCATGAATCTGCCTTGGCTTTCAGTGTGTAAGCTTGTACTTCACAAAGGGAAACCTCCTCCTTCCACCTCTTCCTGTTCTCAGGCAAGAGGACAGGGTAGTTGCTGTCCCACATTGACCCCCAGGCTCACCAACCTCTGTCTTTTCTGGGGGTTTAGCAATCCTAATCCTTAAGGGAGGGGTGGGAGAAGAAACAGGACAGAGGCAGACAAGATCAAACCCACAATACACGTGCTGCTTTACCCCAACAAACTGCTTCCAGTATGAACTGCTCAGTGCTCTCCCTATGGGAAAATACCACAGGACTTAGGAATTCCTTCCCCCTTTGTGAAGGATTGGGTGGGAGAGGGGCTTTCATGCCTGCCATTATGTCTTTTAGGGTAGCTTGGGTTTTTGTTTTGCATCTTGTAGCATTTTGCTCTTTTTTTCCCCTCTTTGAACCAGCTTTCCAAAGCTGGTGCCATACTAGATCCAGAGCTATCAGGAATTTCAATCTAGTGCCTTGTAAATACTGCATCTGTCTTAACTGTTCTCCCTCTGCTTAGTTGTGCTTACAGCCCGAGATGTCACTAGTCACCAGATGCACACAGGAAAGGAAGAGACCCAGGATCTGTTTCCCCCTCTGCCTCCAAAGCAGCTTCATACCTGATCAATACAGGCACATTTCAGTGCCAAGAAACAAGGATATGGTATTCCTCTAGAGGCATCAGTAATTCCTTGAGCCATGTGCTGTCAGAAACAGGCAGCAAAGGATGGAATGTTCCCCATCTGTTCTACAAACAAGGCACCAACGTTGTGATCAAGCACTGCCCGTGCTGCTGCACTGGGCTGGGCTGACCACTCCCTCTCTGGGGGCAACCACCTACACCCACCTGAGAAAAGCTCCTGAAAACACTACACAGCAGGAGGGTCATGGCATGTTGGGAACACAGAGTGGGAAGTTCCTGCAGGATCACAGGAAGAGATCACATAGCACAGATGTTTTCCAGTCCAAGCAATCAAGAGACCAGGAAAGGAAAGCAGGAGAAAGGACAAGCCCAGAAATGCTCACTTAGCAGATTATACCTCCCTTTTAAACTTCAGCATTTCCAGAATTCATTTCAGCAAGGTTTTTCATTTTTCTCCATCCTGCCAACAGCTTCAGCTATAGCAAAGTTTTGGCTTGGGGAGGCACGTTCACATTGAAACCACGACATTCTCTCTCAGGTCAGGCAGGCCTTTATTTCCTGCCTGTGCAGGCTCTGGGCTGCTCAGAGCATGGAACTGGCACTACTCATGTGAAGACAGGGGGGCCAGGGCCCAGCAACTCCAGGTGACAGACCTACCTCCAACAGGGGCCAGAAGAGAGGGCACAAATGTCAAAGGCACCCAGAAGTTCACCAGTCCCAACCCTTAGGCACCCACCTTCTCGTCAGAGGAGAGCTCGATAAGGGAAAGGAGACAGAAGAAAAACACATGGTTGAGGGGAAAGAAGAAAGAATCTGGACAATTATGCAAGCAATCTGCATATGGAAATTTGAGTATCTGATTAAATTTGGCAGCAGGCACGGGGACTTCACCTTCCTAGAAAACATGAAGAAGCACTGTAACTAATTCATGTCAGATGGGATGCTGAAGTGTTCCCTAAACAAGAGATTTTGGTAAAAAACCAACATCTAACAACAACAACAAAAATATTCCACAAGTCCAGTAGCAGCTATCAGTGCCTGGATGGCCCTTTCATCCATGCATGATTTCTTTGCTGCTTTTGTTAATACAGAAGGACATGAAACTCATTCAAAACAGTAACTGGTGGTATTATCTAAAACCAGTTGAACTTACCATCCTAAAAAAAAATCTAGTTTAAAAAACAAGACTTCTGATTGTACCTTTTATTATACCTTATAAAGGTATACAAAGCAGTGCAGTACTACAAGGACTAGACACACCCATGGATTGATTTTAGGGAGCTTTTCCCATAATCCAAAATTCCTGAAAAGGAGGAATCCTTAAGATCTTGCACCACCCCTCCATTCATTCGGAACTGCTCTTAGATATATAATTTGTTTGCAGGACAGTACTGCACTCATGCAAAATGTGACTTTTTAGTTTATTCTTGTAATTTACTATCTTTACACCTTTTAAGCTAGACTGCTCTTCTAATACACTAAAAGCTGCCCCTGGCAGGAAAAAAAAAGTCACCCAAAAGGGTTTCATTCACTTTTCAGGCAAACTAAAACCTTAGTCTGAGCTGAAAATGACAGCCAGAACAACCAAAATCACATCACCACAGGTACTTGGTTTTTTTCCTTCCTTTTTGAACAGGCAACCAACTTATTTTCCCACTGAAACAGTTACACAAGCAGTTACACTATCAAATCTGAAAGTTCCTCAAAATTTCCAAGTCAATGAAAGCCAGATTCTAGAGGGAGACAACATGGGTAAAAAAAGTATCAATACACATGATATTTTAATACAAAATATTAGCTTTTTTCTTTTTTTTTTTACACAAGTCAGTTTTTTTAAAATATAGAACCTTAAAAAAATGAACAAATTGCTATCCACACACTATAAACACTTGTTTGTGCTCAGTTTGATCAAGTTATCAGAACAATTTAAACACCAGTCCATAGTTTAAACACTGCCTTGAAGTTGGATGCAAACTATGCCGCACTGCGCGCTACCATTATTGTATGTACAGGGTGAAGCGCCTTCGGTCGGGTTTAATACGGTAATAAAAAACTGTTCAGTTATCAGGTTCTTTGTGCAAGGATTTCACATTCTACTCATGCTCATGACAGGTCTGTATTACATTTCAGTGGCACTGGTCTGAGCAAGCACAGGTAATTCTGTGAACGTTCACTGGAAGAATGTCCGTTACGTGTTCTGGAAGTACGAGTTCTTCAGCTGGATAAAAGAAAACCTGTTAGTTTAGGGGAGATAACTAGCCTGATTAGCCAGAATTTAACAATTTCTAAGCACTGAAAGGAATTTTGATTTCTCAAAGTTGAATAAAAGTAATTAACTATCACATTTTCATAAAGATTACCTATGTAGCAGGTACATCTCAGGATATTTGTAATTGCCCGTTTTTTGAACGCATAGAAAGGAAAAAATTTCCCTTACAGTTGGAGGTCTTAAAAGGTCTTGTTTTAGTAGTAAATCATCCACAAGTTGCAGGTTGTTAGCCAAGTAGATTTAGGATGATTTACCTGCATTACAGTAATTTACACAATTGAGCTTTAGGCATACAGTACAAAACTATGAACAAAAAGGTGAAGCAAACTTTTTTATTTATATTCAGGTAAAAACATTAACCTGATGAAGTAAATTATTGCAGATTTGAGAAATCAGCACATAAAACAGTTGGACAGAGCATTGCTTACAGGTGCTTTATCTGTGTCAAAAGACAAAGGCTGAACTGCTTGTTCCAAGCTAGCACTGGGGGGAAAGAAAAAAAGAAAAAAAAAAAGGGGGGGGGGAGGACTACAAAATTAGCCAGGAACTCAGATCAAGAACAAGAAAACTGTTTACTCAAACAGGGAATGAAACAACTAATTTGTCTTTTAAAAAACTTTACATCAATTCGAAATGCTCTGGGCCTTACCACAATACACACTGGCCAGCCCAAGCTGTTGGACTTCAACTACATGAAAGAAATAATTCTTCCTTGCCTCCAGTACGAGGCTTTTGCTGCCTGAATCACTGTGTAAACAGCTCTGGAGCGCTCTGGTAACGACTGTCGCCATTATATCCTACCACTACAGTAAAACTATGCTATAAGAAAGGTTCTACCTAGTTACAAAGGCTGAATTATATTGACAATATATATTTGATTTCAGTAAAATTTAAATTATCTTAATCAGAGAAAGAGGCATGGAGCAGTTAAATGCCCATGCTAACCAAAACATAACAATTGTTGAATGTTGCACACAAAAAGAACCAAGTGAATTGCACATCAGACAATACATGAGGATGGGTAAAATTAGAGGCAGGTGAGGGTACACAGAACTAGTCTACTAAACTAGATTCGTCAAATACATGGTGTATTTTAATTTCTGTACTTATGTACAAAAGTTGTCTTTGGAGGAAAAACTTCAGACTTAGCTAGATGGATACACACAGCCCAGTATTAAACTGCACAGCGACATTTATTGTTCCAGCCTGGAAAAACATCCCTTTTTAAATTTCACACAGCAAAGCAAGTTAAAAACTTCACTCATCAAATAAATGATAATTTAAACAAGAACTTGCTAAAGAAACCTTGTCACAACAACTTTTAGGGCCTGATCACTTTAAGTCCATAGGGGCTTTTAATGAATATCAACCAAGTGTCTTTGTTTATAATCTGCAAGCCGTTTTTCTACAACAAGAAGGCGTAACACGTTTCCTTGACTCAGGTGATATATTTAGAAAAGAATCATGAGTTTCTCTTTTGCTGTAACAGGCAGACATTGCATTTTTCATTGTGATCAGGAAAGATGGAATGACTGCTGCCCTTCTCTTGCAGCTATCAAGAGTTTTTCACGCATTATCTCAATAGTTGAATAGTCCGGCAATTTGAGATAGTTCACACAAGTCATTACTGAGGGTAAGAAATCATCGGGATTCTCCGTGGACTCAAATGTCTTCCGTACAATCGTCAAGGGAGGGTTCAAACTTCGAAAACCTAGTAATGAGAAAAGACACTCAGAATGAGGCTGCTCCTCCTGAACACCCACAGCTGACTGCAGACATGCCCAGTCACAGAAGCACACATCACACAACTGACTTCCTGGACACCTTCACAAGTTCAGAATACGGCTTTATAAAAGCTGCACAGCAAGCTAAAAATACCTAAAATCCTGCCTTCAGATTCATCCTCCAAGATGAATTTAAAATAAAGGAGTAAACTGGATGAAACTCCCTTTAATTATGTTTTGTACATGTAAAAATTCTATTCCACTCATAATATTTTTAGGTTTGTTGGCTTCACACACATTTTAAGATCCTCAGGAATTATCTATGACTCTAGTACCTGATTATTCTTACTCTAGCTATCATTTCTATACTAACATTCAATTGTTTCTGCACCATGTCTCCATAGAAGAGTTCTCAAAATATACTTCAAAAAAGAGAATAATCAAGTCTTTCCCCCAAATTGCAAAGAATGAAAATATTGAAACAGATGCATGAATTCTGTTCTGACTTGCAAAGCACTCAGATGAGAATACAGTAAAATGCATATTCTACACTAGTCCCTAGCAAAGACAGCAAATTTCTCCCACTGCACTGTCTCTTACCTAAATGCTGAAATTCAAAAGGGGTTTATTGAAATTACATAAGATTAATACTATCCTAAGTGTCGTCTCCTTTCTAGAAAAGAGACTTGTTTTCAGGTTACAGTGCATCATTTTGTTGCCACAATTTAATGCACCTCTAGCCAAAAACATACAGTACTAGGAGCTTTCAGTTTTATTTAAATTTTGACCTCCCTTTTGCCCTCTGACAGATCTTCTGGCAACAATTTAAACCTGGAGAGCCAACTGTAGGAAGTGTCATGAGATTAACACAAACATTACGAGAATTACACCTGAAGCCTGCCCAGCCACTTCTGAAATTCGATAGCTGAAACTACTATGAACCTCTCAAATACATAAGGAATTTCTTCCTATACTGAAGTAATTATCTTATTCAGAAATACATCAATAACAGTGATTTCATGCACAGCAATATGCAGTAAGGAAAACCTACCTCCTACAGGCAGTCTGGGGCTGCCTGTCACAAACTGAAGAAACAGTCTTTGCTGCTCACTATCAAAACTACTGAGAATTTCAAAGAGATACTTCACTGCTCGACTGAGGAGGGAAAAGAAGCAAGAGAATATTATTTTGTTTATAGTTAAAATAATTGCATCAAATTCATATTCAGCACAGTATGAACATTTTCAAATAAATATCATATAGTTCCTTTAGCTTGAATAATAATGTATGAAAATTACTTTAAGAAAGTATTTTCTACTGTTTTGGTTGTTTATTTAACAAGACCAACTTAGTATTACCTGTCATGTGTATAACCGTGATCAGGCCTGCAACATTCCATTAAAGTCTTTGCATCCCAAGTGTCTGTCTTGCTGCCACACAAGAGCTGCTCCAACTGTAAAATTAAACAACAAGGAGTAAATGTTCCCCCTTTGCCTTGCAAAGAACCAGGAACACAGGAGTTGTTCCTGGCCACAAAGGCTTGGCTAATAAACTGTTCCAAAGTGTGCTTTAATGTTTGTTTTCAAAGTCAAGGATCTGAGTTTATAAACACACTCCTCAAAGTACAGTCTTCAAACTCCCTCGAAGAAGAATAAAACATTCTCTCTTCTAGTCCAGAGAACCATGATTGTGACTCAAGTCAGTCCATTTAAGAGTGTTGAACATTTCACAAGGAAATCGATGTGGTGGTGGTGAGAATAAAGCAAGATCAACTATGCTTATTCTTTACCCCTTCATCTGAATTTCTTCTTACTGTCTGAAGCTTTGCTAAAGAGCTCAGTACTTGTTTTATTGTTTTAATAGAAGATCCAGGTAGCATCCACATCTCTCTACAGCTATTCAGAGGTACTGCAATACAAGGAATGAGAAATACCCATACTCCATAGAGAAATGAAGTATGACACAAATTAAAGCACTTCCCAAAAAAGCTGGATACACACAACTTAAAGAAAATGGAGCTGTTGATAATAAAAGCATTAAATAAGTGACTACTGGACAGAGAAATCCTTAAGAGTTAAGTGTGGAATTTCAGGGACACTCAGTTAAACTAACCTGCATCAGAAACGCAATGTCAGACTGTCACAAATGCCCTGCACCCAGGTTAACAACTGCCCATACACACAGATAAAGGGTACAAAAGCAACAGCAAAAACACTTTCACCAACCTCCTCAGGATAGAAGTACTGGAGATGACTAAGGGGAAACACCGACTCAAATCCATCTCTGAAGGAGTCAAACTGTCTGGCAACACCTTCATTTAGTGCCCAGAATATAACCAACTGCAGGGAAAGAAAAAAAAATAAAAATGAAAAATGCAATTAGAACAAAGGAAGCATGCAGTGATCACTACTTACAAAAGAGTACAACTGCATCAGCCAAACTCCAGCAGCCCAGCCATATGCTCACTGGAGTTACCACAGGCTGCACAGTGATTTGTGGAGCTGCTCTACAGAATTGCCTCATTCTGTCTTAATTGATAATTTAAATTACCCTTAACATGAACATTTTGCAGAATTTAAATAACTTATTTGCCTTTGTTTTTAACAAAGCAAACAGAACTTACAATAGCTTGTTAAACTGAACTTATTTAACAGAATAATTTAAAGTAAATCTGAACATTTGTTATTTTTAAAAGCCTTACCTAGGTGTTCTCTCTCTACACCATTTAAAATGCAGCACCTGAAGCAGAAATCCACAGGGCATCATTGGCAGCATTATCTTAATTTCCCCCATGGAAATATATGGGTCCCTATTCTAATATTAAGTTTAAAAAAAGTAACTCTAGCCTGCTTGATGTATTAAATAGCTTAATATTCTAAGAATACATAGGAACAAAAGTAACTTCAAGTTACTGGAACATGGTGAAGAACTGTAATGCAAAAGACAGTAAGATGCTAATCTAGGCTTTTTGAGGGTATTTTTTTCTGTTTTCTATCTGTGGTTACCCCCTCAATATTAAATTAGCTTCCAAAGTGGACAGCATATATTGAAACGACAATCGGGGGGCAGGGGGGAGGAAGGGCATATAACACAAGTAAGACTAGAGTTCTTTTAAACATATCTCCTGCAGCCAGTACTTCTCCACTGAATTAAGGTATTTTACAAGGCAGACTGCAAGCCAAGTTCAGATTCTTTTGTCAGTCAGTGCTATTGATGATTACACTTGCCTTGGATACCCTCAACTCCAGCAGGAAACGAGGGCTGGTTGCAAAAGATGTGTTGTCAACACAGAACTACTAGTTTAAAATGTGTTAAAAGCTCTGGTGGTGCTGATTAAAGTCATATATGGATGTGTCTGAACAGTATTAAATAGTTCATGCGTCCTGCTGGAGTCCTGAGGCAAGTATGTAACCCTACCCCAATAACTCAGGAGTTCCTGGTTCCAGAAAGCTCCCAAGATACAAAAGCTCATTAGGATCAGCTGCTAAGTTTTCTGATAGAAGAGTGAGGCATTGAATTTCAGGTGAGATATATTGCATTACTTTCACAAAACAGTTTAAATACTGTTAAGAAGAAGGTAGCAAGTACCAGCAGCACAAAAAACTCTTCTACAACACAGAACAGTCTATGGCTATTCTAACAGCAGTGTTGCTTACCTACAATTGTGATTACTTTTTATGATCAAGAGCAAGTGGCATAATTAAGCTACACTGTAGTCTTGCAGATTCAAAGAGAAGATCAAATTGCCAGACAAAAATCTACACTACTGAAGCTTTTTGTTCACAATTTAGAACAAGCAAGGTGGCCTCTTTATTATACAGGGGAGAAGAGGGGATAAAAAGGACAAAAATAAAGATGGAGAATAAAGTCTTTCACTATATTGGTAATTGAAGCAGTTCTACTTTCTGATAAAGGCAGCTCCTGTGGGAACTGTCCTTGGGGGGAAAAGAGGGAGGTAGAGGGAAGAGTGGCATGATTGCAAGAGAGGCATGAAAAGCAACAGTAGGATGTCCCAGCTTTATAAACTACTTTTCATGTTAATCCTCACACAAGATTTTAATGCAAATGACACATTCAAAAGCAGGGCAGCTGACCCACAAGGTGCTGTACACATCAGCTGATCAATTAAATATATTGCTTCTAAAATGCAATTCATCATACTTGTGATGGAGAGTACATATATTTTCCCTCTGGAATCTTTTCTATTTCTTTCACATCAAATCTATAAAGCTATGAAGACAAAGATAGGAAAAACTACAGAGGTCCTTTAAGAAAACAGTTCCCAAAGTTTTAGGAGGAGAGCAAGTTTTCTGTTGTCATCTCCTTTTCCTTTACAAGGCCAGAAGCCTGCAGCAGGACAACTACAGGACATCTGAGTCATCTGTAAGCCTCTCTCAGTGTATCAGACAACTGATACAAGTTACTGAGGGAAGAAAAAAAAAAAAAAAAAAAAGACTGCATATTCTGTTTCTAATAAACTGTATTTCTTCTCTACTGGGTCTGGAAAGAGCTTTAAATCCAAATATATTTAATTCTGTATGTGATTCTTGACAAGCAGAATTTACTTATTTACTTTTAACAAATAAATACATAAGGAGCTCATAGGTAGTTTGTAACTGTAAGGTGAATAGAAAATGCTCAATATTCACTTGTAAGGATTATGGAACAGCTTTGCAAAGTTTCTCAGCTGATAGGCAAGAATTTACATGACCCTTATTAAATTGTTTCTACCAAAACATCAGACGTGTTTCTTATCAGTGCTTCAAAACTTAACAGTCCTCAGAGCAAAACTGGCAGTACCCTAACCTGTCAGGAAACATATTCAGTAACTGGCACAGTGATCCTCCCATCCATCCTACTCACAATTTCATGTGATAATATTGCATTCTTCCTGTCTTTACTCACCTTTTTCCAGGCTGTTTTTAACCAGTTCACTTTATCACTTCCTTAGACAGAAATAGCATCCTATCTTTGTTCAGCAGCATCAACCTTCTGTTTTTCTATGTCCCTTCTGACATAGGAATGAATCAATACACAGGTGTACTGGCAAATTATTCTGGCCATGTTTTGTCATCTTTTCCTAACTTATTCTTTTTAGGGTTTGGGTTTTTCACACGTGTTTGGGGTTCTTTGGTTGACTGGTTCAGGTTTTTTTGGGTTTTTTGTTGGTTTTGGCTTTTTGGACAAAAAAACCAATGCTTTAATTTTGACTCACAACTGCTGATGTTTCTTAAGTCTGAGCCCAAAAAAATTACACTACTATTACAGCAGCTCTAAGGCCACTGGGTAGCAGATGCTAGATCACTACTGCTGCATCACTATTCCTAAAAAACTCATTATCATAACCACTTACAATACTTTTTCTCCAAAAAGCCAAACTTCTGATGACTTCATTACACACAAACCAGACTTTTTGTACTACACTATTTTCGAGTCAGGTCCAATTAGTTTCTAACAGTTTTACCACAGTAATAAACTAGTACAGAAGAGAAGACATAAGCAAGAAAATTATTGTCATGTCTATTTCATGAGAATGAACTGAAATCTATATGGAAACAAACTACCTGAGAGCAAGAAAAAAAAAAATTTTAATCATAGGTTTGCTTTTACATACTCTGAGATACTCCTCTAAATTGTGGATAGTGACTGGTGTATCTTTTCCCCCTTTTTTCAGCTCTATATTCGGAAACCCAGGAAGTGTGAAGTCCAGCCCTAGATCTTCCACTGAGCAGCCATTCATAGTCAGAGCCTCCAATGCATACTGTAGACTTTCTTTGGTCTAAAAAATTGGAAGTGAAAACCAGTGAGAACAATTAATTCAAATAAACTTATGCAAAAGTTATGACTTCTAAAGCAGCTTTGACTAATCAGACATTTCTCTAGAGTATGACCATTCAAACTGATACAGCTCTCCTTGCTTTCCTTCTGGAGTTTTCATGCAGAACAGTAAACCAAGAGAGACCAGGTAAGTTTCATGCATAAACTGGAAAGATCACAGGCGTACACCTTCTGCTAACAGTTTTGGAATTATGTAATATGCCAGAAAACAAAATACTATTGCAAGAAAAGGAAATGTGATATATGTTATGACTCAGACGGTGTTTTTCCCTTAGAACATCTAATTCATATTTGGCATGCATACTGACATTTTTCGCTTTCATCCACCAGATTTCTGGTTTTTTCAAATTCTTGGGAAATTAAAAGCCATGACCAAGGAGAGAAAGACAATGAGGTAAAGAGGAGCAAAGACCCACAAGCTTGCAATACTTTCACTAGTAACAAAGCAGATGTATTAAGAGTATAAATTAGGTTATTATTTCCTGCCATCTATTAACATTAGATGTTAGAAAAACCATGTGTGCCAAAGGCCTTTATCACTAGTGCCACAGCGAACTGTGGTATTTCCGCTAAGAGTAGATGTCCTTGAAAAATTAATGTAGGTCTGAAGAACCTGTATGCTCATGCATGGTAACAGTTCATCTCAGTTCTGCTCTTCAGTAAAAAAACCCTACATAAAAGGCACTTCTATGAAAATCTGAAACTTTGATTAAACCAACTACTAAAAAAGCCACTTTTGACTGTTCAAGAAGCACAGATAGATTTTTCCTCCAATATTTAGGTTGGTTAGTCTTTTTAAAGTGAACCAAAAGACAAGTTAGGCAAACATCTGGCAGTTTAACATTTCTGTTTAATCACATACAAGAAAGAATCCCATCATGAATTTCTCATGCTAGACTTTACAAAAAGACTTTTTCATAATTATTAGCCACTGATCTAGTAACTTTAAAACTACTCTGTGTGAGAACAAATTAATTATCACGATCACAATCGGTTTCAAGCCCTATGATACATTCTGAATTACTGCTGTTTCATAAAATCCAAACAAATAAAGATGCACTCTTCCATTCTTAGGGTTACTTTCCCACCTGAGTTTTATCCTGTTCAAGCCTTTTCTTTTGTCGTACAATATCTTCAAGGTGATATATTGATTTGGCTACTACTGGATCAATACTGAACAAGTCATGCGATGTCAAGGAAGTTTCCTGTCGCAGCATCCACTTATAGAAAGGAAGTCCAAGAGGAAGGTCCACCTGGAAACCAAAACACTGAACTGTTAGAACTGAATTGTCTTCCTAATGTGTGTCTTTTACTGCTTAATTGACCAGATCTACAACAGTATCCCAGTAGTTCTGGGACACACTAAAACACCATGTCCTAGTGTTCTTGCCTCAGAAATTTACAGTCAGGAAAACCCAAGTGACTGCCTAGTGCATATACATTAAAGCAATCAGCAATTGCAGCAACAACGAGCCCAAAACATTCTTGAAAGAAGACTGGAAAGAAATTGCAACGCATGGCAGATAATGGCTTTTCCTTTCTACTTTATGGTCTCAAAAATCATTGTTAAAGATCTTCAACATGTATTATCCTTTTTCCCCCAAAAAAGTTCAGCTGCATGTTCACCCTCCTCTATGCCCCGCCTCAGACTGCCCTTACTTCTAGAGCTGAAAGTACCATTTAACTCTTAATGCTTTTATCCCTCAACAGTAACAACCAGAATTTTTATGTGACCCCTTCAGAATAGATTTTCTGTTCTCTTCTCACCAGTCTGAAGTCCATGATTGCCTTGGCCATTAGTTTTCCCAGAAAGCGGAACTTCATTTTAACTTTTGCAATGTGAGCTGGCTTGGCTGTTCTACCAAAAGGAAGTGCAAAAAGGCCTTGAAGGTTATGAATGTACTTGGTACCTTCCTGGCTTCCTGTTGAGGAAGAAGGAAAAAGGAGTTCAGTATTTATTCTGCTAGTTTCTTTCAAGATGCAAGTGGCATTCAGATAACCTTAACCTAAGCTTCTTATATTAAAAAAAACCAGCCAAACCAAACACACACAAAAACCCCCAAAAAACCCCACAAAGATCCAAACACTATTATCAGGCACATTATCTACCACAAACTGAGGTGCTCTTTACGTAACTGAAGTCAACTTAGAATCAATTCAACATTAATCGATATTTATAGATTATGTAGTAGAGCAATTACCTTTTGGATTGGCTAAAGTCACTTCTTCTCCCCTCCAAAGGCCTAAGTCTGCTCTCTGTAGTTCCTGAGATACAAGTGCATAGAACTCTAGTGTAGGGCCTAGGCCTGTGCCAACCTTCAGGGGATGGAGGGTCAGGGGAGAGGAGGAGGAATGAGACAGATAAGTCCATTAGGTCAGTTTGAATATAAAAGTCTACTTCATCTGAGAAATAATAAACGTTATTTGATATAAAATAGACTGCATAGCAAAACACATCTAGGCAACCTAACTACAGGAACATTTACAACATGACAGAGGCAGACTGCAAAGACAACACAGCAGAGGTAGTAACAGTGGAGTACAAGTATTAACCACTTAATGATCGTATTATAGAGGAAACACACACAGCTGTTTGCTCAAGAGTTAGAAAAAAATGAGCTCTGATGGCTACAATTGATTATGAAATTTAGATCAGAAAGCTTCTCCTAGCAACTAAAAATCACAACCATGTGGATTAGGGATAATTAAAGGATAAAATTCTTTAGCACCAGCAATGTGAAAGACAAATGGTCTGATTAGGCCATTTTGGGAAAGCTGTAGCTATTTTGTATTAATCTTTATTGAAAGGGTTAAATTACTGCATTGATATTACTTACTTCATTCTCATACTGGATTTCCAACATGGCTCTTGAACTGCCTAGATCCTGCATCACAGATTCTGCCTGTTTCAACAGCTCATCTCTGTTCACAGTGCGCTACACGTGAGAGAAGTTTTATGCAGTGAAATTATGGCTTCAAGTTCCAGCTCCCAAGGCAGATACAACAGTAAAAATCAGTTATGCACGTTTTGCCACCCCATGCCAATAGCTCCACAGCTCAGTTCAACAATTCAATGCTTATGCTGATATAATAATTTTTGCTTCCATATGAAAAATGTTTAGAATTAATGTGTTTAATATAAAATGAGAAAACAATACTTTACATTTACATCAGTATAACTAACAGGTACTACTCTTGCCAAGAATATGGCAATAGCACTATGATATAGCAAAGTATTGTCATGTGATATCATATACCTCAAACTAATATGTAGAGAAGAAAATACAGCACTGGGATTCCTACATGTGGGCAGCTATATTCTTTTTGAACTGGATTATTGTGTCTCCTGCTAGTTTTCCCCACAGGTACTAAAGATCATACAGCAGATCTTATATTAAGATAAGGTATCTCCAGGTTCAAGCAGATATCCAAGACTGCCTCAAATTTAACAGTCACAGCTTAGGTTTATTAAGTTGTGACAGGTGATTTACCTTCCCCAAATACAAGGACAGTATTTTTTTTTTATTTAGACCCTGTTATTAAGGGTGTAAATCCCGTTCCTTGAATTCTTCGGAGAATCAAGCAAAACAGAGGTCTACAAGCTGGTATGTGAAAGTATCACTAATGCTGCCTACAACTGCGTGTTCACTGCTGGAGTTTAGTTTCAGGAATCATGTCAGGGCGCCCCTCCTGCCCTCATGTGGCCGGCACGGAGAAGACACTGCGCCTTCTGCTGGGAGACTGCAGGAACAAAACCCACCTCCCCTTCTGCACCATACCACCAAAACATCAAGTTCTACAAATAGATCACAATGATATCCTTAAAGACAACATAAAAATAAACAGATCCTTCATTCCATCTGAAACAAGATCTACTTACTTTTTTCCTGTCCAGCCGTGGTGCCACTCTGCTATCCTGAGAATCAGACTGATTGATTTCTGGATTCGTATCCAGTAGCCTTTGCATGGCTCGATCACGATCAAAGGCCGTTACATAAAACAGCATTTGGCGGGTATCAAATGGAAAGAAAAATGGGCTGTGAAGAGCATTGGATTAGTCAGCTGTGTTCCAAGCAGCATCTCTGACTAGCATTTAGTTTAAAACAAAACAGAAATATAGTACGGCCAAAATTAGTGCTTTATTACATGCTGTGGTCACAGCAGCCTCCAAAGGAAGACTTCCAGAACACACTTTAGTTTTAGTTACAATGCTTCGGAGCAAGAGTTTTGAGAAATGCAATATATGAAGGAGACAAAAAATTCCAGAAAGTTTTAACTCTTCTTGAAAAGTAACTCAAAATATTTGAATGCCTCGGCTGTGCAAAGTTTACATCAGAAAATAAAACTCCTTGATAATTACTGTACTACAATTAATAAATCCAACAGATGGAAGATTTAAGCTCAAGCTCCCATATTTGGCAGTAGAAAGAATTGAGAACCTGCCTAGAGCAGGACCACTATTCTACCTTCCACCATTTGCAAAAAATACTCTAAATAATCTGTGAAAGACTACCAGAGAAACTTCTTGTTTTAATTTATCACTTCTACTATTCTCAAAGGCATGTGTATGTTAACAGTGTGGTCCTCCACTGGCATTAAGTGAAACGGCAGTTTTATTGAACAAATAATCCTACATATGTTTAAGAATATACATTTGTGCTCATCATCTGTTACCTGGAACATTTACAAAGCAAGTTGGACATGCTGTTTTTAAAATGAAAAGCCAAAGAGTTTCTCTGAGTATGTATTTCCACAGTCATCACCAATATTGCTGCAATTAACACATGTGAAAAACCCAATGTAAAATCTGATTTCTCATTTTTTCACATGCAACAGCTGTACAGCTTGTACTCTATCAATATACTACAAAGTACTATGTATATAGCTTCATAAAAATTATTTCTTTTATGAGTATCATTTATAAACACATCTTCCCTTGTATCATACTGAATATACCAAGATAAACACAATATGGTAAGAATGCTATTGAGCAGTTTAACAGGAGAAAAAACATCACCTGAATAATCAAAATTTCAATGAAAAACCTTCAGATTGCTCAGCAATTCCTGTAAGAAGTGTCCAAACTCTGCACATAGTCTACCTTTCTGAATGTGATTTAAGCAATGTAGGTGTAAATACCCATCCAAGTGCCACAATGTAACTTGGCAAGACTTCTGTGACTATATTTTGCACTCTCAGGAGTCCTGTAAGGATGATGCACTGTGCTGCCCAGCCAAGATGCCACTGAACTGGAATTAGAGACACTACACAGCAAATCACTCGTACCATGTTTTTCCAAGTTCTGTCAGCCAAGTCGGGATGTTTCCTGTCATAATTACCAAAGGATCCTGAAGCTGCCTGTTTGCTTTTGCTGTCAGTTTACTGTTGATAAACTCTGAGGTTGGAATTATCTCCTTGCAGACTGCATTCTGTGATAAATAAAAGTAATGTATTTCTAGTTAGAGAAATGCTGAAAGAAATAGCAAGTCTTTGTTAAAAAAAGATTTTAATGCTTCTAATTCTAATGCTTATCATGGAATGTAAAAAAACTTTTACTGCTGTTTCGTCCATCCAGAGTCTCAGACATGAAAGAAGGACTGAGTAGTTGTTTAGTACTGATTTCCTTTTCAGGAATAATGTTGGTGTTTAAAAGGACAAAAGAAAGTGTGACTGACTAAGAATTTACAGCCTTCATTTTTTCAGAAGTTAGAGAAGCATGTAGGGAAAGACAGCAGTATATGCACTATTCTGTCTTCTTGAGGGGCAGTGGACAGGGGAAAAAGGTTATTTAAAATGTTACAGATGGTTCTGCCCTGAATCAAGTATAAAAATGATTTAAGAAGTGCTCTACTCACATCATACAAATAATACCAGTATCGACTGATAGCATGTAAAACTCTCAAAAGAAGAATAACATCTAATGAGGGGTCTTCAAATGTTATATTTTCAGGTGGAGTAGATATGAGGTAAATTTCCAGAGGATTTAATACCGAAGGGCATACACCATCTAGCAGGAAAAAACAACATGTTAGCAAAACAATTAAATTAGAAGTTTTCCCAAGATTTAATTGTTAGGAGCCTAGGTAGTATTAGTCATGGCATTCATTTAACTGCAACAGTTCAGTTAAACAACTCAGTAAATATCTTACTTTTAGTTTTAATATACAGCTAAAAATATATGCTTACTATTTTTATGTTATGCCTGCTTTAAAAGAAACTCTATAGTGACAGTAAACACTGTGGAAGTTCTGAAAGGACTGAGAGGAAATCTAACATATAATAAGGCACCACACTCACCATGCCACAATTCATCGTGTTTTTTAGAATTTCTAGGGGAGGTTTTTGTGGGAGCAGTTTGTGCTCTTCCTCTTTTACCCCCAACACAGTCCTTATTACCGTCTTCATCCTCTCGCACGGGCTTGTACCTAAAAAGTAAACAGAAGTTAAAAGTTTTTGAAGTTTAGAAATGCTAACTTACAGGGAAACAAAAGCACTTTTAAAGGTGTTAATTCTCAGATTTCCAGAACTTTACTTGAATGACAATTACAAGTAGAAAAACAAGGACACTGCACTGGAACATGATCCAAGCCTCCAAAGTAAAGTATTTCACAGGGGAGGAAAAACAGGGACCCTTCAGCTCCATGAACTGGAAAGAGAGAAGGTGAATGTATCAACAAAACCCCAAAGCGATTGAGGTTAGAGTTAGGGTTACGTTTTGGCATTTTTTGGTTGTTGTTTCATGGGGTTTTATTTGCTTGCTTTTTTCTTTAGCACATTTAAATGTTAAAAAGAAAGAGACTGCTGAACATTAAGATGTTTCACAGAATTAACTGGGAAACAATTCACTTTCACAGCAATCAACTGGGCAAATTAGTATGAAGTTGACCACTAGTTGCATACTGCACATTCTCTACTGTTTGTGGTTAGTTAGCTAACACTAAGAATGGTTTCTCCCCAGCTGGAAATTGTCATTTAAAATTCCCCATTTCTTGTTCACCAGCTTTACTCGGGAGCTAGAAAGAACACCAGGAACTAGCAATGAATTCTTGCTAAGTTTTAAGTATCTCAAGCACATCAGGATATTCAAAGCTCTACAGTTTTCTAAGGGATAAAAAAAGAAGACAGCTATATTCCAAATTTCTTGCTGTATATACATTTAATAAACTGGAGAAATTATTCCTGTATTTCTCGAGGCAACTTACCAAATGGTGTGCGTTTTTGTCCAAATCCCAGCTCTTCCCAGTGGGTTGCTTTCATCATCTGTAGACTCCCTCTCTTCCTCAGCTTGTAAACTGTACTGCCTCACTGCTTGGTACACAGTCATATTGTATGGCAGCAAGTGATCTCCAATGTAAAACTGCAATCTATGTCTCACATTCCCTGAATTTAAGAATTGAGCAGCCTGAAAAAAAAAACAAAAAAAACCCCACGAAAACAAAAACAAAAAACACATACAAGTTAGGAAACTCGTTGGATAGCTTTTCTTTAAGGGCCTCCACACACTGCACCCTCCCCATACACCCAGAGCTAAAGCTTACCAAAGATTCATCTATTTCTTCATCTGACCCATCATCATCACTATCTTCATCATCTTCTCTAACTCTTCCATAGCCTGAGGCAAGAGAGAAGACAGACATCCTCACTTGATTTTTCTCCTGAGAGGTAACACTGCTGTGGTACTCCTGTTATACTTCTAAAACTTTAAAACAGTTCCAAAATGTATCAGTTAAAAAAACTAAGATTCAGAACTGCTAGAAGAAATTTCACTATCAACACCTGGCATCAAAACTGCCAAGCTACAGCCAGTGTGACAGTAAGGCAGTAATACTTCTGTTAGTATTTGGACTGAACTGTTTACCACAGGAGACAGTTTGTCCCAGAAAAAGAAGATTCTCTACAGCTTTAATCTCCTCCCTTGTGAGCAAGATATCTCCACAGGTACCTTCCATTTGTCTTCAGCATGACCCTCACAGGTTTTTACAGACTCTACACTGACAGCAGGAACTACTCCAAAAAGAAAAACAAAAGCCACTGTATAATATATAAATACCTCTAACTACAAGGTATCTTTCAATGGCTTGTACCAAAGCCAGAGGATCAATCTTCACAGGTCCACCTTTCCACTGTTTCACATTAGCACAGTCTGGATGTCTTTGCAGTTGGCATTTTAATTGATGTGTATTGAAGAATTTTAAAGCTTGGGATCCTCTGTTAAGAGAAAAACTCAAAATAATTTGTGAAAAAAGTTGCTACACAAAGAATCTAATAACCATAACCGCATTAAAAATGCAGTAAAATAGGCTAATACATGCATTTACAATTTTGCTTGTTCAGAGTATTATTTTTCAGACTATTTCTCTAAAATTAAGCTACCATGGTTTGGATAAAGAGATTAAAAGTCTTCTTCTACAAGGAGACCAGAATCCAAGTTGAACAAAATCTGGAAGCTACACGAATTGAGAGAAAGCCCAGCCTGAGGTCTGATTACAATATACTACATTGTATGTAGCATAATGGCCTATACTGACCACCTTTGAAATATGAAGTAGTTCAGTCGTCAGCTGATGGCAGAGGAGATTTAGAGTTGTGTTTACGTGCAGCGCAACAAGGATCAGAAATGGCCATGGAAAATGCAAGTATTCATTTAAACAGATTTTTTTTTAATAAAGAGAAAACCTGAAAGCTCCTGGGTTTTTTTCTTGCCAAGAATAGTTTATATATACATTCCACCTCACCAAACTATCAACACTCAAGCTAGTTGGTTTTATACAACAAGCCTCTTATCTTGGGCTGCTTCTATTTCCAGGTGCTAGTAAAAGACTACCAAAACTTAATGCCTCAAAATCCTCATTGACATAATCCACAGTAAAACTTACAGTCAAACAATGCTACAGCACTCTGCCTTCCCACATTTCATTTACTATCAAAAAGAACTGCCGGATTTTGCTTCTATGATTAGCAGCTTTTTAATTTTGGTAGCTATCCCACTTTTTACAAAAACAGTATTTGTAAGGAAGCAGTCTGATATTACAGAGCACATACTGTTTGCAAAGACAGCAGAGACACTGATTTGTTCTAATAAGAGATCTGTGTACTGCATTAATTTCCACTGTTTTTAAGTTTCACAAAAAACAAGTACTGAATTCTAACGTTAGTTAGATTAATGCTATAGTGTGAGGCTCCAATACATCAAGTTAAATGGATGTTGTGTCACCATTAACTAAAAAAACCCTCTCCACACTACCTTACTGCCTGAGATAGAGAAGACCTTTGGCATTTCTAACTTTAAAGAAGAGTTTTCAAAAATTCATTTTCAGTGCTCCTGCTCTCATGCTGAACTTTTAGCCAGCACCAAAAAACACTTTCAAAACTTATACGCAACTGCACCAAAACAGATGCACTGTTATATAATCAATAAAAACTAGTGCTGATTTACTGAAGTATAGAATAGAAATTGCAGAAACAGGTACTCGGTCACTCAAATTTCTTACTTAAAACACAACTACCAAGCTGGATTCCAAATTTATTCTGCATCTTAAGACTCAGGGTAGGTCTACGTCTATTTTAAACTCTATTGACAGCCAAGACTTATCACTTAATCCACTGTCATCCTAGAGAACAGAACCTATATGAATAACAAAGCTGAGCACTGTAATACACTCTCTGCAATTTAATTACTCTGCTAAAAAAAAATCAGTGTCCAAGCAATAAATAGATTGTTTCTTTCCAGTGTTTGTTACATGGGGATAAGGAAGACACTTGGATTTTTAAAGGGTAAACTCAGAGACTGCCTTTAAAGTTTATCTATCACCCCAATTTAAGTGATTGAAGTTTCAAGATAGTAAGTAAATATTTAGTAAAATTTTCCACTGACCAAAACCAACCCAACTGTGTCATTGCTTTTGTCTTTTACAGGGCCAGATGCTTCCATTACCTCCTCTTGTAATTGTACTTGTACTTGTTCTTTGAGTGTTGTTTGAAACAATTTTTAGAAAACACAGGCTTCCAACACAACTGTTACCTGAGCATTAATCCTTACCTGCTCCCTGTTCCATTTCCACTAGGGAAGTCATGCACTTTAACAGGAAACTGTTCCATCTGACTGAGGCAGTTGTTCATTTTATGGACTAATGCCAACAAAGGTGCATTTTCTAATGGCTCTAATCTTCCAAGGGGCTCTTCTCCAGGAAGCTGAAATATAGGCCAGTCTTTAGTTACTTGCTTGAATTAAACCATCCTAAACAATTCATACCATAAATTAAGAATCCCTGCTCTCACTGAAAGTAGAAGCAGTATCATGATGAGTAAGTGACATAAATTTATGAAAGACCTGTTTCAGAGAAGGTACTTTTCTCTCCTGGTTTCAACTGAATAGCCCAACAGATTCTAAGCATTTGCTTTTATCATGAGCAACAAGCTTTTTCCAAGTTTTAGCTATCTGCTTTCCTCTCTTCCACTTCAAATTTCTTCCTTTGAAAACAGAACACTAGTTTCTTGCAGTAGTTAGTCCTAAGTGATAATATTACTATCCAAACTCTTTCCACATCAACTTCTTAAAGGACAGAAACAACTTTTAAGTTGCTCAAGACTCAGACAATTGGTCATTTTGGCTTTTTTTTCCACTGCTGTGTGGAACTTTCTGTAATTTCAGGGCATTCAAAAAAGTTCATGACCTATGAAGACATTGAACAATGTGAAAGTTGCAGTGTTATGCAACTCAGACACTAACAAAACATTCTTTCTGTATTCCACCTTTAAGCTAAGGTGAACACAGAACCTCCCAAATGGTTTTCTGAGAAAGAAAATGTGAGAGAAAGACAACTAAGAATGCCAAAAAAATATAGGAAAACTTACTGGAGAAGAAAAAAATACATGAAGAAATCTTTTCAATCTGATATCCCTGCTAACAGCATCTTTTTCACTTTTAGATGTCAAATAGAGCAGCAGTTGTTTAACAAACCCACTATGCTGGATTTCAAATGAGGAGACGTCAGATTCCGAGACAATGCTACGGATTTCTACAAGGCACTCTGTTCCACCATCCACCTGAAAAATGACAAGAGTGTTTTATTACTCAGGTATTAAGGGTTTAAGAAATACTAGTCTTCCTTCTACTGCATGGAACAGCTCTAAAGGGAGGGGGGAAAAGGGAAAGTCTGGAATGTATAGTCACTCAATACAAGCAGCAACACAGGGCAAATAATCTGGTAAGTATGTCTCTGTTCAAGAGGAGACATTGCAGTCAGCATCTACATTTTCTCTACTTTGACAGAAACACAAGTCCCATTTCTGTCTGATGCAAGGTAAAGGTAAGCTCCAAGCAGGAGTGCTTTCTGTTTTAAAAAAAAACCGAACAAAACCCCAGCAACACAGATTGGTGTATGTTTTACAGGACATGTGTGTGGGAGAGAGGAGGAGGGAAGGTTGCATATTTTAACGATTGCTCAGATCAAAGCACAGAACACAGCTCAGCTCTCATGCTGGTTTAGAAGTCCCATGTTTGGACCACCTATTGAGGACCACAACCGTCTGAGAAGCAAGGCTGAAGTTCTTGACATGCTACCTCATTTTCCCCAACCTGTACTTCTTCTATCATTTTAACAAAATGCTGCTTCCCTCTCCTTCTCCCCCCAGTCTCAAAGTTCTTACTACAAATGGTATTGCTCTTTAAGAATAAAGCTGATCCCTGACACTTAACTGTAGAACTTTTGAATTTGAAACAAAATGCTATGCAAATGACACACTGCTAGGACTTGTCTTTTATCATAAGTGGTGTGTGTCAGAGCTTACACACTCATTCTAAAAAATTACTCTAAGTCATAATGAGTCATAAGTCAAGGCAAGTAATGACTCCCCCCCACACTCTAAGTAAGTTTGCCACTTCTGACCTGGAGGTTGAGTTGTTCAGTTGCAGTGCAAAGTCTCTGTAATACATTTAGTGCAGGATTGCTTCCATCCATGTTTTCAGAACTAAAGTAATGTTCTACAAATTTATGGGCTTGCTCCTTAATCCAGCCCTTAATTTTTTCTCTGTAAAGAAGCACACAAAAGGCATTTAGCCACACTTAACATTTGCATACATCAATATTACAAGTAAATACAGCCTACTTCTCTTTATGTTAAACAGCAGTTACAGAAAACCCTTTGCTTTTACTCCAACAGAATCAAGTACTTTTCTCTACAGATCACTTCTTGCGTTGTTTTTCTCAGTTCTCCCATTTTTCCCCACCCTGTAACTTTAAACTATTCAGGTGTTATTTTCTCTACCTTAAATATCTTGATTCTTTCTCCAGAATTTTTTTAACTGTGGCTAAGCTCCAACTTCTTTCTAGCTGCTTTTTAATCCCCTGATCATAGTCCACATAACGTTACAAGAATTGTGATTTTTTTGTGTGTGTACCTGTTATTGGAAATGGTATCCTTGGAAGCAGCCCTTGCAAGACCACTTACTCCTGCTGTTCGTGCTGGTTCAATATTATTACTGTTGGACTGTGTGCTTAATCTTCCCCATGTTTTAGGATTTAAACTTGCCAAGAAAGAAGATTTAGGAGACTGAGTAGTTGTAGGGCTTTTAGCTGGAGGAAATAAAGACAAAATTTAAGAGAATCAACAGGTTTATTACAGCTAGCTCCTTCTGCAGTTTATAAGCTTACTTTCAAAGGAGATAAAAGTATCATACTTGAAGAATTATTTACCTTGATTGTCTACTTTGTCATCATCTCTTGGAGGGGAGTATTTTGGTCTCCTTGGCCCTCGTTTTGGCAGTCTTTTTCTCTTTAGAACATCACTCAGTCGTCTGTCCAAATTTAAAAATAAAGTTATTTATTTCCACCCATGAATATATGTTCATGCACACAATCCCTCCCTCAATTTAAGATGCATCTGCCAACTGCTCCCTTGAGAATCAAAGAACAGGTTCCATCCCATAATAAGGATATTCCCTGCTCCAGAAGCAGGGCCTCAACTCTGTAACTGACAGACAAGCAGAAAGTGTTTTGCTGGCTGTCATCTTTCTATAATGAGCAGCCAAATACAGCCAGAAGTGACACTAAACAGAAGTTTCTTATGATTTTCATGCTTTAATTGTGTAAACATTTACTCGTCCATTTGTTTGAATACACTTAAAATGAAAACAAAATTACACAAATGTCTACTGAATAAACACCAACCAGCACTGGATATTTGACAAGCCTCCCCTACAAAAGCCCAGAAAACACTTAAACAATTTGTGACATTTCTACTCATCAATCACTACAGTTCACAAGTTGACATATTTCAGCTCTTGTTTAAAGTGACAAATATTTGACCTTTAAAATAAGAGCAAACTAGTAATTTATTCCTACACTGTATTTTAATTCTACAAGTGTTCAAAATTGTCTTCCAACAAAACTTTAGGAATTTTTCCTTTTTTGGCAGGCTCCAGCAGAAAGGAACCACGCCCCACCACCTCTGAAAGAATCACTGTCCTCAACAGTTAGATGAGACTACAAACTGTTGCTCTTGACATTCTCCCCAAACAGAAAATTATTTAATGTAATTATGACCTAACTATCAGGACCCTGCTTTTTTTCCTCTTTTAAATATTTGCTATAAAATAAATCAAAACTACCCATTGAAAAATTCAACACCACTCCACTTCAGAGGAAAATACCACAGTGAAATACAAATGATAATGTGATCAGCCCATCTCACTCTATACCTTTTTTTAAAAAGATAAAAACCCCCCAAAATCCCACAAGAAAGCACCAAAGCCAGAATGAACAGATTACTTTTCAGGAAGTGCACTTACCCCTGTGGGCTCAGATCCAAGGAATCCTCCCGGCTGTGCTGTAAGCTGGGAGAGCCCAAATCTGCAGCTGCGTTGCTGGCAACGGTGGCTGTGCCAGTATTTATGGTCGTAGTGGTTCCCAGCGTTCCCGATCCATTAGTGCATACTTTTGGGGGGCTTGTCAGCAAAGCCTCAGACTCTGCCAAGTTTTTTACTTGGTGCATCACCCCTTTGAGACAGAAGAGATCTTTGTTTGGTGGGTTGCTCTGGGGTAGGGGGAGAGGAGGGGGTGGTAGAGATGTGGTGGCAGGAACAAGGGTGTTTGAAAATGTAGAACTGAATGTTATTTGAACCTCTGCTTTGGCTATGGCAGTATTTGCTCACCCCACCCATCAATACTAAGCTTTAAAAGTGGTTCAAATCTTTTCTTCAAGTTAACCTACAGAGTTTAAAAATAAAAAATTAGAGCAGTATGAACAGTAGCTAAAGAAACCCCAAGCACAAAGACTAAAACAAGACTTCCTGCCAAAGATTCATCAGTTTTCTCCACTAAGACTTCCCATGTATTTCAGTGAGCCATCTTCAGCCTAAGTGAGTTCACTAGTATCTAGTAAGCCTGTACAAACTTGCTTCAGATTCTGAAAACACAAGCTCATTTCCTCCAGAGTCTGGGTCAGCTCCTCCCTAGTAATACAAGGGCAGCTTGCACAGATTCGCCTTTATTATTCAAGAACAATATTCAATTTTTACAGCTTGGGGAGGGTGGACACACATTTTTAAAATACTACATAAAGAGGTGAAGAGAAAAAAAAAAGAAACCACGATTTACCTTCTCTTCTGAAGTAAACACTAAAAATGTCAGGTAACTTTTGCATTAAAATCTCTGCCATCTGCAGGGCTCCAACTACTATCTTAAGGTCTTGACTCGACAGCATGGAGGCAATATGACTAAAACAGATAATTTATTAGAATTAGCTTTGTGGGTTTTTTGGCTGGTTTTTCTTTTTAAATCAAGTCAGTTCATCTTGCATACACAGCACTGGAGACTGAACGCAAACGAATTCCATAGTGCTTCTACACAAGCTACCAATAAAAAGACTGGAACAGGTCTCTTCCTACCTATATCACTTTTACCAAGCTTTTGTATGGCATAAAGGAGAGAGACTTTTATAAATAGGGTGTTCTGGAACCTGGTACTGTCTTTGAAAAACTACTTGGTTTATTTTCCAGTTGCATCCTCAGATCCCCAACTTTATGTGTAACACGTAGGAGAGCTTTCATGAACAAAACTTACCCGTTAAATGCTATTAGTGCCTGTTATTGTTCACACTGTATTACCTTAAAAGTTATCTTGCCCTCAGAGAATTTCATAGGCAAGTTTTAGAAATCAAAAAACCAATAAAGGGTAATACTAGACACTCCTAGTATACACAGCCAGAGGCCACCTAAGTTTCTAGTAAGAATGTCTAGCATTGGCAACTACTGCAAAATCTACAATGTAAAAAAATTCCTGCAGAGCTGGCAGCCTCAGCTTTTGTAAAATAAGACTTTAAAAGTATCATTTTCCCCTGAAAAAGACGATTCAAAAAAGGAATCACAAGGCTGAGCTGTAAGTGCAAAATTAATTTTATCTGCAGCAGTTAATGAACCCACCTTGAAACAGCATGGTTTTTCAGCACATCTTTCAGAAGTTCAGCATCAGCAAAATAAATTATCCTAAGAATTGCTCTAAGGCACTTGTGTCTAACAGCAGGTCCAGCTGAAGAACTATATACTTCATAAAGAACACCAAACAGTGTTTTGATAAAGGATTTTGCCAATTCTGGGTCCTCTTTCATTAATTGTGCTCGAGCATCATCCTTCTTCAATTCCGAATGTCCACCTGTGAGAAAGGGTGCAACAAATCACTGGACAGATCTTTGCATTTCTCTGATGATTACTTTCTTTTGTTAAAACTGATTTAATTCAACTCACAATTTGAAAAGATAAAAATCAAGAGCCAGAAGCTGAAGTCATTAAGTAGGTACAAAAGCTCCTCTTTCAAGGAGTTCAATCTTTTTTCCTTCAGTTTTCTCACAAATTTCTGTATAACAGTAAGAAGCCCTCATAGAGTCTTAAATGAAAGAGCTGTATGAATAGAACTGTTTCAGAAATCCCAAACCAGTAACATCCCCAGCTCCCTCCCATTTCAATACGTTTTCAGGTCCCAGGAGGAGTTTACATGCTAAAAAGTACACGCGTCAACAGTACTAGTTTTGTTATGAAGCTGTCTTTATTCATGTAAATCAGAACAGTCTGATGTTCCACAGAGACCATAAGAAATTTATAAGTTAAGCAGTAAACTGCTGCACGACCCAGCATAAATTAGCACAGCTAGAGAGCCCAGGTGTTTCCTGAGCTGTACTTACTAGTGTTTGTATTGGCTAAAGGATTTGGTTTTCGCTGAATGGCACGAGCTGTTCCAGTATCCTCATTTATTTGCTGCATAGAGTTAAAATCAATAGTATAGACACGCCCAAGCGTAGACAGGCTTATCTCATCCTCACCAACTTGATGAGCTGCCTAAAATCAAGGAAAAGTTTCAAGTTAAGAAATCCCTAACAAACAGAAAACTATATGAAAGGTGAGCAGAGGGGTGACACAGTAGGAAAAAGAGTGACAGAAATACAGTAAGAACAGCGATTAAGTGTTTTGGTATGGCTGAACACCAAAATAGTGCAATATTACAGCAGGATGTTTGAGGAAACTTGTGTTTCTTACTCAGAAACATCAAGAGTGATAGTTTTAAAGACAGAGAAAGCACTTAATTCCCTATACCACCGCACGCAGATTTGAAAAACATCACCACACAAATGTGTGGAATTACTACCTCTATTATTCGACTATCAATCCTGTTATAGGGATGCCAGAGACCCCTGTCATCTCGCCATTGCCATATTGCACCATCTGTATTTTGTGCATTTCCTTTCTTTAGCATAGTATCAACAGCAAAGATCCCCTCTTTTGGCAGGCAAGGCATCAGTTCACTGTAAAGAACATTAAAACAGTATTTTACTAGAAATATACAATCAAGCTCATCTAAACTGAAAACTGTTTGCCTTATTTTAGTGAAGTTAAGGATTTTAACATACCACCTATGTCCAAAACCTAAGATTGCAAGACTTACCAGATAAGAGAAGTAAGTTCATAAAGTTCTTGAGGACTTCGTGGAACAAGGTCAATTTGTTCTTGACAACTCCCATTTGAGGCTCCACAAAGGAGGAAGTGAAGTGTTTCTGCAATATCTATAAAAATTATTATTCATGAGACTGCCTGTATCAGATATGGATTCCATTTTCTGTTGGACACTACATAGAAGAGATAGTTACTGCCCAAAGCAACCAGAGCGTGGACTAGAGGATCAAAGTGTTTCTTTGAACACTAAGAAATGTGTTTGTTCTCAGGTCTGGGGTTTGTGGCTTTTTTGGGTTTGTGTTTTCTTCCTTCAAGGGAAAACTAGGGGAGAAATACTACTCAGTATACAAGATATGGAAGAAAACAGGGAAAGATAAAGGGTAGTTGAAGTGGTCAGTCACAATTTGTGAGATGGAACAGAGAAAATAAGTGACAACTAAGACAACTCTACAGCAGTTGCTTTTGTTAATGTCTTCCTCTAGAAGAGGTACTTAAAAGCACATGGTTCCCCCATGTGGTAAAAACTAAGAAAATAATTATGCAAGCTTGTGTTGGAATGAAAATAGTTTTTGCAGCCAATACAGACTCAAAATTAAGTGTATGAATAGAAAAAATTAAGCACTGCAGTGACAACAGTTAGAACTAGAAAAAAGGAGAAAAACCCCTCTGGATAAAAGCTTTCAACAAGTTTAACTAAACTGTTTATCCCAGGAGAAACACAAGAGAGAGAGAAATTAAAAGAACAGAATATTCATATAATCAAGTGCAGAGAGGTCCACACTAACTGCAAGCATTAATGTGAATAACTCCCCTAAAACATGGAAGAGTAAGAACTCACTTTGCTTCATAAGCTGGACTGCAAGTGTGGGGCAGTTGGAGCACATCAGGGAGAACATGCGCACCACCATGATGAACATTCCTGAGCTCAGGATAGGAGGTGTCACAACCAAGAGCTGCTGGATATTTGTTAACAAGTCCTTGGAAGCAACCTGCTGCAGCAAGTTCTTCAGGAGGGAACAACAAAATGGGAAGCATTAGGCCTTGAAAGGTGAGACCTCAAGAGAAACAAGGTGGGTGAAGAAGAAAGCAGAAATGCAACCCCATCCACACTTACCTCTTCATGCTGGAAGTTGTCCACTAGCCGTGCAAAACACAGACATGTGCTTTCAACAGACTTTTTGTCCTGTTATAAAGAAGTTTTGTTTAAATTGAAATATTTTAACTTAGAACATCCTGTCATTTTGAGGCATTCATAAAATTTCTCCAAAAGGGCCAGTCTAATCATATTTTACAGAACATTACAGGTCTGACTTTTACATTCACTGAGAGTCTAAACAGACCTCCTGATACAGCTGTGTTTCCTACATATTCCCTGGGAAACACCCCCCCCTTGCAACACAGATACTTTTAGGGACCTTTAGAGATTAATAAATTGATCTCTAATATTCTTTTTGGATTCTGCAAAGAAGAAACACTAGAGAAAAGAGCTACAAAGCCAAAGTAACATGAGTTACAGGCAATAAGCAGGAGTGAAGTCTACTGTTCTACAGACTACATGAAGCCTGATTTTGATATTATGCAGCACAGACAACACAGCAAATCTAAAGACACAAGTAAAGACTGCCCTGAAAATAGCTCTAGTTAAAAGTTCAATGCAATGCTCAAAGAAGTTCACCTGAACATAATAAAATACTAACTGCAAGGGTGGATGAGCACTGGAAGAGGTTAGCCTGAGAGATTAAGTCTCCACCCTTGGAGATACTTAAAAACAGAAAAGAAAAATCATCTGGACAGGCTCCTGGGCCACCTGCCCTACCTCACCTTGCAGGGGAGCTAGGCCTAGGTAACAGAGCTCTCTTCCAATCTCAACTATTCTGTTAAGAGCTAACTCAAGATTCTTTTTCAGAAAATTTCACCTTCAAAATTTCTTGAAATCTTACTTTGGTGGGTTGTAGCTTCTCTTCAGAGATCAGGATCAGTACTTGTCCCTACTACTGGTGAGAATGGTGCTTCCTGTTTCTAGAGTACAATCTAAAGCTGTCATTTGGCTTCTTAGAAGCTGCCTCAAAGATTCAAGTAGTCTTTCAGCAAGATGATGTAGGCAAAATTAAGAATAGCACAAGAATACACAAAACCATTACCTGGAAGCTTCCAATTAGTTGCATTTGTTAACAAGCAAAATATTTCTCCTTTTTCATCTTTTTAACAGGGATCTGCCAACCAAGCAGCTCACCAAAAATCTCTTCTGGTGCGCCAGTTATTGTAAGTGCTCATTTATGAACACAGCAGCACTTCAGAATATGTAGCCCTTAGGAGCCCCTTGATTTCAGATTCATCACTTCAAACCATTGTACAAAAGCAGGAACTTTTTAAAAATGCCATAACCCCCCCTCAAAAAGTTAAAGCAAAAAACCCTGACAAAAATTGAAACTGAGGGTGTTCTGAATTTAAAGTGGGAGAAAACCTTGCAACCCATCTGTGAAGAAAAAATAAAACCAGTAATGCTACTAGTAGACTTTCTCTTACTGACATTCTTACAAGGACTACAAAACCATTACTCATGCTTTGAGTTAAAGTACCTTATTTATCTTGTTTTATAAAACATCATGTTTACAGAACACAAGAAGTCCATATGTTCACTGGTACATAACAACTTGACAGTACAGAAACTTAAAGCCAATTATCACCTTGCAAAGGCAAATAACGCACAGCAAACACACAGGTATCTGGAGACATCTTGAAACTGCTTTCAGATCAAAATCAAAAAATGTTCCGTTTTTGAACAACTCCTTACCTGATGGGTTAACCTTTGTGTTAGCAGTGGCAAGGAGTCTGCCACAAAGTGAAACTCATCAGGTGTTATACTCTGGCAGCAGTTGGCAGCGATAGCTAGTGCATTCCTCTGCGCATTTATACTGAAGAATTCCAGATACAGCAAACAGTCTGCCAACCCACCCTGTAACAAAACAAACCAACATTTTTACTCTCAGTACTGCTGAAGTCACAGAAAGTTGTCTTCTTATGTCATCTTCACAGAAGATCACCAAGGTGTAGAGCAAGCAGGGGCTAGCTCTTTTTTGTTTTACTTACTGCCTGCAGAATGGCTTTACTGTGCCTGCGTGACAACATCTCCAGGGCTGTAAGCGCCTGCTCTGCCACATCAATGCACTGGATAACTTGCAGCTACAAGAAAACAAAAAAGCTTGTACATCAGTTTCTAAACCAATCTGCCAAAATTATCATCATGATTAACACTTGGACAAACAGCCTCTACTAAGGCACATATGCTAATGAAGCCAGCTCTGACCAAGCCTGCCGGTTTAAGGCTACCTCAAGGAGCTACTCCAAGAGGCAACAGTTCATATGATTACACATTTTCTATGTTTGCAACACCAATCCAAAAAAATTTCTCAGTGAAAGAGAGAGCACTTTTCAGTAAGGGTGCGAGCAAAGATTAAGCCTGGTTTTAGAAGCTTCTCACACATTTTATATTATCTTGTAAGCCATGAAAAGAAGCCACCAACTTAATGGCATTTCCTAAAGTTAAAACAAAAGATAAAATCCCCTCATGCTGTTTTATCACTGTTTTGATTTCATTTTACCTTTTCCAAGAAGACAGGAATTGCATCTACCACTACAGCAGATGATCTGGGAAGTGCTTCCATCATGTATGTTAAGGCCCGACATGCATGATTCATCTATTAAATACACAGATACTTGATTGTAAGTTCAGTTAACATTTTTGTATTTCAAAAGCTTCTTAAATATTACAAACTACTTACAATGTCAAAGTTGTGCTCCATCTGCAGCAGTGTTATCTGTTAAAAAAAGTATTTATTGTTTAGAAAAATGTATCTAGGTATCATCATAAAAAGGGTAAAAATCACTACTGTAGCTTTTGACTCAGGATTTTCAATGTTAGTAAGAATTCCAAAAGAACCACTGCCTATTCTTAAGCTGCTAAAAAATTAACAGGACTACCAAAATTTAGCAAAACATCCTCTCAAAACCAAATAATAAGATACACATATACACACTTAGAAGTAAGATAATATAAATAATGATGATTTAATTGAAGCATGACATTGAGTGAAATATTATATCCTCCAATAGAAATCTGAGATTAAATCTTTACCAAAGCTGGTACAACACTCTTGACTGGAAATCCTCCTAATGTTTCTTCATTTCCCATAACCAACAGCTGGCACATCTCAATCACTGCCTGTAGTTGCTGACTTTCATCAGTGGCTTGGAGACCTTGTAAAAGCTGTTGAGCTTTAGAACCTAGATATCCAGAAAAAAAATTAGGAAAAAAGGTATTAGAAAGTGTTCAAGGGAACTGTTATGCTATATTTCTGCCAGAGTGGAAGACCAGAGATAGTTTGTTTTCCTCTGTATTTGCAGTTTCATTTCCTTTCCCTGTCATAAAAAGGGGGAATAGGGAAGGGAGACAAAATCTCACTCTTGGCTGCCTTTCCAGTGCAGACTGGTCAGCACAGGAGTCCGCCACACTGCTCAGCACAGCCATCTTGCCAACCTACAGCAGGTGCCAGAACCCAAACCATCCCACCTTTGCGCAGCAAAGGACTTTGCAACACCCCCCAGATAATACAGCACATGGAGCACCCATGAGACCCCATCCTCTTCTTGGCATGCAGTGTAACAGGCTGCCTCTGGCTCTCCTGGAAGCCAGACTTGGACTGGAAGGTGCACATCTCATCCAGCTGCATAGCGCAGACCTGGTGCAACAAGTCTAAGGACCCACGCTCTCACTGACACAATGTCTGAAGGAAATTCATCCTGTCCGAAACCTATGACACTTTTGAAACTAAAACCAACATAACTTAGAACTGACATCTACTAATTGTTTTAAAGCTAGCTTAAGCATTTGTTTAAAGCTAGCAAAAAAACCCAGGGGGGTTGGAGAGGTCTTTTGTTAAGCAGCCCATCATGCAAAAGAAAAAGATAAGGAAGGGGTGTAAAGGCAAGAACCCTCCCTTCCCCACCTAGAAGGGTACATTAAGATGCCCCAAAAAAGGAAAGCAAAGAAATACAGCTAATGCAAATTTTTCTTCCTTAAAGGAAGACAAGCAAATTAAAATTGTTGACAAGTGGTCTAGCACTATCATGACATACAAGTCTCCAACACGTAAAATACTAAATTAAACTAATGAAGCTAATACAAATATTAGATTTACTATTGGCTGAATTCTACTAGTCTGGAAGTGGAAAGAATTAAGTCAAATTAGACAAACTTTGCTTACTAGCTCCACTTCCAATTGTCCTGTGGAAGAGCTGCGACATCCGAGGACCAAGAGGGCCAAACAGGTGAGGAGGAAGACCCCTAGCCTCTAATAGAGCTAAAAGCAAACAGAGGATAACAGCCATTGTCAAAGCTTCTAGGTATATTTTTAAAAGCTTAAATTCCGTGATGTTATCATTTAAGACTACTAGAATTTTGAAACTTTAAGAGTTAGGACTAGACGATTGAAGCTACCTCGATTTTGAAAAAACACCAAAAAATGACCTTAAAGGAACAAGTAACTAATTCTTGTTTGTATCAGAGCATTAAGGTCCTTTACAAAGTCACCCGCTGAGTTTCCACAGCTGTGTATTTCACAAAAGTAATCTCATCTATTAAACCTAGAGCCAGAACAGCAGATACATCAGGCTGTAACTTCCAATCTGAACTCAAGCTACACAGGATAGGTTAAGCTTATCTTCATGTTTTTAGGACTTGCAGGCACTACTACTCTGAAAAAAATGACACTGAAAAACAGGTTCAACAGCTTTACTTGCTGATGAGCAGGAGACAGAAGAACTCTGTTAAGTATTAGCGGGTCTCTTTTTTGATTGATTTTCAACACTTTACAGTACTATTATAAGCTAAACTAAGTGGGTGATTCTGACTTTTACCATAACAACCATCGCTACTACTGATCAATAAAATAATCATTAATAGTGAAAACCAATTTAGCCCAATATTCCTAATGCATATCTATACTTACTGAGAACTATAAGCAAGTGAACTGATACTGACAGCACTCACTTCCACATTAAATATCCAGATTAACAAAAACCTGTCATTTGCAAGGGAGATCATGATCTCAGGACTCCCTGCAATATAGTAGTAAAATCATTAGACCAGTTGCAGGACATGCAAACTGAGTTTATACCTGTCATACCCTCTGATTTTAAGAGACCAGACTCCTTTAGCCCAAGCACAAAAGCAAGCATTTTAAGAACATTCAGACTTTTTTGGTCAAAGCTTACAGCAACATGGGTATCAATGACAAGCACCAAAAAAAAAAAATGTTATCCAGAAGCAGGCAGAGTATAGTAGGCCTAACCTGGCCTCTAAACTTAAAACATGCTTGCAAAGAGTATTTTCACATTTGAGTTGACACACTTAATAGGACTGAGTTCTCAGTTCTCTCCCTCCACCTCCTCCGAGAAGATCATCAGTAGTAGGGTATTACATACCACTTAAATGAATAAAGACACTATCCCACCCCACCTCCAGACAACCTTGTATCTTTTGTGAATTAAGGTTTATAAACCCCTGCTTCAGAATTACTGTAAGCAAAAACACATTCACAGACAGTGAAACAAAGTACAGCCTTCCCACTTGGAATGTCCTACAGAATTTGTGTAGATATGGTTATTTATAGGCTGCTAACAACCAAAAAAGTAAATTAGTAACAACTTTTATACCTTGTAGTCTTCCCATTTCAGAATCATCTGACTCACTTTCTCCAGAAGTTGTCATACCTACAGCTCCAGCAACAGAACTAGAAGCTAAAGAAACAGTAAGAGATCAATACAAGTTAGTGTCTTTAAAGCCATAAAGCTCACATCAAACAAAGGCTCTGCCATCAAAAGCACACTCTGCATTTAACACTGCCACCAGCAAACTCCTCTAAACTTCCATTTTAAAACAGACCAGTCTAGAGGACTAGTGATTTCCAAAAGCTAAAGAGAATGGCTTTATCCACAGAAGAAAATGAAAAAAAATTACAGCTAAGTCCATAAAATTAAGTTTCAGACAGATTTACCTGTATCCTTAATAAATTTATACTTTTCTTAATTGAGTATTATGCTGTACTTCATTTCCATTACTGCTTTTTGTATGGATGTAGCCGGCTCTAAGCATAGAATGTTTAATATTTTCTACCACTCAGCATAATTACTGCACAGCTGCCTTGAACTTACTAATTAAGACCAGATGATAAAATTATCATCTAATAGAACTGTGCAAGTAACAGCATTCAATTTGGTCACAAATTTCACCAGTACAGACATGCTTGCAATTTCAACAGAAAATCTGTAGAATATTTATGAGTAGTTTCAACACGCAATGCATGCCTTCTGTATTCTGAACAGTTTGATGTCTTTTCAGCTGATGGCATTTATGTAGCATCAGCTGAAGTCACTTTTTTTAAAAGTAGCACAAGCTTAAAAACTGTCATCTGGATTACTGGATATAGTTTGGATACTACAAAAAAAAGCATAATTGAAACATGCACTAAATCGCCAAAAAATCATAATCAAATATAAGGGTCCCTCTCACTCAAAAACCTTCCAGCATTATTTACCAGCTTAAACCATTTCTCCTCAGAACTTAATTCGTTTAACTACTTTTAAATGCAAAGAATTTTATACTAGCAAACTATGATAAAAATTCTTCAGTTGGAATTCCCTCTTACCTGCAGCTCCCTGGGGAGGCTCATCTGTCCGTGCAGCTGAAGAGTTAACTCCATCCTGGTTGTTGTCAGGATCAGCCATCTTTTCCTGTCGGCGAGCTTCAGCTGCTCCTCTTTTGCCCAGGCCAGAGCCTCGCCGACTAAAGGTTCAAAAAACAAAGTTTCAGATCTTATGAACTAAGGTAAGAGATTTATTAATGTGAGCCTACTAAAGTCTTAATAATGTTTATGTACATCACTGCCACAACATTGCACAGATGAGCAATTAGTGGAAGAATCCCATCTCCACAGAATTATCCAACCCTTCTGTCCACTCCCTGCCCTGCACCACACCAGTGATTTGTTTATACTAAGGCATTACAGACAGGTCCTCATAGCATACATTTTAAGACCAGGCAGTCTACTAAAATATAACAGCAAAAAAGGAGCAAGCTTAAAGCAACTGTTAGTTATAAATCATACATTTGAGAAGGCAAATGATAGAGTAGTCATCTTTACAGGAAGCTCTGAACTAGCAAAAAGCAACTGAAAAGCAGTTCTGAACTGAAAGCAAAAAGAGAACTCTAACATTCAACTTGGTTTTCAGTGTCAAAACAAGTTGGAGAGGATGAGCCTATTCAGATTTGCAGTTTTAAATATTCCAGCATTCACCACTACAAATACATATGCCTTCAAAGTAAACAGTCAAACACGCGCTTGACAACAAAATCAAGACTTCAGAACTGTTTTCTTAATGGTGTGGAAGAGGGAAAAGAGGATGTGCTAGAAGTACTAAACAGCCTAGCCATAAGAACAAAAATAAAGTTTGTTAAGGCTTCCTATGTCTAGTCCCACAATATATGCAATTACAGAAGTTTATTGCATCACAGGATACATTAACTCTCCCCTCCCATTTAATCTACCAGCTGCTTAAAATTACTAATTCAGGACTACTTCTCCTCTGCACCAGGAAGTACATTAAGTATTTTGATGCAGTTCAGATGAAACTGCTGACAAGCTGAGTCAGCTGAACAGCGCACCCTATTAAAACTGACTCCTGTGTGGTACTACTGTCTGTGTTAAGTAAGTAGTTCAGCACTACTGTCTGTGTTCTTAAACACCTTTCTAAGGACAGGATTACTTAAGTTTGTGATACTGGCTTTGGCTGTTTGTCTTCCTCCACCTCCAGAGCTGAGGGACTTACTGGAAGTCTGATGGTGACAAATTCTATGTGCTATCCACAACACTGGTGTACAGAGTAATCCAGGAGGCTTGAAAAGCTACAGCTACTTTTACAACAGGCAAATCAGAGACAGACAAGGCCAATTTTCATGCACAAAGATGACATGAACACCAACTCATGGCAGTAATCAAGTTTCATTTCCCTAAGTTTTACCTGGTGCTAGCACAGGAGCCCGTGGTCTTTTGCCGTGTGCTCCGCCGTAAACTGGGGAGCTCAGCAGGTGGTGATTCACTGCGCTTCTTGGTAGATTTTCTTAGACCTATGCAATATGTAAAGAATTGAGAGTAAATCAGTCCTTGAATACACAGCGGTTCTACAAAGAAATTAAATTCTGTTACAGGAAACCTCCACGTAGAAGAACAGCTTAAGAACCAAAATACGTAAGAATCAAAATAACCCCACATCTATTTAGGCAGCCTACACTGAACTGCTACACCAATACAAGAAGGGTTCAGACACTTACTTTTACTCATTAAGTAATACTAAATTCCAACTTTTTATGTAGGTATCTTTTATTGAACTATATACTACACCTATAGATCATCTTTCTCATGCTAAACAGGTATCAGATTATGCGATACAAGTGTGTTATTTCCACATTCAAACAATTAAAACAAGATGTGTTAGCCTTAAACAGAAAAAAGAAACTACATTTCGAGAGGGAAGGAAATGGTGGTTGCAATATCAAATTTTAGTCAGTTTTATTCACACTAATATTTCTCAAAAATAATTGTCTTCAATCAGAACCATGTTCTCCTCCAAGAGTCAAGCACTATCTGAGTGCTGAGATCTAGCCCATAGATTATGTGTGTTCCTATTTCAGCTATAGCCCTTCAGCCCCTCTTACTGTCATAAGGCCATCCTTGATGTAAGTAAGCAAACACATCCTCACAGCTTTGGAAAAGGAGTTCCATTTACAAGTGTTTCATTTACAAGTACTTGCACTGTTGAAAACTGACCCAAATGATAACAATTTGGTCTAGGTGACAAAGCCATTGTTCTGGTAACATCCCACCACAGAAACCCCATGCAATACTACATTCTCAGATGACTCTCAGCAAGTTTACTATCAGGTTGAAATATCCAACGGCAGCTTCCAAAGCACAAAACTGGTAATTTAGGGTAAAAACCAAAAATTTTTGTCAGGCCCATTCTGACATTGCAGTGACCCCATCCACACATCTCCACAATAAATAGATATAATAAAAGAGACCATCATAACATTGAATTCAGACACGTTATTACTAGAACAGATGTAAACATTTTTGAAAAGTAAGTTAGATCACTGCTCCCTCTTCTGGAAACAAAGCAGAAATAAAACATACTTAAACGTGCAAAGCATTTGAGTTCAGACCTTATCAAACCAGCTCCTATTTCCTTAATCCTAAAACATTCCAGGAATGCATATTCCAAGGGATGAAATGGTAACTGTGTAGCCTCTGACTGGGTATTTAACAGAAAAGGAAAAGCGGAAAAGCGATCTATAAAACTACTACTGATCTGGCCAACAGCACGTCCTGTCAAACACATTTGACTCAAACACAATGCTGTGTGCAGTTAAGGTCTGTGCAGATGAATGTTAACCTGATATTCATGTATTAACCACACACTTGGCTTAGCAACTCAAGAAATTTGGCAACCTTAAGAAAACAATGTTCTGTATTTAAAAGCCACCGAGCACTGAACTGAAGCAGGCCAGTCACTTGAATTTGCACATGATCTGTACATATAGAAATATGTAACTTTTTTGAATATTCAGAAAAGTATTGGCATTTTTACTATACAGGCTTTGAAACCAAAACTGTAAGTTGAAGTTCCCACAACACAATGACTCAAACCTTACTTACATATAATATATGTAATACTTGGGGGAGGGGGGACAGGTGTGACAGGAGAAAACATGTCATAAGGTAGAGATACAAAACAAAACTCATTTGAAATGGTTGGAGCAGGATACCATGCCATAGCTACACTTCTCAAGCACTCAGAAGTACAACGATACAACAAAATTTCCCTCAGAGTTGGTTGTATTTTACACTAGAAAATCCATTCTTCTGGCACTAGGCATAGCACTGTACTACTCCACAGGTAAAATGTGTTTGCCCCACTAAGTTCAGAGATAGACTTTCTCATATATAACACATATGGAAAACTAGGTTACTCATTACCTATGAGTAACACTATGGTGAAATTCCTGGCAAAATGCACTTTGCTTTACATTAGAAGAATAAATTAATTTTCTTCATACAGTAGAGTTCACTGGGAAAAAAGGCACATTTTCATCCTTTACACCAGCACACCACTTACTACTTCAAATCTGTGGGTAGTCATTTTCAAGTAGTCAAACCTAAATTAGGTAACTTCATATGAGCTTAGTAACAGGCTATTGATGAGACACTACACATCCACTGTAGTCAAGACTGACTTAGCTTCTATCAAAACAGGATTTCTGCTAAAGGCAAGAGTTTCACAAGGCAGCAGACCCAGCTTAACAGCTTACTGTTGTTTACAAGTATGGCCCATTAATCTCTTATTCCCCCCAATCAATCCCAAGATGTACAAAGTACACATCTGACACACACTTTCTTGTTTTAGTATTCTGCCAGTTTGGTGAGCTGAGCTTGCTTAAGGGTCAGATGAGCACAGACACCAAGCAGCAGGGCAAAGATTCAATAAAATGGGTTGTCCTTTTCCATAAGTGGCATTAAATTAGCTGAGCCATCTCTTTAAACTGAATTACCTCAGAGCGTTGTAGAGAATGTACAGTTACCCAGTTACTTCTTGGTGGGTGAGCTGCAGAATACATCACATCCTGAGCATCCAGAAGAGCTGAGCACATTTGCTCCTACTGCTCAAGAATGTTCTACTTATCAGATCTTTCTACATGTTTCTTTTCCCAAATCTTTATTTTTCTGTCTCTGAGCATCTACCAGGGTACAACTGAGCTTCCACCTCCCTCTATTAATTTTAAAGGCTAAAAGAGAACGCAAAGAAAGTCTTCTCACAGCACGTTCCCTTCCTGCTATTCAATGCCACTCTGCCTTTAAGACGCCTTCTTAATCAACTAAGTCAATCTTACCACCTGTATCTTGTGCAAATCCTTTGAGTCTTCCCACTACCATAACTTCAGAACTGATTTCTTCCAACTGAGCCTGCTTCCTTTCACTCACATTGTCATTAAAATTTGGGATGGCCAGCAAAGTCTCCAAATTGAAGGTTAATCCTGTGTCTTTAGGAGTTGCAGGAGGCTGAAAGTGACAAGCATTCACTAGTAAACAGAGCACAGCCAATGTTCAGGAAAATGAGATTAATGATGCCCTGTGTGTGCCTGATGGAGGAAAGCACCAGTCACACTGTCACAGTCAGATAGCAAGGGCTCTCAGAGGAATTGATCTTCATCACCAGAAGTTGTTTATTCAGCACTACTTCTGTAATACACAGAGCAACTGTCACAGACTCACAGAAAGGTTGGGGCTGAAGCGACCTTCAGAGATCATCCAACCTCATTGCTACAGCAGGTTCACTGGTCGTGTTCAGGCATGTTTTGAGTATCTCCACAGTCTCTAGGCAGCCTGTTCTACTGCTCTGTCATACTCAAAGAGGTTTTTCCTCTTATTCAGTGGAACTTCCTGTATTCAGTTTGTGTCCTCTGCTGCTTCTCCTGGTGCTGGGCACCACTGGAAAGAGTCTGGCCCCAGTCTCTTGACAACCACCCCCTGAAGTATTTGTATGCATTGGTAAGTCATCTTTTCTCCAGGCTAAACAGGCACAGATATCTCAGCCTTTCCTCATGAAAGATGCTGCAGCCCCCTCATTACCTTCATAGCCCTCCACTGGACCTTTTCAGTAGTTCCTTATCTTCCTTGAACTGGGGAGACCAGACTTGGACACAGCCCTCCACTGGTGTGTGAAGCAGGACCCTGCACTTGCCTTTGAACTTCATTAGGCTCCTCTCCACCCAACTCTGCAGCTTCTCCAGGTTTAACTGAATGGCAGCACAGCCTCTTGTGCATCAGCCAAGCCTCTCACTTTTGTACCATCAGACTCGCTGAGGGTGCACTCTGCCCCCTAACCCAGGTCCATTGATGAACCAGTAGAACAGGACTGAACCCAGTATCGACCGCTGGGGAACAATGTCAGCTACAGGCCTCCAACTGGACACTGTGCTGCTGATCACAACCTCTGAACTCTGCCATGCAGTCAGTTCTCAACCCAATCCATTGTTATTCACCTCACCCTCACCTCCTGAGCAATGAGGATGCTACAGGAGACAGATTCAAAAGCTTTGCTTAAGTCAAGAGAGACAATATCCACTGCTCTCCCCTCATCTACTCAGCCAGCCATTCTATCACAGCAAACTATCAGACCAGTCAAGCATTATTTCCCCTCAGTGAATCCATGCTGACTGCTGCTGATAATCTTTTTTTTACCTCACATACTTAGAAATGACAATGCAGAATGAGCTCCTCCATCATCTTTCAAGGGATGGAGATGACTCTGACCAGCCTAGAAGTTCCCTGGGTCCTCTTCCCAGCCCCTTCTGAAGTGACACTGGCTTTCCTCGGGCATCTCTGCTGTTCTCCATAACCTTTCAAAGGTGATGGAGAGTGGCTTCACAGTAATATCTGCCAGCTCCCTCAACACTTGTAGGAGCATCCCTTCAGCGTCCACAGATTTGTGGGTGTCAAGTTTATCTAAATGATCTCTAATCCAACCCCCTCAAAGAAAATCAGGTTTAAGCATCTTATATTCAGCACCTGCAAAAACTTCAGAAGTAAGCTTCAGAATTGAAGCAGAAGCACAGGCTTTCTTATGGCAGACATATATTGCTTATGCCCTGACATCATCCTATTTTGCATGCCAAGCACTCATGTTTATGAGTCAGAAGGAAAATACATTCAAACAGGCTAAACCTGAAGTAGCGCAGCCTAACAAATCCAACTAAAAAATCTTAACTTCACATTAAGCATGTTTACCTGTCAGCATCTTTTTAAGGAAGATTTTGTTGTGCAAAAGGAAAGTTCTGAATGCAGCTGTACTGCAATCACTTATTAAGTCTGAATGTATTACCCAAGTCAAAACGAAGTTAGACAAACTTTCACAGTTCATAACCTAGAAAGCCTGCAGTTCAGAAAGGCAAGCAGGAGTGATTTACTTGTTAGGACTGGAATTTTAGACTTCAGACTAGCTCTGTGCAAGGCTGCTCTTCTCACTAATTGAGATAGGGTAAAAAGAGCTGTAGCAGGGGAAGGCAAGACAGTATCATTCTAATATTCCATTATTACCCTCCCTCAGCACCAACCCAGACATCCCCAGCACTTATTAAAGCCCCACACAGCCTGTCACCACAATTAAATCAAGTACCTCCAAGCTAGCCACCTTATTGCCTCAATCCCAAGTCCACAGTTCCAAGACGAACTGCCATCACCCAAGCCAGCACTGTACCTACAATCCCAAATAAACTAATTCAGAGCTATTTTCTGACTTCTCTGACTTTCACCTCTTCCAAATCCCCCAAAGCCAAGGGCTCTACACCATTCACGCTTCGTCTTCATGTTCGTGTGGCTTTTCAGTGCATACTCCAATAACCTCCCAAACCCCCCAAATCTCCAGGTACTAGCTAGAGACTTCCCAGGCAGGGACAGCTATCCTAAGTTACCCCATGCTTAGTCCCAGCCACTGTTGCCAGCTTCTTCCTACTTAAGGGCCACAAGACAATAAACAAAGGACAGTAAAGATTTCCCCAATAATGGAAACATTATTAAGCTTGATTTTATATTGTTCCATAAGCAATAACATGACCCAATTTGCAACATTTAAAAAGCCTGTACAACAGATATGGCCTGAAAGGGGTGTGAAAATGGTCAAGTCAGGAGAGCAAAATGAGAAACTTGCTTTCTTCCTCTCTTCCCCCTCTCCCCAGGAAGAAACATTCAAGTACTCAAATAGATGCAAAGAACTTTAGTCTAGTCTGTTTTTATTATTCCAACATATTCTTTAGCTGTTATTCAGTGATGCCACTGCAGTGCAGAGCTAAGCACTCTGAAAGTCACCTGGGCTGGATTTAACACCTATTTAGCTATCCAGGAGGACTGGACAAGAAACCTCAAGGTATTCTCCTCATTCTCCTCCAGCATGTGAAAGACTTCTGCAAAGATGGCAGCCATGTTTCTCCTCATTCTTCTCTTCAGTGGAGTAAGTCACATCAGCTACTCTTATTTTTCATTCCAAGATCACAACCCATAACAATGATTCCTGTACTCCTTGAACTGTATCAGCTCCAGAAGGGAACAGCATTGCATTTATAGACACAACTGACCAGATGGGGTTTTGAGAATCTGGTGTAATGGAAGGTGGCCCTGCCTGTGGCAGGGGGTTTGGAATAAGATGATCTTTAACATCCCTTCCAACCAAACTATCCTATGATTTTATGTTAGCCGCAATAATCCTCCTTCTCCTCCCACTTATTTTCCTAGAACCACTTCCACCAATCATTTTCCTTAAGTTTTTGCAGTTACGTTTGCTTTTTTATTTATCTTCCACTAATTCTATAAGCCCTGTTTCAGACTTCTCCAAACATGCTTCATAATACACACACCTACAAAAGCCTACCAAGTTTAAGCTTTTAGTTTCTACACAGAATTACTATGACTTTTAAGGACTTGTTTCAAGGTAGAAGGGTGTACACCTCAATTTCATCTAGATCACTCTTTTGCCCTCCTGCTTTAGAAAGCCCCAGGGTGTTAATATTTGCGTGAGACATCACTTTCTTCTGCTCCCTTACCCTCTAAGGATACTGGTCTGCTACAGAAAACAAATTTGAACCTACCCCTTGTTTCTCAAAAACCTACCCCGGTGGTTTATTTTCTTCCTATTTTCATGACACTTCTCAGCATTAGGCAAAATGTGTTTTCTTAAAATACTTCAAATTTGTCCAACACTTTGAAAGTGTATGTCACACAAGCTTTCTCTGTTTTGGAAGACAAAGCTAACAGTAGTTTTTATTGATTACAAGATCACCTCAACCTGTTGTCAGAGAGCACTATTTGTAAGGCTGAGACTGTTTGAAAATATCATAGCTCAAGACTTCTGCTCTAGGTTGGCCTCTTAAAGTGATATTTGGTGATCAATGATATTTACTGGAATAAGTTTTGCTGTATTTGTGGTAAAGAGGCATTAGACATTTTAGATTTCCTAGTATCACCTGTTAGTACTTTTCCCCTCCCTCAAATTGAGATGTACTCTATAGAAAATAACTTGGTTCTCTACCACATGTAGAAACATCTCTCACCATGCTTTGTGCCCCTTAGCAGTGACATTTTATACACACCTACAGTCCCTACCAACTCAGTTTAGCCACATATATTTGAGCATCTTATCTTCCAGCAAAAGACCTTCAGCTCTTCTACAACCTGAAAGTCAAAGTATCTTTCTCAATTCAGTCTTTGCAGTAACAGCTTAGCTCACATTCTCAATGCTGTTTTTCAAGGTATGCAAAACATACACACACAGCCCTTTACACTGTGCTATTCCACCCTTCCCCTCCTCACTCCTTCAAGAAATTTTCCAACTTATCACACGAATTACTCTCTGCCTTCATCTTCTTGTTCACTTGTGGGAGGTAAATTATTTCTCCTTCCTGCTGCCCTTCTTTGTTGCCTGTAGCCTGACTTATTTCAGAATTTGCTGGTTATTCCCATTGTTCCCTGACTTCTACTCTCTTCCCTCTCCTTCCACCCCACGCAAATTCAGAGTTTTGATTCTGGAATTCATCACCTGGTAGCCTTGAATCACAGAGCAGGTAGAAAAAAAAACTTTGCTGTAAAGCAAATAACTCCTCTCCCCTTCCCAAATGCCATTCTTCATCTGTTACGTTATATCATTCCAGAATCAATACTCCAGTCATGCACGTTAGCCAAAACACAGCTGTTAAATTTAATTGACCTACATTGATTAAACAGGAAGACACCCAGTTGCTTTTGATTATTTCACTATTTCCAGCATTAGTATTAGCTATGGATGTGTCCCAGCTGGGACAAGCTACTTGTGATCATGCCTAAGTAAAGGAACAACAGTAAGCAAGCTTAGGAATCCAACTTCTTACATCGAGTTTTAGAGAATACATGCAGTAAACAAATCATTCAGTACACAAAGGCAGGAAAACACATTTTAAAAAAAAAATTGTTCAAGACAGAGCTACAAGCATATCTGCATACTAGCAAGCAGGTGCTCTGCTTGGAAACAGCCTACATTTCTCAGTGATCATGTTCAGGAACAGTAGCTGCTATTCAAACTCAGCACCAGAAAGATGCCATACTTTGTAAGAACAACTTAGAAGATAAAGTTACTAATATCCCCAGCACTATGTACACCAGGTTTACAGTTTTTAAACATCAGATTCTCACAACAAGGAAGAATCAGGAAAGTAAGTTTGAAAGAAGAAACCATATATGGTCTATTTGTTTTCCAGCATTTATCATTCCCACTTCAGAACAGAAGGCTTAAGAAAATGAGGGGGAATAAAAATCTGACAAAAGCAATATAATCAAGAGTGGTTTATAACATACATGCCCCCATCACAACATCCAAATATTTTGCATGTATTTTATTTTTAAAATTGATTGGTTAGACACAGAAGCAACTTAAATTTACAGAACACTGACTGAACTTAAATCATCTGCTTCAGCTGTAAATAGTTTCAGTCACAGCTTTACTTAACTCAGCAGAACATACTGAAAGTTAATTTTTCTAGGAAGATCACAAGCAGCTTGAAAAACCAGAAGTACTTATTTAGAAGACTTGACTTTAAAACACATGTGTTTATTCTTCCAGAAAAGAACGACTTACTTGCTAGCTTAGCCTGTAGTCCTGAAGGTCCAGGTTTTGATGTCTCCGACTTGGAAGAGCCTGGTAGAGACAGTTTTGTTTTAGGGAGACTGACTTTTGGGCTGAATCGAGCAGCCCAGTCAAACTTTGAAGAGCCACCTGTTTTACTCGGTTCTTTGTCCCTGCTACTCCTTCTTGGACTGGGGCTGGATGCAGAACGGGAACGTCTCGCCTTACTCTGGTCCTTTCCCTGTTTCACTCTGGCACCCTGAGGAACAGTAGAAGAAGCAGAGGCAACAGCAGAAGAGGAGGAGGAGGTGGAAGCTGAAGAAGAAGAATCGGTGATGGTGCTACACCCAGCTTTGGCTGAGGTCACCGATGTTGAAGCCAGCTTGGAGACTTTTGCTGACTTTTCTTCAGTGCCAGTTGATTCAACTGATGACCCACTCTTTATACAAGACAGATTCTCTGTCCTTTTCCTTTTCTGACTTCGGGAGCTACCAGCAGCTCCACCCTTTCTGGTGTGAGCCTTGCTTGTTGATGGCAATTGTGTAGACTTGGGCTGCTCTTGGTCTGAGTGTCTTCTCTTAGATTTAGTACGTGGCTTGTTAGTTTCTGAGGAAGTTTCAGTGTGTTGAAGTGCTTTGGGCTTTTTAGCAGAGCTAGGAGAATTGGTCCTCCTGTAATCCGGACTAGCACTGCGTTTAACTCCTCGAGAATTGTCTTTCTTAGGCACTTGCCCCGTTTTTTGCTTTTCTGAAGTACTGACTCTCTCTGGATCTTCTTGTGGTATTAAAACAGCAGATGAACTACAGCCTCTGTAGAAGTAAGCAGGAAAAGCGTTAGAGTTGAACTCAAGAAGCCTCACAGTTTTAAGAATTTTGCATTATAAATGTCATCATTCTTTAATAGTAAAGGATACTACATGTAAGAAACACTGTTAAGTTTACATTGAAGCAAACAAAAACTCCCACATGCTTGTATGCAAAACATCATATCACATGGTTGCTAGCATAAAACCTAAGTAGATTGCAAAATAAAAGCAAAATACACCTTTTTTAAAAAAGGAAGTTTACCTTGAATAGATTTTACTTTCATATATTTATATTTGTCAAACTGATTAAAAACAAACAAAAAATCAAGCCATGAAGCTATTAACTGAATGTTTGAGAGTATAAGTTCCACAAGAGAGTAAGGAGTGTTCAGTAATGCATAACTAGTCATAACTGGATTCTAGTTCAAGAAAGGCTCTTAAAGAAAGGATAGTTTCTCATCAATCTTTAAACTGATGTAGTGAACCACATACAAAAATAGCAAAATTCTCTTTGATGTGATAGAAAACTGTTCCAGTGTGTATACAGCAGAAGCATATGAAGACCAGACAAGCAATACCAAGATGATTACCCTGAACAGAGGCCTACTTTAGATTATTGCACATTTCAATTCATATTGGACATTGCTCTAAACTCCTTGAGCCATCTTCCCCCAACATGAAGCAGAAGAAGGGGAGAAAGACCTTGCAAGTATTCCAGGACTAGTTATGCAGAAATCATTTCCTCCCCATCACTGATGGAATACTCTTAGTTGGTGAATTAGAAAAAGAAAAAACAAACAGAAGCAGAAACACTGAAATATATCCAGTGAATGCAATACCTAGATTAGTTAAATATCCATTAGTCATACATTTTATTAGAACTCTGTATAACTCAATAATTACACAAATTTTTGAAGTGCAGATTAACACTGGTTAACATATGAATATGAAGCACAATTACCTTTTAGAAAAGTGTCCCTTGGACTGCTCAGAAGTAGTATTAGACTGCACTTTGGGTGTCTTTGAAATAGATTTTCTACTCTCAGGAGGGCTATGTGCCTTATGTTTTGCCTGCCCTAAATGTGACCTGTCAGCAGAAAGTCAAAACAGAAAGCTATCAGGATTCCAAGATACAGATACAGACCTGTAGGTGGAATATTGTTTATTTTTGGAGCATTTACACATATAAATTTACAGCTACAAGTTTTTCCATATCAGCTCCTAGCATTAAAGCAGCATTTCAGAAGAACCACCTGATCCAGTTACAAATCACTACCAATGTAACTGTTTTGCAAAGCACACAATTATTTAGTCATTTTAAATGAATAAAACATCTTCTTACATCTGAGTTTTGCAGATAAGTTCAGATCTTTCTGGTGTGCAAGATTACTGAATTATTCACTTAAGCATTAAGCTAGCACAGTGAAGCACAAGACTATAGCATATGTCAAAGACTCTCAGAAATAGATATATACTCATCTACCTCTAGATTCCAGGCATTAGGTCTTACACAGTTATGACTATTTACATCTTTGCTCCTCAGTTTAAAAAAAAATCAAGTGCTCAGAATGGGAATGCAGCCAGTTGCACTTGGTAGGAAAGCTCAACCACACCAGTTATTTTCTGGCTGCAAGATCTACCAGTTCCAAGGATTGAGAGCTATTTGGTAACAGCTGAAGTAAGAGGAATGAAGAAATGCACACCACCAATGAGGGCAGTCAAACGAGACAGGAAACTTGTGATGTCAGAGACAGGAACGAGTTTCACATAGATAAGCTGTAAAAGGTCTTCTAAGCAGCTTTCAGCTCCATGAAAAAGAAGGTTTATTTGTATGAGCTCTGACTGAAGGACAAAGATAATACTAAACACCATGGATAAAGTTTAAGACTTAAGTTACATCTTCATACATTCCACATTTACTTTGAAACCCACTCGGAATTACCATCTGCAAGACTCAGAAAAGAGTGCTCATCAGCATTTAAAACAGGACAGTATAAATAATTGCTAAGGCAAGAGACATCTCACTTGCACTTCCCTGGATAAAATGCACTTTTGACTCAGCTAGCACCAGGAAAACTCTACTGCACATATCCTACCTATAGAGAAGCCCCAAGAACCAATAACCATTGAAAAACCTCCAACTAGTCTAGTATTAATGCTGAAAGAAGCAATGTTTCAAAGTTAAAGAACTGTAGGTTACATGGTCATATGCTACTAACGCAGGCCTAGATAACTTTTGAGTTGAGCTCTGCAAACATCCATGGAGGATGGGGAGGAATGTGGACTTCAAATTTAAGTGTCCTGCTCCAACCCGTGACCCCAAACATCAGCAAGTTTAGGCCAACAGACTGAGTGGAAATGGTAAGAGTTCCAGAAGCTTTAAAATAGCTACCTCCAATGAAACACCAGAAGTCCAATAGTAAAGCCAGAGCTAAGTATACTACTGGCCAGAAAGCTTCCCCATCCTCTTCAGGATTTCAACATCAACTTGAATCTTAGTAGAAAACAAGTACCAAGTCTAACCATCCAGATGATAAGCAAATACTAATTCGCTTAGTCTAAACAGTGAAACTTCAGTAAAATGACTGTTTCTCTTGATAACTTTCCTCCTTCTGCTTTCTTGGGAATTATTCTCATTTAGGCAGTCAGATGAATGCACATAAGACAGTACATATTCAACACTTTCTGTGCCCCATCTAAGGGGGTGATAGTACGAAAAGATTAAATTAAGAGCATTTTCTCCATACTCCAGTAATTAATTTTTATTTATCATCCTGTAAGAAATATTGTTGACTATCAAAACCAAGTGAAATAAAACAGTTAGATCTTGAGGTCACAACAGCAAACTCCATCAAGGTAAACTTGGGAATGGTTCACCTAATCTTGAGTGTTTGGATTTTCCTTTTCCCAACAGAAGATTAAGGCGTGAAATTTAATTTTCCCCGTGAAATGTTTTTATTATGGGAGTAGCAGACATTATTACATAATTTACACTTGGCAGGAATCTCGAGTTTTATGTAAGATAAACTAATCGAGACTCATTTATTCTGAAGTATATTTTAAAAGGTTACTTTCCTGTAAAGATTTTTGTTTTGCTTTAGATATTCACAACACACAATAACTGAAGAACTTTTCAACTAAAATACTGCTGAAACAATAGATGCAAAACACACACTGAAAAGTTTCCACTTGCTTCCAGCTCCTCTCCTTTCACATTTAAACCCTTCTGATTCTTGCAAGTTTTACAAATACATTTTCATACCAATATCCAATCTGTGTGGACTATTAAAGCTAAAGCCATGTCCTTGGGGTAACAAATATATGCAGAGTATTAGCACCTGCTTTGCTTTTTTATTCCATCAAGCTATCAGTACAAACAGCCTTCTAAGCAGAAAGGTTACTCTAGAAACGTCACAGATGGGGAATCACAACTGACAAGAATCTTTTTTTACTTTTATTTTAAAACACGTACTGTGCTCTCACTTCTCACTCTGAGTTTAATCATTGACCTTGCATGTACTGCAAAGAGAAAGTCCACAATACAATAGTAACTGCATGCAGTAGCATGTCAAACAACAGGAATATGACATGAACTCTCCTCTCACTCTTCCTGTTTATACAGGAACACTGAGAAGCTGATCACAGGATTAAGGTGAAAACTTTAACCATACACCAACAAGTATCATCTTCCCAATTTATATTTGTGACAGTTTACCTAAAAGTTTCCTTTAAAAAATTAACTCACATACAAAGGGAGGATAATCTGTAAAGCTCAGAATGAGCAGTGCTTGTAGACCAATCAAGTGCTATAAAATATACATGCAAAGCTGGAAGGCTGATTTTAAGGTTGTAAACTACATGTACTTTTGCCTATAATCCAAAGCTTTTCACTTGTAACTTACCATTACAAGTTCTTCAGTCTTCTCCATTAATGTATCATTCATTAAGAAACATCATTCCAGCAACAAGTGTTTTGAGAGACTAAAGATCCCCATTAATGACGAAAAATGATGAGCTAAGTATTTATGAGCTTGCATTCACTCATTTCCACTCTCAACTGAGCTCCTGCTGCACCTTCAAGTTGTGTTTTGTAGGGGGTTTTAGTTCTGCTTCCCTCCCCAAACTTTAAGGCAGTTTCATAAACAACCCCAAAGCTTCACTCAACCAGGCAAAGCTGTCTGCTGATGCACATTTAATTCACAGGCAGACACTCAAGTTCACAGTAACACACACACAGACAAGCTAACCACCATTTGGCTTGCTGTGTTATATAAACAATATGGTGGAAAATGCCAGCCCTGAGCAAAACCATAATAAAGAACCAACTAGAACCTGTTCTCAGAGAGTTACTCTGTGCATATTAAGAAAAAAACACCATACCTTTTGAAGACATTTAATAAACCAAGTGTTTAAGTCATGTTCCTCAGCAGCTGAGAGTGAGCTATTAAATGCTTCCAAACAAAGTCTGCAAAAACTATCCTATTACTTCTGTCAATAATGAGCTTAAGAAAAAGGCAATAGCATAGATGAAAAAATACTGTGGAAAAATACCTGCTTTCGCTCCTCAGAAATACTCCAAATGTCTTCCCCACCAACCCAAACATCATATTTAGCTTTTTACAAGTCTCAGGTCTAAGTTCTTACCAGTTAACAGATCACCAAGACTGGTCCAAAAAACAAATCCTGTTTAGAACAAAAGCAATATAACTGACAAAAGCAATCTTTCTGCTTATATCCAAGTCCTACACTCAGCCAACAAGGATCTCATTTATCATTTAGCCTTCAATTCCAAATACACAAGAATGCATGCATCTTTTATTCCAACACATTAATATTCGCTCATAAAGTATCCTACTTTCATACAGAACAGCATAGCAGTCATTTTTGTCAACGTGACATGCTACTTAAATGCTACTACTCCTAAAGATTCCTTAAGAGTAACAATATGCAAAGAGATAAGCACCACTGTAATTTAATGCTACTAATAAAAAAATAATTTTTGCAGCCCTAGCAAAAAAAGTTCTAGTAGGTGGGACCACTTCCATTACTCTACACCAACACAGTGGAACACTGTTCACATCTGAAGAGAACAATCAGCTGCTCCATGTCCAGAAAAGATCTTATTGTATGCCTCACAATACCACTTCCAAATTGCTCCCATTCAAAGTAAATCCTATGGCATCCCTGGGAAATAAGCCAGGAGGGCACAATTCTCCAGTGACACTGAACAATGTCAATATACAGTTAAGAAAATTACAGTAAGTACCTTCCACCCCCTCCACCTACCCCTATGAAAAGAAAGCTTCATTAACACATCTGCTTCAGTTTACTGCTGCAAAGGGAAACTTTAGCATCACTACTGCTTCCTTAAAAATCAGCAAAGAATCACCCTTCAGTGGAGAGTGCTCCAAGAGACACTTCAGACAGGGTTCAAGCTGTACCATTATAAAGATGCCATTATAGCAGTAATTCTAAATTCAGAGGTAAACACTAAATTACCTTTCAAAATGGCAGTAAAACCAGTAAGAACTATAATACCCACAAGAACTGAAATTCATCCAAATCAGTTACCGCAACATCACTACTGACAACAGAAAGTGAAGAATCACATTAGTCCAACTTCACCAAGGCAAATTTGCCTACAATGCATACATGGGGAGGGAATGACACACCACCAACAGTTCATATGCCCCTTTTCAAATACAGACCCCTTCCCTCTTTTAGAGAAAAGCACACATCACTGTTGCAGCACAAACTGTAAATAAACAGTATCTGTCTTTCTACACTTCCTTGAGCCTAGCATCATTATCTGTATCCTTAAACAATGCACCTCAAAATCGAACTCTCAAAGCTCCCATCAACTTACTATGCTGAGTGTGAAATTGCTGGTAAAACTCCAGCAGAAAACCATTACAGGCATCCCCTGCTCATTGTGACTCAAGTATTGATGTTATGGGGACATCACACAAGCCCAGTCTAGAGGAAAATGGGTTTGCATTGTTGCTTCCAGGTTAAGCCAGTCTGTCAATACTCAATGTAACAGGAGGGAGCTTCTGTATTTAGAACAGACCAGAGAGAAGTTTGGAATTTCCAGCTTTTCATATGAGTGAACAGTAGCAGCTCAGCAAGTTAAATTGGAAGAGTTTTAACAAAAGACCTTTAAGCTGTAGAAGTGTCAATTTTAGAAAGACATATATTAGCACTTCAGCTTGGCAGCACTATCATTCTCCTGCCTCTCTCCTTTTTAACACCTTTATCAACTAAAGTCTCTTGCATTCACTCCAGCCAGAGCATAAAAGAGATCAAGGCAACTCTAAGGCTATTACAAGGCCATCTGGCCATACCACACATTTACCTTGGATTATTGGCCTTCACATCCAAGTCTAAAATCATGAGGGACAAATTGCATCAACTCTAAGCTTTCGTCACTTAATTTGTATTTTGAAAATGCACTCACCTCAGCCACAAAAAAAGCTTTAAGAAAAAAGCTGCCGCATTTCATAAATGGAGAAAGCTATTTATACAAAGCAGAAATGCAATCAAGTACACAAGTTCAGACAGTATGGAAACCTGTCCTTGCTCGAAGGGTTATGATTGCATATCTATGACCAAAGTGAAGTAACCTCCAGCACTTCAGAAGGTGTGGCCCTTAAGTCTGCTTACAAACTTTGTGGCTAATTTTAGGCAAGAAGCAACAACCCTCTACAGAGTCACATTACAGTCTAATTCCCTCTTTTTTATTGGGGAAGGGGGGGAGTTGGGAGTTTTTAATCTTTGGGTATTGGTTTGTTGTTTATTTGGGAAGGGTAAGAAATACATGGATCTAATACAGAGGCTGAACAAAATCACATGCTGTCTGCACAAGAACATCAATAAGTGGTATGGATCAACAGAGGAAAATCTATAAAGCAAGACAGCTGCCATTAAGGATCAGTGTCCACCATCTCTGAATTTCAATGATTTCTACTTCAAAGCATACCAGATTACAACCACAAGTGACCAGCATACACAAACTGCTCTCATAGAGCACAACTTTCAGTTCAGTTTCATCCAAAAAGATTTCAGTTCAAGTGCTCCAAGACCATTCCACATTAGCCAAAACACAGCAGGTGAAGATGACTGACTGGCTTCAGAAGAACATAGCCAGCTCCAACTGAAATACTAACACAGATACATCCCAAGTTCAGTTATTTGCACAATATGAGGGTATTATTGAAACCAGCCTTTACACAGTTTGTTTATTCTATTTTAAGCGATTTTACAGCTGAAACTGAAGAGTTTCATTTTCCCGACAACACATGCAAGAAAGACTGAAAATAAATTGTCTCAGGCATCCCAAAAAAAACCTTAGTGTAAGAAAAGGTGTATTGTTTTTTGCTCAGTGTTTGCTTGGGGGTTTTGTTGTTTTTTTTAATATAGCAGTCAAAGCAGTGTTTATCACTGGAGTACAGCAAGGCATAAGAAGACACATCAAGCCGTGAACTCTAGACCCTCCTGTATACTGCTCAGCAGCAGAACTGAAACATACTATACCATTACATGCTAGATACATGGAAGGGTGAGTCCTATGAGGTTTGTGTCCAAAGACAGGCACCAGCTAAAAACTTATCTGAGAGTCTGTCTCTTTCCACGTCATCTACAAACTTTATAAGGACCTCACAGATCTATCTTACATAGGTCCTTGTACAATAGCCATTTCTGCCCAGCATCTTACTAAAAAGAAGATGCTGATGACAGTAAAAGACTAATTCATTTTAAATTTTATATTAACCAGCATGCTTTAACCAGGCCTTTTAATAGGCCTTGGCAGCTCAAAATGCTAGCTCAGAAATGCAAATGCAAGGGACGTCCCACTCTAAAGAGACCCAGATTCAAAGAGGACTGTAAGCTTCTTCCATCCTCTTTACTTCAGCAAGGAGCTCTGGTTCTGATAAAGGTCTGAAGGTTTAAGATACAGCACAATACACTCTTGTTCATTAACGTCTGGCATAGATCTGGTGAGGATGGAAGAGGTCCAGTCATGTCAGACAAGTAAATCTTCAATCACTGTATGACAGCATAACAGATAACGATGCACCAAAACAACAGATGAATGACTTTCTTCAAAGAAAACAGTGCTACCCTTAAAGTTCTTCAGTTTGTCTGACTCACTGCAGAGCTTCTCCCTGGCATTCTGCTGTAAAATCTGAAGACATCTGTAAAAGCAGACATCTGAAGACCCTTCCCCCATCTTATCTCCAAATAACTTGCCTCCAATTCTTTACTCTAGGGAGACCTTTTTTCAACCCGGGTGAAGTTCAGTGTAAAAGAAAAGAGTTTGTACGGCAATACCTAATTTAAACATCCACTGAGATACAGAGAGAACACAGAATGGGCAGAAGGGAGTGAAGGACTCACTGTCTCTGTTGAAAGAACTATTCTCCAAAACCAATTCTAGCTTACAAAATAATCAGCTACATAAGGCAGCAACTTCCCCTTCCCCATGGCACATTATTTGAGTGGACAAGTCTTGTGTTCATCATCTGCTCTTCCACTTGTACAGTGGAGTAGCTTAGAGAAAGTGAAGCTGCATTTTCAGATTGAATTGCTCTCCCCAAAGTTCCTCAGAAGTTGGCCTTCTTCACCCATTCAACAGTTGTTCAACTTGTTCTCAGACTTTATACTGGTAAGAATTACACCTCTTCTTCATTAAGCTTCATAACCCAGTTCCTTCATAGTAAAAAACTTTTGTGCCACTGACCTGCAGTATTTTAATACTCATCCCCCCCCAAAAAAAATCAAGCCCAAGGTACACATATGCAACAACAGCAACCAGTAATGTATATCTGAGGGAGCAGAACATACACAGATTTGCCTACCATCACACTATAGTCTTTCTTCATTATACTTATCTTTTAACAAAGTTAAAGAAACACTTCTATTCATACAGGCTTCATTCAGGCAGTAACAATAGAGTCATCCATGGAAAAGTTTTAAGGATCTTCTTTGTTCTGCACTGCAGAGGCAATCACTTACAGAGCAAATACAATATGGTCCACTTGCTCACTATATCAGGCATATTAAATGATAGCAAACCTTTTTTTCTTGAATTATTCAACAGCTGCACAGGATTAATATGCAGTACAAAGGTAACAGAGTACCAGTTATTCAGTCTTCTCAAAGAGGAACACATTCTCCCAGATTCCCAGTAACAGACTCTCCCTGCCACCCCTTCCCATATTTTTAATATCAGAGAAGAAAGAGGGGGAAAGAATTTGTTACTACCTGTGATTTATGGAAAACAGCTTTTTCCCTCTGTAGCTCTGCTACTGCTATTCTAGCTGAACAGTATGGTTGTGACTTATCCATGGGTTTACCCCATGCCGTAACAGTACAGGTAGCATTTCAGAGGCAAATATGCAAGTTTCAACGCCTGGATTGCAAGGTGGAAAACATTATTCTCTAAATCACACCCAATTCACTGTTACACATTTTAACACTCATAGATAGCAGCCATACCTTCCTCCTACTGCGTCGTCTTGTGGCTGGGCCCCGGCAGTGTTCCTCTGTGAACGTCGCAGTGACCCCCCTGGATTGTTATTAGGCTGGTTGGACATTGGCACCTCTCTCCTGAAGGGACATACCCTTTCTAGACACTATCATTCACTGAAAGACAAGAGAGGAAGAGCTGTAAGATAAGTGGCATGAAGACTCACCACCACACCTCCAGAGGCAAATGAAAAATGCTGTTGGTTTAAGCAAAAACTGAAGACAAAAACTTTCAAACAATTTTTAGTTAAAAGACACATGGGCAAGGTTCTTCTCAAGAACATTCAGAACCTTAATACAGAGCAACCAGGTTTTGGTATATATAGCATACAGATCTACTGAACTAAATGACCTTTAAAGATCCCTTCCAACCCAAATTATAAAAGCCTCTATGATTTTGTGATGACATGCTTCTTTTCTAGCAGGCTTCTCTAATTACAAGGAGACAGGACAAATGCAGTTTAGGAGAATCTGTTAAGGAAACATTAAGGAAAAACTCAGTGCTTGATAGACAGCAACAGTATTCAAGTATTTTAACTTTCATTGTAGGAAATTACAAAGCCCATTTCAGGAATAAGCAGCAGTATTCACAACATAACTACAGTGCTTTCCAAACAGCTTCTTTCTCTAGTCTGATTTATGCAACTTTCATTTGCATAAAGCAGGATATATAGTCATTCAGGAAAAAAGATCTAGCTTTACAATCAGGAAGTTCTGCTCATGAGAGCTGAATTAAAGGGAAAAGCTATTTGAGACAGAAGGATTAATGAGTGCATAAAATTATTTTTAAAAAATAATCTATGATGGTTTTGTATCAATACTTTTGGAATTGCTTTGCGACTCCTAGAGGTCTAAAGATATTATTTAGATAATTATATAATGTTATATATAATAACAATGTTATTTCTATATAATCATAATGTTATTTATAGAAGACTACCATAAGCCCCCAGCCCTCAGAAAAAGATGTATTTCAAGAACAAGCCTTGGTTAATTCCTCAGTGAAGAGAGGTGACTCCTGCATCCTGCGCTAAATTGGTATTTCCACACAGAGCATAGCAACAGGACCACAACCAGCAAATCCAGTTTTACTGTTTCTAATTTTGTGGAATCTAGTAACAAAAGGTATTTGTAGGTGAAAAAAAGAAGCTGTAAGAAGGAAAGTACTCCAAGTTCAAGAACTCAGTAGTCTACATGCTGATTTGGTACCTATTATACCCAGAGCACAGTAAGCGAAAAGTCCATCACAAAAAAGTTTAAAACACTGCAGCTTCAGATTCAAATTCAAATGTCTCCAATGAAATAATTTTCAAGATCTGACACTGTCAGTAAAAACACTGAATAGCTGAACATAATTGTCTATTCTTCTGAAAAGGGCCTATAGAAGTGAGCAAAGGTGACAGGAGGGCAAGGGGAGGACAAAGAAAGAATCCTAAATGATGCAGTTTTACTGTAGGTCATAAGAAATCAGGCATATAAACTTGTATTATGCAAACCATTACCTCACATATGATGCTAAAAGGAACATGTATATTACCTATATACCTGGGCAGCACAGGAAATTATTGATCAGGATTCTGCTAGCTCAGATTCAGTCTTGTTACGCTATAATAATACAACCTAACATTGAAAGGTCACACTTTAGCATGCCAGAAATACTTCAAATATTTCCAGGAATTGAGTAAGAATACAAGTTAGGCAGAAGAATTGCTCTCCATCCTAATCCTCACATCACAGGGCTCAAGAGCATCATTTGAAAGTTTTTCAGGTTCTTTCTACTAAGAGGTCCAACCACAGGAGCAAACCGCACAGAAAGTAGAATTAATTAACAAATCACTTTTACCTTCATTAGTTTCGGTCGGGTTTTTTTTTTTTAACCTTATGCTTAGGAACTTGAAATATAAGCAAAGCACAAAATACAGAATCCCACAAAAATATAGTTATTTGATGAACCTCTTAGAAGTCCTGATGACTAGGTTAAGAAAACTATAAACACTACTACTCAAAAGGTGGATTTTCCCTCTTCACAATTGTTTCCTCTTATTCAAAACCCTTAATCAAAGCCAGTATTCCCACTAACAAAGTTTTAAAGCTTTTCAGTAACATGTAACACCATCAAGCTATAACTTCTTATACTTTAGAGCACAAAAAGATTTACAATGAAATAGAAAAAGCTTGCAACTGCTGGAAATCATGCCAGCTTGCTGGTGTAGCTAGATCAGTCAATTTGAAGAGCTCGTAAGTTGTAGCATTCTCTTCAGAATAGCAGTGCAAGAAACAAAGCCTAGCATTAACCAGGCTGAAAGCTGAGGAAGGGGCCAGCACTACCTAGGGGGTCCAGCTGAAGTCAGTCACAGGCATTTTCAAGTATTGTTGTGCACTCCCTTTTTATTTCCTTGTATTCAAACACAAAATGAAAAAACCTCTCTCTACCATTAGAAATTAGGTGCATTTTGTGCATTTTCTAAAAGGAGGGAGTAGTGCCCCCTTCTGCACAAAGGTCAGCTGGCACTGAAAGTGTACTAATGTCAAACTTGCAGTCATACTACAAAATGGTTGCCACAGAACTATTGTCTCACCTTGTACCGACTAAAATGTGCATTCCAGCAGGTTTCATTCTGCATGGAGCAGTGCGCACTTAGACCTCTGCTGGGTTAGCCACACACTTTACCACCTGGGGCCAGAACATGGGCTTCCCCACACACCACCACAAGAGTCAGCTGAAGAAAACATTACACAGGCTATCCTGGCCCTCTCTAGTGAAACCTTAGTTTAACACTGATCTGCCTGGGTGCGCTGGTTTTTTCTCTGCCAGACACGAATTTACTCAAAGTGCCTGGTACAGGGCTGTGTTTTTGATTTCTGTTGAACACAGCATTGATAATACAGATGTTTTTGTTATTGGTGAAAAGTGCTTAGACAGAACCAAGGCCTTTTCTGTATTTTTGTATTGTGAGTCATGCTGGTGAGGAGGCTCCTTTGCATGGGAGGCTGGAACAAGACCCAGCAAGGAGTGGCAACACAAACTGGCCAAAGAGAGACTACAAACCACATGACTTCATGTTCAGTATATAAAGTAGGAAGAAGAAGGAAGAAGGGGGAACATTTAAAGTGATGGTGTTTGTCTAACCTGGAGAAGGCTAAACACCTGCCCAACCACAGGAAGCAGTTAATTCTTTGTCTTGCTTTCCTTGTATACACAGCTTTTGCTTTTCCTATTAGACTGCCTTTATCTCAACCCACAAGTTTTCCAGTTTTTACCTTTCCAATTCCCTTTCCAATCCCACTGGTGGGGGAGTGAGCAAGCAGCTGCCTGGTGCTTGATTGCTGTCTGAGATTAAACCATGACTCAGGGTTAGCCAGACACTTGAAGTAGTCTGTGCTTCTAAGTTATATAGCACAACGTGTTGTCATATACACAGTGTTTTCAGCTGTGTAGAATGAAATGACAACTCTTTTTTCCTGTAAGGCATCTGTCAAGTCAAGATGATGTCCAGAGTTATCTTCTGTATTGATATCTCTCGACTTAACTGCATTTCTTATTGAGTACTTGTTGTCACATGACTCCCAGTTTGCTTTTAAATACAATGCAGCTTCATGATTCAGCTGTGACCTTTAACATGAAAACGCTAACTTAAGTCTCACTGCAAGTCACACAATACCATGTGCCCAGTTAGTCCAGTAATGAAGAGATATTTTCACAACCGCGCCTTCCACATCCTAAAACAAGAGCCCAGATGTTCCTGAATCAAAACTGTTCTCATTCAGACTTGTCCCTCTATCTCTGAGCTCACTCCATGCACTTGGCTTTTTCTGTCCCATCATCAGATACCTCTATTACCAACCAAATGTGCCAGGGCAGTCCTGCCAGATTTTCAGACAATTTCCTCAACTACGCTGATTGTTCCTCACACCCACAATAACAAAAAGCTATAACCATCCATCAGACCTCCATGCTTCCACAATAGACAATGCTATTTAGGAATTTTTAAGCTCAGGTCCCCTTTTAGCATAAAGTTACCTCCACATAAGCCTTTTTAGTTAATGTTTCCTAACTCCATATTCCTAGCTATGATGATGCCAAAGCTTGGGCCTGCAGAGGCTCTCATCATAAGCAGACTCTTTAGAATGAGGATGAATTGCAAAAGCCAGCATTTCATATAAACCCACAACATATCTTCTGAAGCCATGTAACAACACTGCTATCTAGTGCTTATTATGCTACATAGTATTTTTGAGTTTTAATTCATTGTTTGATTATGATTTAGAATCATCTGTTATTGGACAGGAAACTAGAATTAACTTCTGTAGAACTAACACACCCATTTCAAATACTATAGCTCATGTATGGTCAACATATTGCTTGGAGAGGTTCTACAGGAACATAAGACAAAAATCACCTGTTACCTTGCAGTGAAGCCTTTACCTTTCCTCTCGTGGAAAAGCCAACAGGAGACAACTAACATGTTTCCATGTTTTTGAAGCAAACTGGGAAAACAGAACTACACAATAAGCCTGTATCAGCCTTTGCATCCAAATCACTCCCTGAAGGATACTAGGAACTAATGTAGCTACCCTGACATAGGCTACTGAGAGAAAGAGATGGCAAGTAAACTGAAAAATTCCAACATCTCTAGGGCCACTAATAGCATAACAAGGCAAATCAGTAACAATACCTATAAAAAATGAACTGAACTCTTGCACAAGGGCCTTCTTAACCTACTTGCACGAGCTCTGAAACTTGTTTGGGGTATTTGCTCAGTTTGGATTTGTTCTGTTGTTTTGGGTGGTGGCTTTGTTTTGGTTTTGGGTCTGAAGTTCCTTGGAGTAATCGTGGTAAGGCAAGAGGTTTTCTCCAGACTCTTGCAGTCTCCTAAATATTTCAGGATATGCCTAGCATGTCTGCCTATAATGCTCCATTATAATACCTGTTACCTGCTTGGAACTGAGCCAAGTACACTGGTGAGCACCCTTCCTCTCTCTTAGTTTAGCCAAAAAAACCCAGTAGTACTCCAGCAATCCAACTCCTCAAAATTGTACAGACTTACTGCACAGCCCTGAAGTCAGTATTAGGCAAAAGGAGGGGAGGAAGAAGGAAAAGACAGGAGGATGTTTATATATCTTGCAAGTTCAGAACATTTTTTTCCAGCAAGTTGCACATCTTGCCAGCCAGAACCCAGAGTTCAGCATACATATCAGAAAATATTAAGCCTAAGACTTCAGATTTGTATTCCTTCACTTCAATGTAGACAACATTCATTTACTTGATCAGCCGTTTCTGTGATAAATCTTGTTGCTTAAGATAGAAAAACACTCTAAATATATAAGCATATGACACATTTAAGAGCCCAGACTTCAACTGTGACTAAACTCAAGAAATCATTGCCTACACTTCAGTAACTGCTGAATTGTTTCAGATTTACATCATTTTCCACTAATCTCAGCTGCACCTCATTTTTGCTCACTGTTCCTAAGGTTCTCCTCATTTACCTGCAGACATACACACCTCTTTACTTGCCTTACAAGCAAGCACTTGCAAGTACTCAATTACTACTTCTACTTCAGTAAGTCTACTTAATTTGACTTTTTAGTCCAGGGAGTTGCTTTAAACTCAAGTCTTCTGCAGCTGATTTTGACACAATATTCTCCCTCCCCACATTCTCCAAATTCAAGAGTTATCCCTCGTTCTTTTTCCACTGAGGTCCTCACCTTAAACAGATTTTAAAGCTCCACACAGGCAGAAGTTTGTATTTTCAGTTTAGCAGCCTCTTGTCCCTTCTGGTTGTAGAAGTAGCTCATGGAAGAATTTTAGGGAGCGGATACAATAACATACTGAAAACTTCCTAGAAAAATTTTCTGCAACATGTCCAAAATACTTCTCATCCCTCCCTTCTTCCTGACAGTAGATTTCTATACACAAACAAGGGGAAAATACATTCTCCCATGGAGCTGCAAGGTGCAGTAAGGTGTATGCATTTCATTTGCATTCATGCAAACCCCAGGTTATTCAGCTGCATGAAACCCTTGAGCCTTAAGAAAATTACAAACTTTTCTTCTTTCAACATAGGAAGACCAAGCTAAATTTCTTTATCCAGTCCCATTTTTACCTTCTCTCCATGAATAGCCATAAGTTGTCTTCATCATTCAAAGATGCCAGAGGGCCCTAAGGCCTCCTTGCTGCACTGCATCCAGCAAAGTAAAACTCACACGGTGACTTTGATCAGAATAACTTCCTTTGATACAGAAACCACACAAAATCATACTGAGTCACATATTAGGCTGGACTGTATTCTTTCTTGTATTTTCCTTCTCCAATGCTAGAGAAGAACTAGAGAACTATATACACAGAACTGCATGCACAGACACCCTAACTAGAGCAAATTCAGTACATGAAAATCTCCAAGATAAACAAGACTCTACAGCCTTCTGATGATGTAACATTACCTCACTGCTAAGAAGACAGACAAGCAGGTATCAAGGAAGTTTCTTCTGGAAACAAGCATGTACAGCTGTAAGTAAATAGATTTCTACAACTCTGGCACAGAATTTCTACAGATTTATATAGCTGCATCACTTTTGTTGCTTCTCTTGGAAGACATTAATAAAGTATTGATGGGAAGACAAGTAGTGTTTAACAGCGGATGCCTTTTTGATGCAGAGTTCAACTAAGTACAAAAGAGTTAAGTCAGAACTATTTAAAAAAAAGGCCTTGGCTAGAGAGAATCTCTTGAGATGATATGGTCCAACCATCTGGTGGAAGTAGGACCTCAAATTACACTAGACAGCTCTCATTCTGAGAGGTGACAATTGCTAACCATGTTGACAAAATACATTGAGTCCTGAGCAAAAGATTAATCACAAGAGCTACCCTGAACAAAGGGGAAAGGGAAACAAAAATATCACAAACTGAAGTATCAGAGCATTGCCATATATAAAAGCATGTAAATACACTAACAGAATAGCAGAAACTTTAAAAATTCATGCCACAGAAGTCAGTTCAAGTAACCTGAGATCTCAGATCTGTGTAAAATGTATACATACCCAAGGACACACTCCCCATCCCTTCCAAGGACAACTGCTCTGAGAGAACAAGAGCTAACTATGGTCCAGCTCCTCACTGCCATCACACAGAGCTCAGAAAGCCCACCCTCCTCTTCGCCTCCTCAAAATCACAACCCAGTAACCTGAGCTAAGAGGAAGACGTAAGAAAAATGGGCATGTAAGCTACAAACCTCAAAGGAATCCAGGCTCTGAAGATATTACAGATCAGGACCAGCTCATACGCCCATTTTTACACTGACTAACTTTAGACAATATATAAGCTCTTAGCCAGAGAATGATTTTCCAAGTTGCCAATAAAAAAAGAGAAAAACTTCAGTAAAATATTCTTCCTAGATTCATTTACAGTGGAAGAGCTTAATTCAGCTTCTCTAGATTCACTGGAATATTTCAACATAAAGGAAAAAGTACAATAAATCAGTCAAGGAACAGGAGTTAGTCCCTGTAGCACAGACTTTACAACAAACAGCCATCAGTAAATTAAGGCAAACTTTGGGCCTTGCTAAATTAGGAAGTCAGCCCTCCCTTTCCCAGGCTCTCCAGAGCTCAGCCCTTGCCTGCCCTTTTAGCCAAGAGAGTGGCAGTGCTGAAGGCCACCTTGATAGAACAACAAAATGAGTGGCTAAGGGCCTGAAAGGATGTAACCACCACATGAGTTTCCAGACTGAATTTATGTATATATGTCTAATGACACAGAGACATCTGGGAAGAGAAAGTCTTCATATAAAAGAGGAAGGTAGAAGAGCAAAAAAGTCTACATTTCTGATCTCTTACTGCTAACTGGCAGTTCAAATAGCCATTATCTGCAATCAGAAGATTTACAAGTTCCCACAGGTTATAAGAACACTGAAAACACCTCTGAAAAGATGCACAGCACTACTTGCTAGAGAAATGCCCAGGCTGTCAGGATTACATGATCCAAAAGGTCACCCATGCCATGACTCCAAGCAAGCAAAGTAGTACATTTACCTACTGACTTCTGGCTACTGTCTTTCTGAGAGGACTGGAAGATTGCGAAGTCAAGTATTGTTTAAGGAAAAAGATCTAAATACATGTGTCACACATTTCAGTGCTGATAAGAACAGTGCTGTGACAATGATCGAGTTGCAGAAGCTGAATAATCTCCCCTGCTTCAAGCAGGTCAATTGAATCTGAAGTCTGAGACTGCAGAGACCTTTCACTGAACCTGGTACGGGAAAAGAAACTAAAGACTACTGCAAGGACCTGGAAGAAATGTGAAAACTTGTTCTATTAAGATTACAAAGAACTGACAACCATCATTCCCTTAGAAATACAACAGTGGATTGCCCTTTATGCCATAGCCTGAACCTCAGTAAATCCTTCTGGGTTGTGGAAAAGTCAAATTGAAATAGCAAATGGGGCCCTACTCAAAACTACTGAGAAGTACAGGTACCACTGGCAGTCAACAATACAACTAACTTGTCAGCTGAAGAACCAAGAGAAACCTATGGATGGAGGGGAGGGCTACAAGTTAGCTAAAAAAAAACTTAAAAATTAAGCACCTCCAGAAGCTGGACAGCAGAACATTCCCACTCATCTGAATAGACTACAGGAATAAAAAAACCTGAAGCTTGTACAGGTTACAAGGGCAAGTTCAGGTATATGAGGGTCTGATTGTACAACTGGTGTTCCCAGTTCATGGTACACAGAATCCAGAGCTTCATCTCATTACTGAAGAAAAAAATCACTGTATTTGTGCACTGAGAAATTAAAACCAGGTTTAAATCTTAACTGAACTCTTGGAGGGTGGTTGAGAGGGCTACCTAACATTAAGACAGTAAAAGCTTTTATTCCTATAGTCCTTTTCTTCCTCTGGAAAAACAAAAACTGCAGTTTGAGGAGAAAAATTAAGGAAGTTGCATGGAACAAATAGTCTCTTGAGGGCATCCCTCTTCAGTTCTGCCACATCACTGCTTTCTATTTCTTATGTTCACCAAGGACTGAAATATTACAATTTGGACTGCACTTTGGTTCCCAAAACAACACACACGTCAGTCAGATCTTTGTTCCTCACCCAAAAGAGAAACTAGGAGAAACAGAAAGCATTTCATTTTTTTCCTCTTGCTTCTCTGTAGTTTTACATTTTGTATTGAAAGTGGTGTCAACAGCAACTATTCCTCTTCTTTTTGAATGCCCAAGTAATAGAGTTAACTATAAAAATAATCTCCGACAACATTTACTCGCTACTTCATTCAAATTATTTTCCCTTGGAAAAGAAGTCTAAAATTAAAGTTGTTGTTCTCCAGATAAACCAAATTTGATACCTTTCCATGTCACCGTTTATAACATGTCCAAACCAGTTCAGTGTAAGTTTTCCTCTAGTATATGGTTTGACTTGAATTTATTAACAAAGGAAGAGAATGCTCTCACTGTGGCAGAGAGCCAGGACTCAAAGCTTCAAGAAAATATTTTCATGTTTACAACACCTGTAGTTTCTAAGTCTAAATTCAGTGTTCTATATTATTTTGGCTTTTTAACCAGTTAAACGTTAAGTTCTGTTGCAACATTCAGTCAACTCTGTAGCAGTTAATTTTTTTACTACAGAGATATAAAGATTATCAAAAGCATAAGAACCCAAAAACTCCTGAGTCAATCTATATCAAGGAAAAGAATAGTCTGATCTGGATGGCTGCAAGCCAGCCAGAGACAGCTCTGCTTAAGAAGCAGCCCAGAGGTATTTAAGCCACGTCAGTAACACAAAAGATTTGTTAGATCACACAGAGAACAGGCACACACAAACATAGCAAATATTTGCTGCAAAATACTGAACCAGGTTTCTTATCTTTGTTGACAGATCTTTTTCCCTTTAGCACAGTAATGGGAAACAAAGAAAAAGTGAGGAACAAATACATTCAAAGTTTCATCTTCTGTATACTTGTGTCACAGAGCAAAATTTTTCTGCCAAATCAGTCCTACAGCAAGAGCTTGACTTCACCTCTACAGGACATTTAAAACTACTGTTACCTACTGACAAAGTCTACACTATGGGAGCCTCAGGATGCAATTCTGCTAGCAGGTGTTAAGAGAAGTGCAGTTTCAACTTGCAACAACAATGAAAATAATAGTTCTTTTCCTTTTTAAAATCAAAAAGTAGCTCTCTCCAACAGAAAAGAACACATTTTCCAATGGCCAAATTCTGACCAAAACCATGCTCTTTGTACATAAAGTGAGCTCATGTGAATTCTTCATTTCTTGCAGACTTTTAACTAAAAACATCATAAGCAATAGAAGTAAAATCTTACCTGAACTTTATTTTCAGATTCTCTAGAAACCCTTGTTCAGTAGGGGCCAAAAGTCACTATCTGAACAGTGGTTTAAGCTTTCACAAACAGTATAATAAAAAATTAAAAACCAAAACAAACACAAAACCACATTGTCTAGCAAGAATGAAGGAGAAGGCTCTACCCAGAAGACAGGAATTAATTTAAATGAGGAGCTTCAGCTTCTCTGAGACAACATGAATCAAAGCACAGAATCCTTCACGAAATACAGAGCAGTGACGCTGCCAGAAAAGAAGGCAAGCTAGAAGCAGGTGGTCAAGCTAGGACCAAGTAAAACAGGTGTGGCAAAGTTGGGAAAGGGACATTTATTAAAAGGGGGGGGGGGAAATCAGCTGAGTGATTTGTACAAATTTCAATTTAGTATCTTATTTCAGTACTCTCATGCAAGCGAACCAAGGAGTACTCAAAAGTACATCACCCACTCTACATCTGCCCTGTCCAATGCTTAATGCCCAGTTGCTTTTGAGCTGCATAGCTGCATTTACTTACAACACTGAGTCTGAATGCAGAAGCTATTGCTCAAACATCAAGCCTCTTCCCTATTCCAATGCCACAGACCAGATGGTGCCTTACTGCAGTTTGCCATTCACCTGCATCTGGTACACACAGCCCTAAAGCAAAAACAAGTGCAACAGCACAAGACAAATACTGATATGGTGCACAGCCATGTCCTACCTGCAGAGCCTGTTAGACAATACGTGCCCCAAGTTGCAGCATGGAAGGTTTTCTGAGACCTGCCAAATTCCTAATCAACTTTTGCCAAGTTGTCTTAAATTACTGAGAGACCTACAGAGTTCAGAGGCTACTGAAACATTGTTTGGTCACCCCAAGTCTAAATTAACACAAGAGGATCTCTGCAATCTCCCAGACAACTAGAAGGGTACAGGCAAAAACAAAACAAAACAAAAAAAATAAAGAGCAAAGAACTTTAATCAGCCACTAGACTGAAGAAATTCTGGGACTAGATGTCACAGAAGTTACTGCTGGAAAAAGAAACACAAAAAACTAGTTAACTCATAGATGATGATTAGAAAAGTGCCATAGATGAACTCAAGACCACAGGTCTAAGGGTATTATAAAAACAAGGTAAAGAAGCAGAAGACTGGGTCTTCATTTTGATAATATTCAGCTTCAGCTCTAAATCAGTCTACAAAAAAGTGTTCAGTAATAGTTGCATGTCTTAAAGAGAAAAACAAAGATAAAAACAAAAATAATTTAAAAAACCCCTTATGCTTCTAAGGCTAGATAGAAGGTACTCATCTGTTTTCTACTCACCTAGAAGGGGTATTCAGATTTTTGCATCTTCAAAATACAATTTAGACAAGTTTGAGACAAATCAGGAGGATTTCAGGAGTTTTTGTGTTGTTTTTCTAATCACTGATGTCTAGCACTGATTCAGACTGATGCCTGTCAAGGTTTCCTTTCCCACACTGGGCTCAACCAGGTTTTGCTGTTCTCCTGAACAGAAACTTCATCCAAATGCTACACAGAAAAGGTCATAGGCCTAATGCATAGCAAGAGTTCTATGCCACATGACACAATCTGGGAAATGGTTTAATTGCAGTCATTGAGGAAGAAATCCAATTAAAACAGGTTAAGTTTCCGGCTTCCTCAGCAATGGATCTGCATACGGATCTTTTGCTATCACAAGAATACTGTAACAAAAAAAGGGATTGAAACACATCTAGATTTTCTAAACTGGGCAAAGCTCAAAACAGCAGCATCCTGGAATTATGTGCCACAGACATATTCTCTGGACCACAGCAAGATTTATACATTTACATTGTATCTTAAAGTGAGTCAATTAGGAGCAAGCTCCAATACACATACCAAATTACTGACACAGGCACAATTAAAGACATTCACTTTGTATGAAATCATGAACCAAACTGCCTACCAAATATCTGTATAAACAGAAGGTCTGTGTAAACCTGAGCAAAAGGAAGTCACAACCCAAGGAACACCTGTCAGACACTAAGGATTAAGCTGTCTTTAGACTGATCCTATGAACTGTAAGATCGTGATTTTACAGTGCTCAGAGCTGTTCTGTCACATTAAATACATGGAACAACATACAATATTAGCTCCCACAACTGTATTTAAGGAGGGTTCAAACTTTTACAGTCATGGAAAAAGTTGTCAGAAGCCAGAGCTTTATGAAGGAATTAAACAACTTTATGGCACACTTTTTTGACAAGTGTCTACTCCACTGCACATTTCTCCACCGCACTCCACTTCTCAGTGCTCCATAAATAAAACAAGGGAATGTTGTGGGAACAAGGCATTGTACATGATGCTGAACTTGAGCAAAACTAAATATTAGAGCTCTTTGAAGTGCTTTTTAGCAGGATGCCAGATTTAGTCTTAGTTTTAAGCTAGACAAGAACTCAACATCACCAAATACACACAAAAAAAAGTCTGCTACAAATTCCTCTCCTCCCTTCATTATGTGCAAGTACCACTAGGACATTTTTCTGCTTTACCTCACCAATGACTTTAAACCTCATCTTTCCCAGGCTACCCACACACTTTCCTTCAACAAGAACAACTGCAACCATGCCCGTATGTTACAGCTCACAAGACTAACAAGTTAACACTAATGAGGTGTTTCTCTTACGGTCCTAGGCATGGCCAGGTTTGTCAAAGTCTGAATTTCTTGTCAATAGTCAATCACTTCAGAGCTGGAAGAAAGGCTCCTTACTTTCTGCCAACAAAATGTTCAATAACTACTGCCTAAGTCTGTTCAAGGCTTTTTGTTACCTTCCAGCTAAACTGCTGCTCTCTGATGAATACAGAGCACATATCAGAAGAACACAATCTCTTCACCACCCTGAGAAACTCATAAGAGAACAAGCAGAGCTGTAATTTTTCTACAGCTCGATCAAGATGAGTACTTAAGAAGCAGATATTACAATAGCTGGTTTGATAAGCCTTTGCTCTTGTAATTTGCTCTGTGACCCAATCAGAATACCCAAATAACTGTCTCCTATACTGGTGACCTTTCATCTAACACTAATGATTAACTATGCTTTATGAACAAACCTACAACTTACTGCCCCCCAAAACAACACATTACTTTTGGCCTTGTCTAGGACTGGTAAAGTCCACTTTGAGGAGGAGAGGAAAGGAAGACAGTGTTTCTTCTAAGTGCTTTGTGTATACATCAATTATATAATGCCTTGAAGCAAAGTGATGCATCCATCTTGCTACAATCCTAAAATACATTTTTGCAAACATGAAAATAATGCAAACATTAATAATTGTTAATATGACATTGAATGAGAAGCCAAGTTCACTCAACTCCCATGCAAGATTTCTTATTTTTCTGGTTTGTTTTTATGGTTTGGGTTTTTTTCTTTAAAGAATATCCATAATGCACTCCAGAACTACTCCACATCATCCTCTTTACTCTCATCCTCTTATAAGCCATTTAATAAAATGCACTAGTAAGGAAGACAAAAGGATATTTAACTGGAGAGGGCAGCTTCATCATGGTGCAAGATAAAATAACTCTACAACACTTCAGTAAAAAAACACACAGAGAATGGAGTGGCTTCAAGGAAGGATAAAAGAAAGAACATGAAGTAGACAGGCTTGTAAAGAAAGAAAATATCTGCAGGCCCAGAAGGGAGCCCAGTTTCTTCCCTCCCCTCTGCACAATATTCTACATATCCAATGTAAACTGTACATATTTCCTACAGGCTGCAGCCTGTCTTACTCTTCCATCTGTTTTGCAAACCAAAGACACTCAGCTGGGAGCACGCACATCCCCATCCCACATATGATTCATGAGTAAAAAAGTATTCTAGTAATCCCAGTATCTTTAAAACCTCCATTTCCCCATGTCAGGCCTTGGAAATACATCTTTTTTTTCCCATCAACTACTGGGATGAGGTGCTAGCAGAGCACCTCAACCCCTATTAACTACCAAAGATGCCGAATTAATTGCACTGACTTTGGATCTTTATTTTATGTTTTTCAAAATTTATCTGCCTGTTTACTTTGTATTTAAAAGCTCCCATGACAGACCAGTTTTGGGACACAGACATCATGTACTGCCATTTGAAAACAGCCAGATCTGTCCAACACAAACCTCTTCCAAAGAACTGAAAGCTGATGAAAACACTGCTCTCCAAATGTGCAGTTACCTATAAAAAAACTAATTGAAACTATTTCCTATTAAATGTCTATTTTGTTAGAAAGTGGAGGATATAAAGCATCTAACATTCAATTTCCAAAACAGAAGTCTAGAGTTGTTTTTTCTTTTATCAAGGGCAGAATATACCACTAGCATATTACTAACATGGCAATATTTATTATATTAAACAGTTGAATGATACAAGCCTGAAAGTTTCAGAAGTACTTTTTCATTTTCAAGAAGAATATTTCAGATGTGGCATCACAGTCTGTGTTTTATAATGGATTCTTTTTCAACTGACAGCATCAACATTCTGCACATACTCAAGTATGACAGACATTCTGAGCAAAACACCTATTTGTTTTTTGGGTTTTTTTGTAACTCAATTAATTCTAAGCTTAGTGGTGATTACATTTCCTTATACTCTTGATACAATATTTACCTCACTACTGAAGTTACAGCACAGACTAAGGAGAGAAAACAAACAGGCCAGACTTGAGGGCACTAGAGCCATGAATCTGCACTATGCAGTTGCTCAAGCTGAGCTCCATTACAGCTCCCAAAGAACACCAAGTACTGATGGAAGCTAAAAATTCCAACTACATTTCTTGGGAGACATCCTAGTGAATATGGTCACCTAGATAAAACAGGAAGGCAAGTTAGTTGCTCTAATCCAAACCTACAAGGAAATCTTGCGTACTAGAAAAGGTAGTTTCCAACTATTACGTGTGTTTATCCAAAGCTCTACACACCTCAGAGGGTATGGGGATAGAGTACAATCATTAGCTCCACTATTATGCTAGCACAGACCATTTTCATGTTAAAATTCAGCACAGGATACTTAGGGAGTTGGCCAAAATATAGATTGCATCTGTACAAGCTCACATAGACAACTGAAAACCTGATACTTTGATCTATCACAAACTGTCTCAAACTTTTCAAATTCTGATGAAGCAACTTGAAATTACATCAGCTTCTCCTCCACTCTCCCACCATAAATACTACTCCAGTCTATTCAAGCACAAAGAACAAAACAGTTTAAATGACAGCCAGTCACAAATTTGTATTTTCAAGTTATTCCCACTTCAAAGCTGGGCCACCAACCTTCCCAACAATAGAGCAAACACACCCCAAGAGTAAATGCAATTCTAGTTTGTTGCCACAACCTGGAATACTATTAAACAGTAACAAACTATCTAGCTTTTGGATGCATCTAAGCTAAACTTAAGACATTTAAATCACTATATTCTGCCATAGGTTGAGCTGCTGCTTCTAGCTGCCACAGGTCTGGGCTTGCACTAGTCACATCCTGCATTTGATGTTGTCAACAGAAAGCCCAAACCCTTCTGAAGTAGGCTTTATAACCAGGTGGATCATATACATAAGGACAGGGGTTCACAAGCCCCGACTCAGCTATGTCTCACAGAGGTGAAAATTTGAGAAAATACAGTAGCTTGCATCTCCTCTACTTGTCACACTCAGTGACCTCTGAGCAGCATTCCTGAATCCATGGACACAAAACCCTGGGTTCCTGAATTCCTCAACTCAGTCGTTCAAAGTTTGGGCACAGCAGGTTAACATCTTCAGAATGCCTTCCCATAAGGGATATAAGCACACAGATTCCCACAGGAGCAACAATCTTTCCTGGTTGTAGCTGTAAAATTTATGACAACACAGCTAGAATCAGTGGTATGAAAACTGAACACTTGTACATACTTTTGCACTTCTCCTCCTTAAGTTAGCCTTTAGCTGGCAACTAGGTATTTTACACAAAAATCAGGCATTTAAAGCGGTACAAAAAATACAGTAAGGAAGAATCATCTCTTTGCTTTAAAAAACAAATTACTATTTAAAGAGATACCCTTAGTGCTGACTGTATTCCCAGGAATAGGCCCTCTCCTTTCCTGAGAAACAAACTCTATTTTTTTCAAGCACTTCTAACAGGACAGCCTACCTTCCTTCCCTACGTCAGTAACGCCATGACATTATATTTGTTTACTCCATGAACTTATGTAGACTGACATTCTCATTGAACTAAAGTTTCAAAGTTTAGCAAGAAACTACTCTTTGATGAGGACTACAGCTTCCACCCAGTGGGCTTCAAAGCTGTGTTACTGCAAACACACTCAGGTAAGAATATTCTACCATACAGACATAGCTGGACTTAAAATATTCACAGCTACTCTGAATGTGCAAAGGCCAAAGGTTTTGAAAAACAACTGAAAAACAGTGTCTCTGTAAGCTGTGGGTGCTTAAACATTTTTAACACTTGAAGGCAGGCAATAATGTTTAACTTGTAATGTTATTAAATCTTGAAATCATACTTCAGCAATGACAAGACATCAACAGACTCCAGAAGCAAAAAATTTTGGTTTTTGACAGCAGAACTCTAGACACTTGTTACTATTTACTGGCTCACAGAAGAGAGGTGATTCATTATTTTATTTCTGTTTGGTTAAACCCAGAACTGTTTAAATTGTTGTTAAGTAGCATCCAAACAGATTGCATCACTGCACAAGTTTAACACAAAGTGTTGTTAATGATGGAAGACTATTACCTGTAGATGAAAACTATGAACTAAGATGAAAGCTTTATTATTACAGCCGTGCTTATTTCCAAATAAGTGATACTGTTATCTAAACACAGAGCTGTTCCCTCAAAATTCCCCTTTTTCCAAAATTATCAAAACTTGCAAGTTCCCTTTTCTCTCCTCTGTCCCTCTCCTAAAATAATAAGGATATATCAAAATATGGAACAGTAAATTATTCTAAAGAGACACTTGCAATGCTGTGAAGTACAATATTACCACTCAATATGGAGATGCTGTACTTCAGTACAGAACACAAAAAGCATTAGTGTAAGCCAAACCCTGTCAGTTGACCTAAGCATTAGTGACTACATGTTCCAGCTCCTTCCAGAGTGATGCTGGAGGGGAATGGGAGGTGTGGAAGAGGAACCAACGCTTAGGTGAATACACCATTACAGAGTAACTGAGAATTCTTAGTGCTCTTGTTAAAAAAAAAAAAAAAAACAAAAAAAACCAGTATTTATCTGGAATACTCTATCCCATCACAGTTGGCTGTTGTCAAGAGACATAAATCCCACCTGAAAACAAGAAGGCTGATCTTAAAGAAGTTAACTAATAAAACCTGTATTATTTAGCCTGGCAACCAGGTTGTAAATACTTATCACTAAGTGCTAAGAGTAAAACATCAACAGAAGAAAATGAAGACAGGATAGTATTGATACAGTTAGCAGGCAAACAGTTAAGAGAAACTTTCAGGCTGGAAATAAGATGATTCTAAATTTTGAGACATGACATGCTGAAAGAACATCCCAGGAGGACTGAAGAATTAAAAAGGCAAGTATGAGGTTCCTTACTAAGCCTACTCCCAGAGAGTCTTCATTGTCCTTACAGACAACTATAAAGTTCTGTTGTCCTATTACGCCCACCAGAGCAAGGAGATGCTCAGACTGTTCAGGTACAAAAACCTCTTTAAAGGCTACAAAAAGCTAGTCCCTCCCACTTTGGATCTTTTGGCTAAGGAAGTAACTCGAACACCATTCCTGCTATCATAACATCCATTCTCTTTATTGAAAGATGTAAGAAGTCAGAGAAGACACTGCAAAGAAACCAACACCTCTATTACCTAAAATTTGTGAAGCTTTTCCTGTCCTTCTCGTCCCATGGTACCTACCACTGAAGCTCTGTTATGACTGAAGAGAGAAAACTTGTCCCCACACCTTCTCCTGAGAAAGAGGAGGAGAGGCAGAAAACAGCCCCCTACAAAGCAAGTTACTGCAGTAAGAAGCAAGTTCTAGGATTTAAAAATAAAAAACCACAAACCATATACCACACTTTTGGATAGGGTTAGTCTGTGCAGAGGTTGTTTATCCAGCTTGATCCTTCTATTGCTGTGTCACTCTGTGCCCATATGTTCGTGTTTGATATCTGCCATATGGGGGGGGCAAAGGGGGGGAAGGAGAGGGCGGGGGGAGGAAACTTGCCAAAGTTAATATATTCCAAAAACCAAACCAGTTATTCCATTTGTGGAAAGAGTTCCATGCAGAAGTAGCAGACAAAAACACAGGAGTCCTATGAAAGTGCAACAGAGAAATTTTGTAATTGAGTTGTTAACATTCAACTCAACTGATGTTTCAGAGTGGGTTACAGAACAAAGTCAAAATACTAATTGAACTCTGCTGTTAGATCAATCAGCACAATCACCTGCTATCTGGTTTTGATTTGCCATCTTACTGAGCTCACTTTCCAAACAGCCTGACATCATTTTGGTGAAGGAAAACAGTATGGCAACTCTGAGTCTAAAGAAGAAACTATTTCTTAGCTGAAGGGGAACAGCTTTTAAATTAAAACACACTATACAGTCTGGTGATGCAGAATGATCTAAATGGCTTACTTCTGACAAAAGTTTTTAAGATGCTCCAACACCACTAAAACAGGATTAAAACTAATTCTATTAAAATTAATTAATTAAAATAATAGTACAGATGAGTCCTAACAGGATTTCCAGTAATTGTAAGGTAGATGTGAAACTGCAACAAACAGATGCCACAAACAGAAGCAACACTAGTTTAGCACAGGCAGACTGCTGAGAACAGGTCCAGGGAGTTGACAGTGCTCCTGGTAAAACTACAGGTGCTAGAATCATAGTTAGCATTCAAGTGTGAGATATAAATCCAAGATTTCATCTAAATAAAATACACGAATGAAGAAGTTTTGAAAAGCAGATGATACAATTGTTTATCCATTGACTTATTACTTAATAGGAATCTACTTTATCTAAACTATGAGAATAGTTTTAACAGCTTTTGGCTACATCTGTGACAGAGGAAAAGCACACAGGCAGTATACTTTACTCCAGACAACCTCTGGAAGCCATGAAGTATAGCAACAAGCATGGTCACTGCATTGTATTTTGAAAGCAACAGATTGAGATCACTTTGCCTGTCACTTCAGTGGAGTTTCACAGCCAACTTTACATCTAGTTTAAGTGTATTCCCAAAAATTAACTCATCACTACATTTCTATTTACCTCAAGTTTTTAAATACAAAGTTCTCAGGTTCTAGTTTACTTGAGTTCTTCTCCATAAAGCACAGTAAAGTTGGAATTTTCAGTGCCCATTCTGTTCCAACTCCAGTTTGATTTGGACAATACGTCAAGAATCTCTAAACTATTAAAGATAAGTATGGCCACAGTGCTCAAATATGTCAACATTAACAGAAGGCATTAAAATGGTAGAATTCCTTCACATCATAAGTTTCACAAAATTTCATTTTCTCTCTTCACAGCTAATCTGAAGAGAGCTCAGTTTCCACCCACTCCATGGAGCATTTAAATGTGCAGACTGAGGTGTGTAACGGCACTTCCCTTAACATGTTTCTTCCAATTCTAGTTACAAAGTGGTGGTGAAAGTTCTCAAGGGCTGTCAAGAGTCAGGTATCCAGCAAGGCTATGTTCATTTGCAAGTCTACAAATATACAGAGAACTGTATCAACTTAAGAGCTGCCATAGAGGAAATTTGTTCTTCTGCCAAGCCTCTTGTAACTGAGTAAGGGAGTTTAACTAACTTCTTTAATCCACAGTCTTATGGTATAACACCAGTCTTAATTTTTATTACCAGTATTTTATTGTAGAATTTATTTTTATTGTAGAATATTATCTGCTAAATACAATAGGCAGAATACTACCTTACAGAGTAAGATATGGCAACATCCACTGTCACTACATAAACTTGAAAAACACTGTGGAATAGACTGCAGCAGATCTTTAAAGCATAAGTTGTAACACTTGGAATTGTGGCTTAAAGTTTGCCTAAGTTATGCAGCTTTTCATCATTTTCATTCAATGAGATTCTGCTGAAACTGTTTTCTCCAGCTGTTTCACCTAAAGATCTCATATGTACCTACTTCTCAGGTGCTGTTCACTCAGGCTTATTGACACAGCTTGTGACTGTCTGCTGTCCTTCTTCAGCTGAGCAATTTCCTATCTTCCCCTCAGCCCTGTACAATCAGCGAGTTCATCAAACCATCACACCTGAAACAGCTGCAAAGCTCAAGAAAAGTTTTAAGGAGAGATTATAGTTTTAAGTCAGTAAGTTGATTACAAATAAAATGTATCCTCAATCCAATGAAGGCAGAGTTCTAAGTTTAAATTCAGCATACAACCTATTAATACGTGCCCTCAGTCACTTTCTTCATTTGTTCTCTTTAAATACACAGCCACATCTCACCTGTGATCAGAAGATTCAGTTACACTGCACACAGCTTCCAGGACAGGACACTCCCTACACTGAATAAGCTAATTGCATAAGGGATTGACATTAGAAGTCACAGAACATTATTAACTTGGATAAGATGCCATCCTCTAGCCCTGGCATTAACCACATCTTACAATATTACCTTGTCCAAAAACACACATCTACCACATACTCCACAAAGGCATATATAATGTAAAGAGAGCTTCTCCTCACTATCTGCAGGAGTTAAAGTAAGCAACTAATCATTATACCAGTATCAAGGACACGTAATTCAAGTCCCTTGATGAGTGGGTGGGATGCAGGTGTGTGTTTTTCCTTTTCTTCAGGGTTGGAGGGAAGGGGGAGGAGGGCAGGCATGGATATCAGAGTCCACCCTGACTAGTGTTACTATGCATTGTTTCCACCTTTCCTATTTCAGTGCCTCAACTCATTTATGTTGCTCCTGGTCCTAAAAAACCTCAATGTTTTCAACTCAGAAGAACTACACAAGAGTGTATTTTTGTTTCTACACTTATTTACCTGTTCTTCTACATCTAAGCAGTCCTGGACTGGAACAGAGGTACAGAACAGACTTCAAGAACATAAAAGCCCACATACAGAGAGATCATTTCTCCTACCCAGAGCTGGTAAGACAAACTATCACAAGCTCAAAGTAAGGCAGGTAAGACAGATAAGGAGAAAAATGAGGGAGAACAAAACAGCATACATGCTTTCTAAAAGCAAATATAGCTGAATCTATACCTAGCTACATTGGGACATGAGTTTGTCACAGACCTATCTTCCCTAGTAGTTTTACTATTAAAAACTACACCTGAAAATCAAGGTAAAAAATTAGAGTTACTGCTCTGCATTAATAAAAACTGGTATTAACCATGCTTCAAACAGTCAGCCACAAAATTGAAGGACCACTCTGCTAGCATTAAGTCCAACACCCATGTCAGGGCTTGACAGCCTCCTGAAAGTTTAAGACTTTTGTTCCCAAAAAAAATGCATATATCAGAAAATAAAGAACATGTTTGTATTCTTTTATTGCCAGCTTTACAAAAAGTCTAGCAACTGTTTGCCCTTCTTTATACTAAGTTTAGTTATCTGGACTTTGTGCAATACAACAGAAGTTGTCAGCAACAAGTTGCTCTGAAAGCAGAATAAATGTGTAATATACCTTGCCTTTCAGATCTTTAAAAAAGCCATCTTATTCAAAAAGTACCAGGGACCCCAGCTTCCATTTTGAAACACCAAATTGCTCCCTACAACTCAAGGTTCACGTTCCAGAAGATGACTCAGACCCTTTCATACCTTTTATGAAGGTCAGATCTTTGCAGTTCAGCATATGCACTTTATTGTGGACACTATGAAAGCAAATCATTCAGAAAACACTTGAGAAAATGGGATTCCCACCCCCAGTCCATGAGCCACCACATCAGTATCACTACACACTGACAGAATTATTCCAGTTTCTTCTCCAAACATACCTTTGTATGTTTGTAAGATTTGGGGGTTTTTTCTCCTTTCTTATCACTCAAGAAAATGGAGCTCTTTTTATCGGATTGTAATTAGTGAAAAACTATTCAAGGGTAGAAGTTGTCAAATGTGAGAAGGGCCAAGTAACTTCCTAAGGTCCCTTCTAAACAGGCTTTCTGTATCAATCCTAAGAGAGGCTTTTCTGGAGCAACCCAGGGCAACCATGGCTTGAACATCATTTCAAGTATTTCTCATGTATCCTCAATACTGAAGTCCAGTATTAAACTATCATAATTAACTTTTTCAATAATACACCTAAGTTTTCCATTTCTCCTATATATGAAAATACTATTTCCATTTTTCCTTCCAGAGCTGACCAGCCACTGCTCTCAGGGCAGTTTGCTGCCATATTTGTACCAAGAACCTTCACGAGTCACGTTAGACTGGCAACAGTCAGTACCTTGCAAGACAAGCCTCATCACAGACAAGGAGAGTAAACAGATTGGTTCTGTGTGCTTGAACCCTGGCTGCCAGACAGAACTGAAGGACAATATGACTGCATATTTACACAGTTGGACTCTACCAACTTGATGGCAAGATTAGGAGAACAATTGCTCCTCAAACTGAACTTCGTACTAAAGCACCCCTTGCCAGTATCTGAAAGCAGGCAGGAGAAGCCAGGTGACTTAGCCCTGTTCTCCACAGACACTGTACATGTGATACACAGCTAAAACTTCTTTATTTACAGAAGACAGCTTCAAAGCACGAATTCAGCAACTGTTTTATTAAAAAAAGTGATCCTGAGACAAGTGGCTACATATAAACATTTTTTTCACTATTGCTCACCAATGAGAACTCTGAAAGTAGTTTTGCTCCTTGAGCAGCACTTTATTTCATATAAATTGAAAAAAAAGAAATACATCAGTAGGGAAAAAGTTAATATGACTTTGTTTTGCATTACCAACCTCAAAACTGAGCTATGGAAACTCTCAGCAAGAAATTGCTTCATATACTGCCATAAATCTGTTGTGACACTATGTAGTGATTAAAATATTAAGGGCACACTTAAAATATTACTTCTTCAGAAAACTAAGTATACTCACCCAAAGCTAATAAGTTACTCTACAAAAAAAAAAAATTTCCAATGTACTACTACCTTCAGAGTCAGTACTGAATCGGGCAGTGACACCTTGATGAAAAGAGCATAACAGAGTCAAGAAAGTGCTTTTTAGGGAGTGTTACTAATTTGGCAGGTGAGGAACAGAACACAGATCATCCAACAGGTCAATGGGGGATCCCAGAAACATTCTGGGTTAAGATTTTGCCAATGCCATAGTTCACCATGCTGTACAACTTTGGTATTTGATTATACTTTGTCACAAGTAATTTAGCCTCAGTGTGACCGAAGAGATCCATGATCAAGAGTGTTCTACATGATGCTTACCAATTAGTTTGTTAGAAAATGTAGCATGGCCTACAAATACAAGATTAACACAGACAGCTGTGAGATTCATTTAGCTGCAATTTAGGTACAAACATGTAGTTTACTTACTAACTTTCCTATTTCTGCTTCAGCTTCATCAGGTAGAAACAAAAGGAATTTAGTCAGGTTATATTTCTGGACTGCTGCAGAGTCAGTACCTGTACTTATCAGTGATGTAAGTATGCACATGGAAATTAATCATTTCTCCACAGACCGCATTAAAGACAAATGCATTTTATTTTTGCCCCAGAAGGAACAGCATTGTTGTCACCTACAGGTTTAGGCCTCAAATTTACGAATTATTTTATAAGAACAAGTTTTCATCACTTTTTTTTCTGTAATATTTACACTCTGGGTTTGAAGACTGTCAAAGTACAATATAAAAAGGAAAACTAAAAAAAAAAAAACCCACCACAAAAAACTCGTGCATGATTCCTGATTAGGAATGACAGCTTTGATTATTCATTTTCTGGGAAGATGCAGAGTATTTCTCCTAATGGTCATTTTGACCTGAAAAACTTTGCAAGACATCAAAAGACCCCATTTTCATAAGCTCTTACTCAACAGGTTGGCACTCCTACTGAAGTAGCTCTGTTATATTAATAAGCAGTAATGTCACACTGTGGATGACCTACAATCTTTCTGCTAAAAGCTAAGACATGTTTAGGTTCCTACCTATGAAACCATCTGGAGACTGAAGACTTAAAGGTTGTTAATTCAAGTTTACTACTCATATTTTTCTCAGAAAAATCCTAAGAGTGGGGAAAAAAAAAAAATCTGAGTATCTCTATTTCCAACACAACAATAAGATACACCAAATAATACAAATTAAAAATACCCTTGCATTTTAAGATCAAAGAAACTGAACTGCTCACAATCAGCTGCATTTTACAATTATAAAAACTATTACAAGTTAAAAGCATGTATATTGCCAAAACACTTTGGGCAATACTTACAGAACTTATTCACCAGACCACTGTTTTTAAACTTCTTAGTTCAAATACAACATACTCTGTTAAAATATCAGCTGTAAAAACTGAAATACTAATATTTTCATAAATACATTTAACTCCTATCAATATTTATTAAGTAGGCTACCGAACAATAGAAAGCTCCAGTTATTTTTCCAGGGCTTTCATGTCCATTACATATATTTTTACATATATAAAATAAAACTTGTTTAAAACCTTTTAGCTTAACAAAAATCTTAATAAGTCTCAGAAACCTCAGAAATCAGATACCCAAAAAAACCCAAAACCCAACCCAAACCAAAATCCCAACCCTGTGCAATTAGAACTGTAGTTCTGGGAGTGGAAGAGGGAGAACTGAAAAGACTACACAAGAGATAAACAAAAATAATCACAGCAATGCTTGCTAGCTTTTAAAGTGTTACAAAAGTATATCCACAGTGTCAGTTCCCACAAGAAAATCTTAAAAAATTAATTTAAGTGCTCAGAATTCCTCTTCTTTCTCATTACGATAGATGTACTTCAAACTTATCAGCTGGTAACTACTCAACTCCTCTTTATGGCAGCCTTTAAAGCACCAGGAAGCTCAAAAATCGTATTACACACAACATAAACTGTGGAAGTCACTCTGTTTGAGTAAAGTTTTGTATTACAGTGTTAGAAGCTCTGAATCAATATTATTTCTGCTGAACAAGACAGGACGAAGAAAAGAAAACGACCTGAAATGTCTTTTTAGGAGAAAAAAAGGATTTAAAATAAAAACTGTTACTCGATTGCTACACATAATAAAAACTATCCCAAAACAAACTACACACTCTCTGAAAGCACTCCTAAGCTCCATGCCAGACTTACAGAATAAATTTAGGCCAGTACCAAGCACTCATTTCTTCCCCGTGTGTAAATGCGACACAATCAGGCCTCACATGCAGGCCTCTCTCTCCAACACAGGCAGGACCTTTGTTCGATACGTCGATGTTTCTCCCCCAAAGCCCTTGACATAACTTTCCATTCTTTCCCCTATTATTTTCCGGTTCCCCGTCTAGACTTCGGGACTCCCGAGCCGCGCAAACCCCCGCCTGCCGGAGAGCCCGGGCACTCGGAAGGGGGAAGGGGGGAACAATAAAAAAGTTGGACACAGGAAGACGGGCCTGCAGGTCTGGCGAGAGCCCCGGCCTCGGTTCCTTCCCTTCCCCGGATCACCGGGGCAGCAGCCGGGAGCCCCAGTGGCACCAGCCCCCCCAAACTTGTCCCAGTAGCCAGCCCCCCGGGAAAAGGGAAGGAGGAAGAGCCAGGCAGGAAAGGCAGAACCCAGCGTTTGATCAGCCTCCAAGTACGACGCATTATGCAAGCAAACGCAAGGACCAGGCAACTTGCTTCTTGACTGAAAACAAGAAAAACATGAGCTCGAAAACATTTAGCTGCGAAAATAATCCCTTTCGTGGGCAGCCAGCTTTGTGACTCCGACCCCACGGGCGCCTCCGTTTTCTGCCCACCTTCTTCCTCCCCCAAAAAAAAAGCTTGTGAAATATGGACGTCGGCCGATTGTTTAGCATTTTTACCGAGCTGGGCAGAAGGGAAAGAAAGAGAAAATGCTCTTTTTTCCTTTAAGATATTCCCTAGCTTCTTTAGAGGGGGGAAAAAAAAAATAAAAGGGGGGGTGGGAAAGAAAGAACCACTAAGGAAAAGGGGGCCAAGCGGAGTGGGGGAGGG
>VYXD01016610.1:2004297-2029740 GCA_013397195.1 Hylia prasina
GTGATTTAAAAGCATTGACTAGACCTGAAATTGTAACAGGGAGACCTTGAAACTGAATTAAGGAGGACAAAACTAAAAGAAATGGTTTTATATTAAACCATCAGTGTCTTATCCATATAGAAAGGATTGTTGTGTCTTGCACTTAGCTTGCATGCTTTGTTAAGTAGTGGAATAATCTCTTTGTGGTGGTCTGATCTAGGTCTGCCTGTTTAATCACATTAATAAATGGCAAGTATCATGCTCATAATTGAAGACTCTGATCCTCTAGAGTAATATTTTATTCCCTCTGATAGTTTTGTTTTCCCTTCAGCACATCCCCTCCCTTCTGCGTTGTCTCTCGCTCCTGTATTGTTTCTCTGATCTGTGTGCACAAGTCCGTACAAAGGTAGACCTTAGCTTCCAAAGCACCCATGCTGTAAGCAGCTGTGATAAACAGCTTTACCTACTTTTTTTTTTTCTTACTTTCTTCACTTTTTATTTATTCTCTCTCCCACCCACAAGCTCTGGGAAAACCAAGGAAGAAAGATACTAAAATAGGAATAAACCAGGTGTGTAACTGAGAGAAAGGGAAGAGACCATGGCAAGACAATAGATTTTGTGCTCAAATATAACTCCTGCATTTCCCAAAAGAAAAGTCGATTATTATTTCCAAACTTTTTATTATATCTTCATCCTGTATTTTATTGAAACATTTTTCAGATGCTCTAAGTGGGAGCCTTTGGTAGTCATACACACACACATGCAAAGCTAATCCCTTGGTTTAAGTGGGTTGATGTTTCCAAGTCTAAGTGAAGTGAGGGAAAAATTATCAGCTTCATAGTTGCTACATGTGAAATTTTGGAATTGAGACATTTCTTTTCATGCACTTGAAATATTAGTTAAAAGCACTGCACAAAACAGTTTGCCTTGACCACCAGGAAGTGATCTTTTTCTGTGTGTCATTGTCTTTACCTCTGGGCTCTGCTACAGACACTGTTATATTTTTGTTTGCTAACTAAATTGTTTTAGCTTTTCTTGCTATTAATAGTGAAACTTCTTTTTCTCCAAAACCAAAGGAGACATAGGGAAAGGAAGTATGTGGGTTTCCATGATGACTAGTGCAGTCCTGAGAAGAATCTGTACAAACTTTCAAGTACACACTGTTACCAATTTCAACTCAATGATGTGTATAGATCGGTTTTTCTTGTAGAACAGTTACTTTAGCACAGCTGGGTATTAGGTTTTACACTTTAGATTTTTGGCATATATGAAGTGGACATCTTTTAGAAATACTGAAAAATGGACTGTGTCAAGTAAATGCCAAATAAACCTACTTTTTCTTCTCCTGAGTGCATATCAGAAGGAAACAATTATCTTGTAGAGATGTAATCCTATCAGTGTAGACAAAATAGTAATTTGTATAATTTCCTCTACTATAGCAAATGCAGATGTTGAGGTTTTGTATCAGCTGTGAAATGAAGCAAGGACTTTGTAAGCCCTATCTTAAATTTGAGAAGAAAATCAATAAATTGTCAAAAGAATAAAAAGCATCTGATTTCACTGACATAACAGGCAACAACTAGTACCTATTTAATTTCATATTGTTTATCCCTGAAATGTGGAATGTCACGAGTACATAATTTAATTAAAGTTTGGTGGACTCTTACACTATTGCAGCCAGATGTGTTTCATTTTTTGTGTTTAATCCTAAAAGGTTGTCCTTCAAAGACTTCTGAGAACCCCAAATAAATTAGGACTTCACTAGCAGCAACCTCTTGATAGTCCATTTTACTTTGTTTTTCAGGTCAAACCCTGCCAGTAATTTTGAGCTGCATATCAGCACCAGTCCTGAAACCAGTGTAGTCCTTTTTCCCAAGCTGCATTTGCTCGTGTTCACATTCTTGCATATTAACCAAATCAGGACTCTCAAAATAATCTGCTTTGGCCAGTCATAAATTTTCATTACCAAGAGTCTAACTGGTTTTGGAGGCAGGAAGGAAAAAAGGAGACTTAACAGATTCTTCAGTTCCACAAGATCTGCATTCCTGCTTTTAAGTTAATCACAATATGCCATTGTAGCCTCTCATGAAACAATTGCCCATGTGTGTTATCGTTCCACAGCAGCTTATCCCACAGGGATCAAAATAGCATTGGCTTGAGCTGGGTCAGTGTCCATGCCTAAGGATAGCCTCACTCCAGTTCTTTGTGAACTTTGTGATTTCTTTTGCAAATACCTGTCCATTGTCAGTGCTAGCTGCTTCCATAGTTTAGACACAAGACCTGGTTGCCTCTTCTTGATGAAAATTGAGTAAAATTTTAAGGTACCTGGTTTGCATTTTTTAAAGTGACCTAGAGCCCTCAGCTTCCTTCATTTGCAGAATGAGCATAGCTGTGTCTAAGCCTAAAGATTTCTGCTGTCCAGTTCAAATTTGCCTTCATTTCTTATGCAGTCAAAGCTGCAGTGTGGATATAAATGTAACTGTGTGAAAAACTTCACTATAAAGTAAAAGAACCTTCTACTACGGTGTCAGCTTCTCAATTAGATGCAACGGTGTTAAGAGTAAGAGTAGAAAAAATTATGACAAGAGGATGCCTTTTCATAAGTAAAAATTCTAGAAATATCTAATTTATAATTATCTCCTTTAAGATATTTCAATAATGCTGATATTTATTCCACTTTTAATTTGTAAAGATTTAAGTAAGGGTGAAGCGGGCAATTTCTTAACCAAAATACATGGGAGTGAATTGTTTTAAAACCAATTCATCCATTTGAAATTGTAGTAAAAATGCAACAACATTGTGCAAGAGAAAATAAGATAAAATTATAAAAAAAGCATCAGAAGCATTGGAATACTCTAATTTTGAAATCAAGTTTTTATGGTCTTCTCCAATCTGCAAAACACAACCAAAAGCAGAGGCTGTTTTTTAAAAAAATGTGATGGAGAAGTAATATAATATGGGATAAAATAGTTTGAGAAAAGGGATATAGTACAGATAAAGTCTCTAAGACTAACTGAGAATGTGACTTTTTCTCTGTGGAAGACACAACAGCTCCTTTACTGTGCAGTGGAATGAGATCTTGGACTGTAGTAACTAATCCAAGGCTAAAAACAAAGACTGGGGATTTAAGGCGTTCACCTGGGACAGAGGAAAATGCTTGAATCTAGCTATTCTGAATCTCAACAGCATTATTTTCTAGATTCTGTAGTCACCTTCCTTTCCAATGAATGTTTAACTATTTAAAGGAGAATAGTTTAAGGGAAAAAATAACCTCCATATACCCTGTAATCTGAGAAATTGTATTTTGAGTTACTAGATTTAAGCAAAGCAAAAAGCTGAATCTGAAGTTTGAAATCCTAAAAATGTGTACTGGGGAATGAAAGTTTCTCATATTTGCCTTTGTACAGGGTTTCACAATTCACACTGTCTCAGCTTCCCCCAGAGGTTTCTTATTATACACTGTGAGTCTGACGTGTGAGACTTGTCTTTATTCTAAAGCTTCCATATGAGATTAAAGGAAGAGTGAGACCCACATCCTTAAAAGCTGGCTCACCATATGACAAATTTCAAATAATATTTTCTCATACAATGTAAAGAGTTCCATGCTTCTGGTAATCTACAGTTCAGATTCATTTTGACAATAGATACTTCCTGAATAGTTCATTTTTTGCTAATTTTCACTTAAATCTTTTAGTTGTGTTATTTGTTAAAAAATATGCAATGACTTTTTACCTGAAGCTTTGTTTGGTTGCTGCTGTTTAGATTTGGGTTTGCTCATCCTTTCCTCTCCTCTCTTTTTTAATGAAGAAAATGCCAATGGAATAAGCAGTGTGGTAGTGAATTCTTTTACCACTTGCACCTCCAAATAACATTGAGAATGGAATGTGTCCATGGTAACCAGGATGCACTCATAACACTTTCCATTCTTCATCTTTTAATCTATGCAAATAGTATAGTATTATAAAATCTATGCAATATTTTTATTTGAAATAACCACATGCTAACAAATTGCCAAGGTAACTGCAATTTGTCCTGAGTATTTGTACATAAAGAAGTTTTTTAACAGAGTGGTGCTATTGACAGTTTGCTCCTCTGTAAATCAAAGAATAATCGTTCAATAAAATTACTTGAATATTTTATTTTCCTGTGCTCTGCTTGTTGGCCTGATCTTTCCATTTTGGCAGAGTTCTATGGCAATGTGCTTCCTGGTACAGCAGTTAAGAGGAGGTGATGTTATGGAAGCATGTATTTCTGTAGTTTTTTTGAAATTCATATTAAAATGCCTTGGAACTTATACCACAATAATTTGGAATTGTACGACAATACTGCAAGAAAGTAAATTTTTATTAAAAGTCTGCTGTAATGGACAAGGGTATTTCATTTGCAGAGTATTGACTTATATTCCATTTTAAAGTTAGTTAGATTCTGTAAAGATAAAAATCTTTTTCAAGAGCCTAAAAACATATATGCCCACAAATAAATATGTTCTTGGGCCACTCACGAATACTTAAGCTTACTTTATCGATAAATTCACTCATACACACAAAATAATAAACAAAAAGTGTATAGAATACTTACTGTGAAACGTTTGTCTTGCTTACAGCAGTGCAGACTTTGAGTATTTGCTACCTGTATACATTTTGTTTTGTTGTAGTGTATATCCCAAACTAAAAAGTATTGATTAATGTATTTTATAACAGATCCAAACACATTGTAATCTGTGGTGCCACATAGCTCTCCTTTTTTAACAATCAGACTTTTAAAATTGTGTATAGTTAATTTTCTGTAGAAACTTATAGATTTAATCTGTAGAACATTGTTAGGTATGCAAGTTCAAAAGTTTAAAAGCAACAGTTATTAATTGGTTTTGGTAAGTGGTTTGGAGGGCAGGTAGCTATTTTCTTTTTCACTTACACTAGGCATTTTCATGCTGAGAAATGGGTTTGTTTGGGTTCAGTTTGGTTTTTTAAAGAAATGTCACTTCCAACAGTAACATGAAAAGGGCAGCAGAAAGCCTATTAACCGTGTTTCTTTTCTCCTTTAACAATGGGGTTTTTCTCATACATACTGTATTCTTGTGGACCGTGTTGAAGGGTGTGCAAGCTGGGGAACATGTTAGAGATGTCTTTTTTTTCCTCTATTTGTGTATCAGTTTTGTTTTGACCTTATTCTCACCTCATGTTTTCCACAAATAAGAATGGAAGTAGCCTTGTGTGCTGCTTCTCCCTACACTGCTAGAGATAAAAAGAGCTTTAGGAAGTACAGTACAGCATTCACTGTCCTATTATCCCTGTGCTGGGCTGCAAACATTCGAGTTCTAAAGCCTTCCCAGGTAGTAACATCATCTGTGGAACAGAATGACAAGGGCTTTATAACCCCTTTTGCATTGAATCCTCATTACCACTGATGTATGAAATGTTATTTTAACAACATGGTAGTCTATCTGCATGTACATCACAGAAATGTTAATTCCACTGTATCAAATGTTTCAGTGGTATCATTTATTTTACATATATTAAATTCCAGAATGTAGTCTGGATGAATATGGACTTTTTTGCCTTCAAAGATGCAACTTCTAAAAATATCTCTAAAATTGGGGGGTTCCCTTCTATTTTTTATTAAAATTGTAATATAAAATAAAAGTGTTTTCAGAAAAATGCTAACATAAATAGAATTATTGTAAGTATAAATTACTATGTTTGTGAGTGGTATTGTCATACTGAGATTATTTCTGTCTGTAGTTCTTGGTGTTCCAATCAGATGTTTTTACACCTCCTCACCTCCTGTTAGGAGCTTTGCTGCTCCTAAGTATTCACACACTATTATTTTTCTATTAATTCTCCACAAATATATATATATACACACATATATATACACTGGAAGAAGAATAATTGAATAATGTTAAAAAAACTGGAGTAATTGAATAAATTTAATTAACTGGAATAATATTCTAGTTATCCATACTGATTTATTTGCCAGCTGAGAGTTTAGATGAAAACTTCTTACCAGATCCATGGTTTGCTGCTAAATATTTGGTACGCTCCTGCCACTAAAATGTTTTCCTATTAAGTGTTGGTATTTCCTGTCATTATCTCCTGGTTTTCATTCCTATGATTTTATCTCTTTTCATGTGATTGGGATTTTTAGAGAACTTTTTTTATAAGGTGCCTGAACTGGTGGAACTTAACATCACCATTTTACTAAATTTATGAGAACTACCTTACAGCTGTAAACATCCATGTTTGTTTTGAGATATTTTCTGTTATTTTTGGGCAGTGAAATAAGGTATCATTACATTTCTTTTCATAATTTCATGAAGCCAAAAGGATAGAGTAAGGTTTTGTATTCGGCTTTGCAATGATGGAAAATTAATTGATGAGAGTGTTGAGCAAGAGAAGAGAGGTCTACTTATATTTCTGGATGAGTGAACAATTAGTACAAATCATCAAATATTCTCCAGCACTCTCAAAATGAAAATTTCATAGAAAACTTAAAACTCAATAGATTTTCACAATTAGTTCATTTTAGCTTCACACATATTAATTTTAAAAAATAAATACTAAATATATTTTAGAATAGCCAAATCAGATCACACTATTATTTCTAGAAATAAATAATTTCTAATAAAGAAAAATGCAAATGTTTGTGTGGTAGCCTGCTTGATTATTCAACATTAAATAGATGTACAGTGAAAATATTATTTATCTTCATCATTCCCAGGATGAGAAGATTTGGAGCATTCTTTCATATCAGCTTGAATTAGATCAGCCTGACCATTTTTAGATGACTCTGTAGATCATTTTGTACTTGCATAAGGAATTTGAGGGAAATTACCAACTATATAGAACTGAGATGCTTGGAATGCAAAAAAGCAAAGGAGGACTGACAGCAAACTGATTCTGCAGCGTGATACAGCATGGAAAAGAGAGCTGCAGAATATTGGGCCACCTACCCAAAGACATGAAGGAAGATAAGGTGATAGCTTCCTCCCATAGGCTACCAAGGCATTACCTCAGGAATATCTGAGGGAGAAAAAAGAAGAAAAAAATCTTAACATCTTATAAAATCAAGTCATTTTCAAAGCTATTTCCAAGGTATTCACATGACCTTGAGTTTTGCGATTAATCTTACAGAATACTTTGGAAGGAAAACTAGGCCTACAGTTGGTGTACTTTCAACTTCCATGAAAAATAAGGAGAAAAAATCCTGTACAAATCTGAATGGCTGCATTCATTTTGTTAGGAAAGAACATGAAGCTTCAAAATCTACCACTGATTGTTCATTAAAAGTGTAGCAAATTGAATTCAGGATTTTATTTTATAGTGAACCACTAATTTTATTACAGAAATTTGATAAAATAGCTAAGTGGTCTGAAGAAAACAGTGATAAACTCCAAAGGCCATGTTCCAAGTTGGACGCAGAAGCAGAAATAATCATCAGATTGGGGGACTGGCAGTTGCTCACTAGGTCAGAGACTTACAGAATGACAGCTTGCTGTGGTACTGGATCACAAAGGAATGAGTCAAAAAATGCCACATCCCTGTAGAAGGGAACTGCCTTCAATTTCATGTTGGTTTAACTGTACCTATGTAAGATAAGAAGCAGAACTACAGGAACTCATGATGTCAAAGCCATCATTATTTTCCCCAAAGCATATGACTGAAGTACTTTTTTCAGTTGTTTTACTAACCTCCCTCTGAGTAAATAGCACAGTCTTTACATAAAAATCTATATGTATGTGGAAAAGTTGATCCAAAAATGAACTTGAATATTCATGTTAAATAATATTTTCTCTAGAAAAACATTGAAAAAATAAAGCTGACTTTTTGTTGGGTCAGTTTTGGTTTTGCTGTTTTGTTTTTTTTAAAAGATGTACCTGCATAACTTGAGATTATTGGAAAGAAGTTTCAGGCTTTTACAAATCTGTTGTCTCTTGGATTTGGTTTCATTTTTCCCAGTCCAGATTGCTGTAGTGTTTGGTGCCAGAGTTCTGGAACGTCCTCAATCTCTGCCAAGGTAACTGTGACTTCCTGGAATGGCTTCCTGTCCTGTTGCTCCTGTACATCATTTCCTTTCTGGAGCTTGAGGATATTGCCAGACTTTCTCAAATTTCACACAGATTTGAAACAGTAAAAATTTAAAACCCCAAAAATTCAAATTGAAACTGTTAGCTCTGTTGAGCAGCCTGTTGGCTTTGATTCATCTCATTGGTTTAACGTAATCATCAGTCTGCTTTACTTAAGACAACAAGTAAATAAAGATTGTCTTTTTTTTTTTTTTGAGACAATAAATGAATCAAACTGAATGGCTGCAGTAAAAACCAGATCTTAGAAAGGCTGTGTTTATCCTGCAAGCTTTTGTTTTATAACAAACACAGTGATCCAGGTAATTCCATTGCAACCCATGGCTGGGTGTCACACTACTTCCAGGATTAAGTATTGGAAATGTGAAACCTTTGCTTTGTGTTATGATTTGTATTATTTAGTGTTTAGAAACTTCACCCACAGACTGGGATCCCCTTATGCTGAACTCATCACCAAACAAAAATTCCTTACATTTTATGTCTTTGACAAAAGACATGAACTCAAGGAAACAGATTTTTTTCAATATTTTTTGTAGGCTTTGCATCAAGGAACTGTCAGAAACACGGGAGGAGAAAGGGGTGACTTGTGCTTACTTGCTAGAAAGCTCTTCCCAGCTCTCTGGAAATTATGGGAAATAGTATGTACATGTTGAATTGAAACTTTAAAGAGTGCATAACAGAAGTTGCCATTATTGGACAACTGGAGCTAAGGGTAACTAACCTCTCCATGCTGAATGAGGGGTAAGGGATTGCAAGGATAGCCTGGAAGCTGCAGGAGAATGAGGGGCAATCTGTTGGTACAAAAGAGAGAAGATGTATTGGAAAGGCCTTTGGGAGGTCAACTGTTCCAGCTTCCTGGTCTGTGCGGGGTCAGGAAATTGGGATGGAAAGCTGAAATGTTCAGAGCTGTCATGTAGGAAGCTTATTTTTGTGGGCCTGAATACCTCAAAATTGTATTTTCTATCCCTGTCAGAGCCTGAACAAAGGCTGCTGCAGTAATTCAGGTAGGAGAGAAAAAGATTTTAGCTTATGGAAAATAGGAAGAGAAATGTTTTAAAGAGAAAAATAACTTTATTCTTATCCCCGAGTGTGCTGTAGAGGCCTTGAATGAAGTCTATCAATTTCTGGGTGGAGCAATTAATGAGAATATAAGCAACAGCGAGACCTTATGAGGGAGTTAAGAACAGGTTTAGTTCTCTTGATTCTGCTGTGACAACTGGATATGCTCTGAAAAACTTGAGAGGCAGATTAAGCTTTTTGTATGCAGAGTGGGACATGTCTGGTGCAGAGTACATCCCAATCAGAGTGAGATTGCTTACGGGGTTTGAATTATTTTGAGGCTATGTGGGACAAGATTTCAAGAAAAGTTCTGTGTCAGACTGGCAGTTCCAGGGAACGTGGCTGTGCTGCTGTTCCTGTTGTGTGGCTACCAAGGCATTACAGATACTTTGGTGAGAGTGAGTTCAAGTGAGCACAAGAAAAAGGGGACAGGGCAAAGAAAGCACAGGAGGAAATGGCGAGACAGGAAAATAGAGCGTGTCATTAATTTAGAGATGAAGGCCAGATGGGAGTAGATAAGCTTGCTGAAGTTCTGGGCTTTATTTCAGTTTAGAGATAAATCAGTTGATATTGTGACAGGGGAACAACTGAATGGAGAATAAGGGAGTAAAAATAACTAAAGGAGAGAAAGAGAACGGATTGAAGAGAGACCAGGAAATTATTTGTCAGTATATTTGGAATTCATCTGTCATTTGAAGAGTGTGAGTGGAGTAGGATAAGGTACTGTAGAAGGCAGTAAGTTTTACATTAGTTTAACACAGATCCTTGGATATTTTGGATTTTAAAGAAATCATACAAAGAAGTTGCATAATAATAAAAGTATTATTTTGGCATAATGCAGTGATCTATCAGAACAAGTTAAGCCATGCTCCCTTTCTCTCATTTCAGCATTATATTTAGGGAATTAAAAATTTGCCCAAATAATATGAGTTTTTATTTCCAGGCTAATTTGTGCATAAGCTGGAATGCTGCTGTCTGTGGAATTATGGAGTAGCATATTCAGGTTTCCGAACAGAGGAAATAAAACGTCTCTCCACTTAGGAATGGAAAGTGGAGTGTGGGAGCTCTGTATGTCCATCCCGTGCCGTGCATGCTTGTAGGCTGAACTCAGCAGCTATCCCTAATGTTACCCCAAGCATGGCATTTCTGTCACTGGAGTTCTGAGCATAAATCCGGTTCTCCAGGAGATCCCGACGCTTTCAATGTGCATTTCAGAGGATTTTAGATTATTCACGAGGTGCTATTCTATCTACCTGTAAAAGACGCTCCACGTCAAAAGCAACAATGAAGAGAAGTCCTAACGTGGGCAGCACCGTGTGAGCACCGTCCGTGTTTTCCCGACGCTTTCCCAGCGAGCTGCTGTCCCGCGCTGCGGCCCGGCCCCGCTCCCGGGGGGATTCGTGTCCGGGACGAGCCTGCCTCAAGTTCCTCAAGCTGCGGGCAGTTGCGCCGCCAGAGGGCGCCCCGGGGCAGGGCCGCTGTCACCGCGCCTGGGGACAGCCACGGCAGCGGCTGGGACAGTGCACAGCCAGGGAATGGCTGGGACAGGGCACAGCCAGGGAATGGCCGGGACAGGGCACAGCCAGGGAATGGCTGGGACAGCCCGGAGCCAGGGAATGGCCGGGACAGGGCACAGCCAGGGAATGGCCGGGACGGTGCACAGCCAGGGAATGGCTGGGACAGGGCACAGCCAGGGAATGGCTGGGACAGGGCACATCCAGGGAATGGCTGGGACAGGGCACAGCCAGGGAATGGCCGGGACGGTGCACAGCCCGGGAAAGGCCGGGACAGTGCACAGCCAGGGAAGGGCTGGGACAGCCCGGAGCCGGGGAATGGCTGGGACAGGGCACAGCCAGGGAAGGGCTGGGACAGGGCACAGCCACGGGAATGGCTGGGATTATCCAGAGCCACGGGAATGGCCAGGATAATCGGCTTTGCTTTTCTTCCTGTGTTTTTTTTTAATAGAGCACTGTGTTTGCAAATAAAACTATGCAGTAAAATAACCAGTCTATATTGTCTTCAACTTCATGGTGTCATTTTTTCATAGGCAAAGCAGATTGGTGAGAGGCAAAGAGTAAGCAGAAATGTAAAGAGAACTTTTAAAAGGTTCATACATTTTCATTTCAGCATTTATACACATTTTTCCCCAATAATGCCTGCCTTTGCTCTGCTAGAATATGCTAGGATGTTGTATGTGCCTGCATAAGAACAACCAGGACCACATATACTGTGAGACAGCTTTGCTGTAGGCAGTGGATGAAGCAGTTCACAATAATCTGCTACATCTGCAGTGTGTAACACAAGTTACACCAGGAGTTTTGCTTTTCTATTTCTGTTAACACTTGCATAGGAGTCATTGAGTACAGCTGCACTTAGACTCCTGCAACTGCTCCTGTAGAAAAGTGGAACATCTGGGGGGAAAATCAATGTTTCTGTGCTCTTGTATAATTTACGAGTAAATAATTTACAGTGAGATAACATATGACACAGAGTGTCTTCATAATTTTTTATGATGGTCCTGTCATCTAACATATTACATATTTTTAAAAATTCTTCATATTATTTCCACCTGATTCTGTTTATGGAGTCATTCTGAAAGAGGGAAGCATCTCCGGAGGAACAGGCTTAATCCTTAACAGTACATCTGAAAGTTTTCTAAAATCACATTTCTGTTCAAACCCCAAGGCCTCTTTTACTCACCTTGAAAACCGATTTGTATTTCTGATGTAATTTCTACATCGTGACAGGTTTTTTGGCATCAGCTTACACAGCTTGGTTGATTCCAGAGCAGCTGTATGAATTACACACCAGGAAAGTACGTGGCATTACAGCTGCTTTTTTTTTTTTTTTTTTACAGTGGCAGAAAGGCCTTGGATATTATACCAAAAATAGCTTCTCAGATTTTTCACAGAAGAACATGCAATATCTTGCACTGGCAACCCTGGGCAAAACTTCTGCTGATCTCCTGTGAGTTTTAATTACCACTGCGTCTTTCAAAACGCGTGGGCAGCTTGCACTGCAAGTGACCTTCATACAAGGCCTCTGTGCTGTCTAAACACATTTTGTGGAGTAGAATAATCAGCAGTGAGTAAGCCAAATGATGATTTTAAGCTTCTGCTTTCTCTTACAAGCACCGATGTGACAGCAATGTGCTTGGGAAGCTCTTAGGGAGAGCTTGCGTGACTCAGCCACACCTGACGTGAAAGAGCCCCCACGGGAAGTGGGCTGGGAACCTCCACACACACAGATGTCAGCTACAGCTCCAAAGGAGGCAGAAGCAACGTGCTCAGAACAAAAAACTATGTAAACTGAAAACTATAAAACTGAATAAAGCTGCATGTTCCATTGAAGCAATGGCTGTTTATAGGGTCAGGCACATGGAGTTCTTCTTTACTAGGGAAAACAGACTTTTTAAGGACTGAAAGAGGAAAACCAAAATATGTCTTAACAGGAGCAACATGTAAATATTAGTGTTTAATAGGTTGGGTATCCTGAAATTGTGTTTTAATCAGCATCATAGCAGTTACTGCAATAGAACAGGTTGTGGCTACTTTGTATTTCTACATTCTGATTTCTCTGTTTTGTGTCTGTGCTACACCTACTCCATGGCTTATAACAGGCACTGTGGCATTGTCATTTATAGAGGCTGATTAATACATAATTTACAGTTGACTAGATTTAGAACCCAAGTATTAAAAACAGTCATTTCAGTATTTGGATATAATAGTTTCATATTTGAAGAGTGTAAGGAGTTTATGATTTTTTAACATGCCAAGTACTAAATATGAATTTTAAAAATTGATTAACAACTATGAATACAGGGTTCTTGTATAATTCTGTTTCTTTATAAACCAGTACTTTAATATTTAAATATTTGGTGATTTAGATTAAGGATTTTTTGTTCTACATCTATATGCCAATATGCTGGAAACATTCAGTGATTGTTGATCTTTAGGTATAAGAAGCACTTCCATTTATATTCTTTCCTCTTTGTGATTATTTCATTTTAGGATAATGACAAATACAAACTTCATTATTTGGCTAAAATACTATACTAACTTAATAAATGATCAGAAAGTGTATCTTTGGGTAATATAAGTTTATTCCCAAGATATGGGCCTGTAGGGACGTCTATAGAAAGACCTATTGCAGATATCACGAGTGAACAACGTATTTTTTATTACTGTAATATGCAAATAAAGTTGCTTTTGACAAAAGACAAAGTGAAGATCTATGTATAAAGGATACATATCTTTCAAAAAAAAAGACAAATGAGGGAAAGCATCACTACAATATATATTTCACCAATAAAAGATAGCTCAGTTCAAATGAGCCATCAGCAGCATTCCCAGCAAGAAGACATTTAACCTGTAACAAAGAACTGATGTGAAAATTTACGTGCACACTTTCTCCAATAACAAAAGCTGATTTTAACAAGTTACTGACTTTGTGTTCACAGCACGTGTTGCAGTTCAGTGCCACCTCAGTTGTCTCATGTGAGTTTTAAAGGCCATACATAACTACCCTATATGATTGCACTGATGTAAATCTTAAAGTAATTCAGGGTTTCTTAAAGTAAGGTTTTATTTTTTTAACTTGGCTCATTTCAGGGATCTTTAAGGAATACTTAAAAGTATGTCCCTGCCAACAGTTGTAGAAGTGCAAGACTAAGAAGCTGGTGAATTGCAACATGGAAAATACACATTCAGAACTTTTTGTTAACCAACCTTGCAGCTATAAAAAAGATCAGGATATTGATATTGTTGTGTACTGAACTGTTGCCCAATAGTTCTTCAATATAATTGAATAGTTTGAATTGCTTTTTAAGGAATCCCAACAATAATAATACGTAGCAATATTAAACTAAGAACCTCATTTGTCATGCAAAGAACTTTCATAAAGCTAAGAGGATGAAAACTTACAGTGGTTCTTATTTGATAGTAAAATTAACATCAGACTCACGTCTCAAAGCTGAAAAAAATATGCCCTATACCAGCATACATCACTTTCTGCATTGGTTACCAGATCCTTAATGTTAAGAAAATTTATTTGAATATTTTAAATGCTCTTTGGCTATTCCATGCTCTGCAGTATCTAATTTTCTAGTGAATAAACTTCTCAAACATGATGAATCTTAGTCACTTCATAGTGTACACCACAAGCAGCAACATAACTGCTCATATATAACACAGTTTGTGAACAATTAAATTCAATTATAACAAAATTCAGTGTGCTGTAGTAGAGTTCATTCCCATGGAAGGAGTCAGTGGCAATATTATTAAATTCTACAACAGCTCTAATTGGGTAAAGGGGCCAGAGAAGTCAAACTGTTTCTGGAAACATTTTCCAGTCACAATGATATTTTCCGTATGTTTCCTGTTTCTGCATTTATGAGTTTTTTACTTCAGGTGCATTAAGTGTCATTTAAAATGCAGTCTATGTATTGAGGATGGCTACTTTAGATGCAGTTGATACTTTAAAAAATAAAATTAGAAATCATTGAAGCAGAATCACAGAATATACTGGGTTGAGAGGGACCTATTGAGTCCAACTGAATCACTTCAGAAATATGTGAGAACTTTTCTTCAGATTTGCATCACAGAAATAGTAATTTTAGTGTGCTGAATTAATGGAATTATTATAGTAGCATTTCAACAGTACTTGACTAGCCAGGCAAGAAATACAATCATTTTCTTACACTCAGTAACTAATCTTTCATTAGATTGAATACAAAGTAGAAAGGACTTTTAGAAATCATTCATGTCCTGACCAAATTCTCTCATAGGACTAGTGTAAATCAGAGTAACTGCACTGCAGTCAATGGATTTTCACCAATGGTTAATGGTGAAAAGTTAAAAGAGAAGCAAGGGTAAGGGTTCTTAGCATTGTTCTAATATTAAAATCCTAGCAGTGTGCTTTTAATCACTGTATTTGGTAGTGCTAAAGTAAAATATTTAAACTGATTTTAAAAGCATATTTCTAATAATTTATAAGCATTATGGAGCACATTTGCTTTTCACTTAAGTGCAGCTAAATGTGGTTGGTTCTATAAGAAAAACATCTTATATACTGTCACACGAGAGAAACATAAAAACAAAAAGTTCTGTAAAAAAAACTTCTGGAATTTGTTCTACACTTGTGCTTCTTCTGTAGATTTTTCTCTTGGCTGTTTCTTTTGAATACAAGGTTGTAGAAGTAAAAATATTATTCCCACCATGTATAGCAATCCAGCTATGTAAAAAGAAAAATCGTATTTTTCTGTGATGTCATAGATCCAACCTGGAAAATAAGGACAAAACATGTTTGTTACAAAGCTTGATAAAAAAGCACATTTCATGAGGAAATACAAAAATATTTCACATTTCTTTCACAACATTTCTGTCAAATCCACAGATGCTTTGAGGAAAAAACTATTTTTCAAACAAGTTACCACAGGTCTGATTTTAAAATCAACATTTTGTAATCCCAAACCAATTAGTTCCTTCTCCCTATCACTGCCTCTGTGAAATGCCCAACACTGATTAGTTCAAATGCTGTGCCTTGTGCAAGCACATTCCCCATAGCTGTCTCCAACCCTCACATACCAACAGAACACTGCTCAAGAGATACAATCTCAGTACTGCAATGATTCTCATTCCAGCCTCAATTCCATTCTTCATTAAAGAAGAACTTATACTTTATGTATAAGTTACTTATAACTTTAAAGTTATAAGTAACTTATACATAAAGTTACTTATCCATGACTTCAGGAAGGTTTGAGAACTCAAATGAGCAGAACTCCCTCACCCCACTCTGGCTGCACTGTGATGTACCCACAAGATCAGAGGCTCTCTTTACATCAGCTACTTGCATCCAATGTGCTTTGTAGCCAAAGACCAAATACTGAAACAGGTTTAGCACTGACTGGGAGGTGCAGAGGGAACGTGGCCGAGTGAAGCACTGCTGCTCCCAAGGGGCACTGAGCGAGCTTTCTCCTCACTCGTTGTGAGGAGAGAAGGGGCTCTCACTTTCTTGGGCAGCTCATGCTGCTGCTGGCTTCCCTTCAGCCTAGAGCTGCCCCTGGCTGACCATGGCCATGACTCCCAAGATTTCTCACAACTTTGTTCTCAGCAGCACCTCTGTAAAAGTGCGCTGGAGTCTGATTTCATACTGACAACCAGTACCTATATCTCTTCTGTACTCCCTCACCTCTTTCTATGAGGAAATTTATAATGAATGTCTGTTTAAACCTAAGTAACTCTGGGGACAGCATACATACACTTCTCCCTTCTGCTGGGGATGGCAGTAAAGAGGTTATGAGCAGTGACCCCCCAGAGCGGGTATTTCTGGCTGAAGGAAGGCAAAGCAAAGTTAGTTAAATCAACACATCAGTTGGCAGTTTGGAGTGGGGACACCCAAACACACAGCACAGTCACTGGGGTAATATTGTGGCACAAACAGCTGCCTACCCTGAGAACTAAACACCATTTCCTCATGTGGTAAAGTAATGAATATGTAGAGTGCATACAAAACATGAAAAAATAGGTTACACCTTTCTCATTAAAAAAAAAAAGTATATGATAACTATTTTAAGGAAACATACATCATAAGGATAGGTTGTAATCTATTTGGGGTTATGTCCAAGAACTGTAATTTGCAATGTGAGGGCAGTGAGCTGGAACCCAGCAGATGTGACCTGTACATCTGTACAGTGTAAAGCTCGATGTTATGTCAATTCTGGAGCAGCTGTGATTTTGTTAACTACACATGCTCATAGCAAAGGAAGGTTAATAACATAAAGAGTCACACCATCATTACACAAACATCCGTTGATTAGCAACTTGAATTTTTTACCTGCAAAGGGTGGTCCAAACAAAGCAGATATTCCATTGGCACAAATGATGATGCCATAGGCATTTGCAAGGTGTTTAGTTCCAACTAAATCTTCAGTCACAACAGGCATTAGAGAAAAATAGCCACTAGAAAATCCTATTAGAGCACAAACCACAGCCAGGCCAACGTATGTCTGCATTAGTGGCAAAGTAAGAATGCAAGTGACCAGGGTAAAGTTAGCCATGAGGAAGACATTCCATGTGCTGATGCACGGGAGATCAGAGATGATTCCAAGGATCACTTTACCAAAAATATGAACAATGGCTATGATGGATGTCAAAGGAAATACATTGTCCTGCCTAGATAAGTTGTACTGCTTGACTATTTCTGGAAGGTGAATAAAGGGAATGACAAAGCTGCTATAGGCAAACAAAGCCCAAATGATAAAGGCCACGAATACTCTATTGGTAAAGAGCGATGCAGCTCCAAAGTAGCTGGAGTACCAGAGTGCAAAGCCTTTCCTGACTGTAATTGTCAGCTGGCTCACTGTCTTAAAGAGGCGCAGTCCATACATGCTCCTTCCACTTGCAGATTTACCTCCAATTTCTGTGTGCTGCACACTGCCAAGCACTTCCTCATTTGCTGCCTCTTCTTTTTTCTCTGGTTCTTCACCAAGGACTCCATTAGATTTTACAGTCTCTGCAGAATTGGACAGAGCTTTTGCCTGATTTTCTTCACTATCACTTCTCACCACATATTTTTCACGGAGGTCTTTGGGAGAGAGTGGTCTCATAAGTGCCCCGCAGACACAAAGGTTCAGGGAGATGGCCCCCTGGATGAACATGGCATTCCTCCACCCATATTCAGTGCAGAGGTACTTCAGTAAGGCAGTCATTAGGAAAGCTCCAAACCCTGTTCCCGTGGTACTGAGCCCTTGTGCAAGTGCTCTTCTCTTCTGAAAATACTGCCCTACCATGACCACTGCAGGCAGATAAACCATGCCACTTCCAATGCCTATTAAAAAAAAAAATTAAATAAGTCTGAACTTTTTGCCAACAACATAAAAAACAGTGGAAAAAAAATCAGTTTTATTCCTAACATTTGTGTAAGCATAGTAGTAAAACCAATAATAAACATTCAGTTCTGATGTTAGCTTTCATTACTTGTAGGTTTTACAGAATCTGCAATACTTATTCCAGCAGGAATGCAATACTGATATTTACTGCTGGAATAAGTACTGCTGCAATACTGCTGGAAAAACTAAACACATGGAATATAAAACCTATATCTGAGGTCAGCATGACAACACTGGAAAGTTACAAATGTCCCACAACCAATCAGTGACGGTTACTATGGAGACAAACACAGACACAGCCTATTTTGAAATATCTGCAATTACAATACCCACAGCTGATGGTATCAGTGACCAGAACTGCTTAGTGAGCACATCTTGTTGCTTTCACCTAAGTTCCCCAGCGCTGAAGAGTCACACTGAGTTGCTGTCCTTGTTCAGTAACTGTGGAGCCCTAGTGACCGAGACACTTATTTGAGGAGTCAGCACATGGGGTTAGTGCACTGGTGGGACCTCAAGTCCAGGCTGGTTCTCTTTGGGCAGCTCAGGGAGGGCCACACAGTAGCTGCTCAGTCTTTTAAGGCAGATTTCTTGAAAACCCTACACCTGTAGTTAAAACTAGGGTGGGTATTCATGGCATTTATTTTGAGCAGAAAGAGATGAGTTGTGCACATCTAACACATCATTAGAGGTAACCACCATTTTTTCTCACTGCAGATTCTTCATAGAGGAATTTGGATTGGAACAGGTATATGCAGAAGATGCTTCCTAACTCACTGTGATTGCAATTCAGAAGTGTTATGTGACTTAGAAGTTTTCCTAAACAGGTGCTAACATAGCTCATGCAGCTACAACGTGATCTAGCTGCAGCTAGGCCAGAGAAAGCTGTGATTCCAGAAAAGCCTGAGAAAAAGCCCTTCGACATCACAGCAGTGACCCTGGCCAGAGCTGGCCCATTTTACTTGTTAGAAGTATTTCTGTCTTTCCTAGGCAAATACAAAATTGGGCTTTTACTTTGCACCAGTGTCTGTCCCCACACCCAACCACAGACTTGGGGAGGCCTCTCTGTCCCCCAGGAGACACCAGTGCTGCTAACACAGGCATGTTTAGCTGCTGTTGGACAGTGCTTACACAGCATCAAGGCCTCTTCTGTCTCTGACCCCCCGTGGGTGGGGGAGCACCAGAAGCTGGGAGGGGACAGGGGACCCCAGCTGACTGAAGGGACATCCCATGCCATGAGATGTTGTACTCAGCAATAAAACTGGGGGAAGGGAGGAGGAAGGGAGGACACTTGGAATTGTGGCAATGTCTTCCCAGGTGATAGTTACACATGTCCAAGCCCTGCTTTACTGGAAACAGCTGAATGCCTGCCTGCCTGTGGGAAGTAGTCAATGAATTCCTTATCTGTTTTGCTTCTGCATTCAGCTTTTGCTTTATCTATGAAAGTCTCTTTATCTCATTTTTACCTTTCTGATTCTCTCCCCATTCCACCGTGGGAGAGTGAGTGAGCAGCTGTGTGCAGCTTAGCTGCCTACCAGCTGTAACCCACTTCACCCTTTAAAATGGGTTTTGAGGCAGTGCAGAATTATCATAATCCAGTATTTTATTAATGTGGAGCAAATTCTGGAGAAAACATTTGTTATTCTTTCCTGCCACAAGGAGAGGAGTTAGCTAGCTATGCAACTCATCTTTCAATTTTACTTGTCAGAGTTTGGGTTACAGTAATTCCCCTAATTAAAAATGTCCTCTAATGTATTCACTTGGGTGAAACTGATAAAAGCACCAGCTTCACATGGCAAATATAAATGACCATGGAAGTCACTGGGCCCAATCCACTGAGTAAATAAGTCTCCTAAAAAGATAACAGGCTGTAAAAAAGTGTGAAAACAGAGCTGGAGTAACTTTTACAGTCTACCTTCCCTATTTACTCACTCAGATAAGCTTCAGAGGGATCAAAAATAATTGCAAGAACCTTCAAACATTAGTGCAGCTCTCACCAGCTGTCACTCCAAAGGTGAGGAAGAGGTAGTGCACATTTGCTGCATAGGCACTCAGTATCCAACCCAGGGCATTCAGTATCCCTCCAATTATGGCTGTCGTGCGGCACCCACACATGCTGATGAATAAGCCAATAAAAGGACCTGTTAAAAAACATGAAAGAAATTATAAATTATTTATTTAATTCTTTATGCTCTAATAATTTTTTGCCTTAAGTTTCTTAATGTTTTAAATAAAATGTTAAAACATCGGGCAACTCGTGCAACTCACTTTATTTTTCATATTACTTCTTTAAATCATGGAAAGAGAAATACAACCAACTGATTAAATACTTAGCAAATACCTGCAAGACCTACAATCAGAGTTGCCCTATGAAGAGGGGACAGTTTAAAGGCAGTAATTAGCTGAAACATTTGTTCCCAATGCTGATGCTGTGGAGTGCAAGACTTTTTCACAAGTAACCAGAAGTTAAGCATTTTATCTTGTTTCCAATTGAATAATTTAGGCAGATCTAAAAACAACTTTTACAGTCTTCATTTAGGAAGTCATGGGTGTGTATGTACATATTTATACAAACATTTCCTCCACATATTACTTTGGGTTGATCCAACTACAACTAAAAAAATACATTTTTATTCAGCTGTCAAACTGAAATATAAACTGTGCAAATTCAACATTTTCTCCTCACAGATAGAGTATGGGGAGGACTCCAAGCTTCACAGATCATGTTTCCTTAATTCTAGTCACACCTGGAAGTCACAGGCTTCCTTTCCTGCTCATGCAGTCTCCTGGACTAACTGTCTTCCCTGTCATCTTCCCTGTCATTCCTTTTCTCCATCTAGATTGTAAAATTTGTCCTGGTGACTTTAAAAGGTCAGCTGGGGACAACCATAAGAAAATACTTCAGGGATGAATGGCAAACATATTCCAAAACTCTATATAATAATATATAATAATCTATGTTTTAAAACATGTGATGCTGGCACATACCTACAATAAGTGTGATGCCCATGCTGAGGGAGCTGACCCACGCTGTTAAGCCACGACTTTGATTAAACTCTTCAAGCCATTCCATGTTGAGTATTCCAAGGGCCATTTGGGAACCCATGATGAGTATGTGCACAAGGAAAGAGGACAGTACAATCATCCAAGCCCATCCTCCATCAATGTTTGGATTAGGTTTAATTGGCTTACTTCTAACTTTTGAGTCATCTCCAAAATCATATCCAATATCCTCTCGACTAGCATACATTTTCTGCACAGTATTCTGAAGCAAATGCAGTAAATACCTAAAAAATATGTACAAAATAATCAAATTTTGTAATTTGGTTATCGTGAATGCCATAAATCACTATCATATTTCATCACCATGGCTAGTGCAGTTGTATACTGTGACTTCATTGTTCAAATGTAGAATGCTTAGAAAATTGTCCAATTAATTTGTTTCTTTGTGCAACTTATCATGGCTGTCTATGCAGGAGTACTTACAGGCTGACAGTAGGCTGCATTATTTCCATTAGTATATATTTTACTTACTTTTAGGTGGCTGAGAGCCTTCACTCTTCATGGGTTGACTGTGGTCACAAAAAAGACTGGTCTCTCTCTGTATATTACTTCTCTGTGTCACCTTCTGCTATTCCAGTAAGAGGATGTGTTTTTGTGTTCGAGTTCATAAAGCCTGGAGTAAAGAACTGAAATCCTGAAGCAGCAGGTAGATGAAGTTACCACATCTTTTCAGAGGAAAGCAGTTTGGGGATGCCTTTCTTCCTTAGCAGTGGAAGAACAAGAATGAAGACAGCAAAAGATAAGGAATTAAGATTCTTAATTTTCAAAATGGTTTGCTTATATAAATCACAATGAGGCAATTGTTACTACTTCTCTGGAAAGCTTTTTATGAGAGTCAACATGATAACGATTTGCTATTATGCTTTCAGTTTCCAGAGTATTAATCCTAATAATCCTACTAAAAACAAAGAATTCTTCCAAATTAATGTCAATGCCTATCAGAATCAAGCTGAGGGGCACAGTTATATGCATAGGTGTACATAGGATCAGGCCACACTAGCTTCATTTGATTACTTCAGTTTATTCTATTGTTACTCTACGTGAAGATTGCAACACAAGGTGAAAATAAATTCAAAACCACTTTTAATTGATTAGAAGTCAAAGTGTAGAATCCAGTCTTCCCTCCTGATTTCTGCTGCAACAGATTCAATTCTTACCCAACTGTGGAGCACCACATAGGTTTCCATGGAGACTAGAAATGCAATGATACAAATTACCAGAGATGGTAATTTTTTGTCTTCTTCTCCAGAGAAATAAAAAGAAACATCAGCTTCACAACATTGGAAAGGGAAAAAAGGTATTATCAAAAATTATTCTTAAACGCTCCTTATGTCCCCTGTGAGCCCTCAGAATGTGTGCCCCTGGGCTGGCTCCTCACTGCTGCAAACAGGCAGTGAACAGACAAACCCAGAATCTGTACCAACTGAAAATCTGTCTTTAAATACGTGAGTACATTTTGCTTCTCAGGTTACTACCTTTCCAAACCGTTTTACTTTTTTTCTTATTTCTAGATAAACACACAGAGAAGGCCCTGGGGCATTCCACAGTAATCCATAGCTGGGGTCAGAGCTGGCCAGTCCCAGTGAACACCTGTTGACACGTGCAGCCTCTCCAGCCTGGCTGCTGCCTGAGTTCCCTTTGCAGTCAAGTGCTACCTCACCCTTCCTTGCAGTGCAGGTAATCGTGTGTAACTAAGGGCAGCTTGAGTGTGTAGGTTCTTGCAAGAGCACACTGATCTGCCTCATAAGTGAGCAGCAGCTAAAATATCTGGTACTCCTGGTAGCAAATTCTTCATAGTTGTTTAGTGACTAAGTTGTCATTAGCCCTAACTTGGCCGTGGGATGTATTGGGGACACAGTGAGAAAGGATAAGAACTGTGCACATTTAAACACTTGCTGCACAGGCAGATGAGCTGGGATCAATTGATGACTTGCCAGTGGAAATGGATACTGAAATGCCTTTCAGGCTTTTCCTTTCCAAACTGGGAAACAGAGAATGGGGATGCTTCAAGGTCCTTCTAGAGGTCCTGCAGGGTGTTTGAGGCAGGGCGGGCAGCAGGGGAACAAGTCAGAGCCATGCAGTGGTGCAGACTGGTTTTGTGACCATAAAAGGACAGCCTGGTCACAAGTATTAAATTATATTATTACTTAAATTAAAGAGGACAGCCTTAGTCATAATTGTATTTCACCCTTCCTCTGCAAAAGGTAGGTCTTAAAGATGACATCTCAGCCCTTTCCTAACAATGCACTTGGAGCCAGATCCTCCGTTGCTGTAGGTTACAGGACTTCTTACAGAGGATTCAACCCACTCACAAGGCAGAGAGAGATGAGGTGCAAAAAGGTGATAAACACAGTGAAAAATCATGCTAATGGAAAATAATGAGAAAAGGCAGAATGAAGGAAAATCACAAGCTGTTGCACATGCTCTGCATAAGATTAATGAAAATGTATGAGGGATATTACAGTGCATCTTAGATAAAGGAATACAAAATTATGTAACTGAAGATTCAGAGTCAAGATTCAATGTAAAGCCTCACCTTCCTCTCTTATACTTTTGACTGGTTTTGCGCACACCTGAATCCTGATACTGGATACAAAAAAAAATCTTCTTTGGACAGGAAATAGGCACATCTTTTATGTATTTTAAATTATTTGAAGAAAAAAAAATTATATTGAGCTGCAAAGTTATGACTCTCCTTTTTGCAGTCTTGCTGACAGAACAGGCTTAGATTGAGTAGATGTAAGTTAATGTCATGCTTGTATGAACACCCACAAATCTTCAGAAAATGCATATATTTTCCATTTGAACTGAATTCTTGCTTATTATGACTTTCATACTATTAACTTTTTACTAAGGACACAAGTTCAGAGTGAATACACTCAAAAGCAGGGGAGGACATCTCCAATAACTGCACAAACTCTCAGTCTTTGGATAAAGCAAGGACTGGATACCTGGATCCCCTCCCCAGGACTGACTGGTCGTCCCATGGCCTGTTGCACCCAGGAAAAAGGTCCTTACCTGCCTTCAACCTTCTTCCCACTCAGCACTGCCAAGAACAGGCTCATGAAAGGCACAGGAGCCAAATGAACTCTTTGCAATTGTGAAATCCTAGAGAAACTGTAATAAAAATGACAGCAGCTGATTTGTGAAGCCAGCCAGTTTCCCCATTAAGCAAGGCAGGGAAGACCCACTCACAGTAACAGTGTTTGAATACAGCTCCTCAGAAGGAATTTCATTTAAAGACAGGAGAATCTGGATTCTTATTCGGTCACCTGGAAAAGAATAAGATGATTTTTTTTTTCCCCAGAAAAGCTTTTTAGACTATATGCACACAAAGTATGCAAAGCTCTTAGAAAAATGGCCCAAGCATTAGTGCCTGCAAAGATGCTGAGCTTTTTTGAAAACTTGACTCATGAGCTATTTTGGGGAAAAATGCAGGTGCTGTAATAAGACCTAAGTTAGCAGCAAAACACCCAAGTTCCATGTAGCATCAGTGGAGCTATGGCTCTCTAGCTTGTAGTTCAACTAGATCACTGAAAAGCATCTGCTCTTGCTATAAAAAGTCCATATGATGAATAATTTACATATATTTGGTCAACTTTTTCCGGCATTTGACTGCCTCAGTGTTAAATATTACAGAGTAAAATTGTACTTTTAAAGGTAGTTCTAGTGGATAACTCATAAATGCATTATAACTAGTAATGAGTTTTACTTTGTAATATTCCCAGTAAACGTGCCACATGTAATTATTTGGTTGCTGAAGGCATGCAGAGGAAACATTGCTAAAAACATGGTTTATTTTGGTTGTCGTATGTTTCCGCAGTCTGACTTCACCTTGCTAACATGCCGAGCACTTCAGCTGTCAGCAACTTCACAGAGATGTGGTCACCAGCCACCTCTGCCAGTCAGAGCCCCAGTGCATAAAAATGCGTGCCCAGAAAGGAACACAGTATCAGGGAAATCAAATGCTTAAAAGGCTAAAGTTATTGCCAGGGTCAATACAAGTTTGCATAAAGTCGGCAGCAGTTCCGTTTCCAGGCCGGGGGTGCTGCCCCCCCCCCAGCCCTGCTCAGGCGGCCTCCGCGGAGACCCCTCGGTGCTGCTGTGCCCCGGTGTGACCCACGCGTGGTGCCCCGTTCCCGGGGACAGCGGAATTGGCTCAGACGGTTTTCTCCCCTTGGTACCAAGGGAATGGGCAGCTTGAACCAGGCGTGCACCTCTGTTTTGTACAGGCTTACAGCCCGTTGCGGGAGCAGCCCGAAGGCAGGGATCTTTTTTCTCCCGCAGCTTTGGGAGCTTCACGCGCGACGCCTTCCCGGCACTCCAGTTCGGTTCACCTACGCGAAGCGGAGCCGGGGCGGGGACGGCCGGCACC
>VYXD01016610.1:2039538-2050731 GCA_013397195.1 Hylia prasina
TAAGAGAAATGTAATGCAGCCGTAACGAGGAGCTATAATTAGTTTTAATGAGGCTTCCTGCAACGAGCAGTCACCACAACGTTTTACTGTCCCTAAAAATAATAATGTTCCAGCGCCTCCGGCAGCCCCTTCCCCCGCCATCCCAGTGCGGAGCCAGTGCTCCCAGTGGGGCCGCTGTGGGGCCGCTGTGGGGCCGCTGTGGGGCCGCTGTGGGGCGGCTGTGGGGCGGGCGCTCTCCGCCATCCCGCCCTGGGGCCGGTGCTCCCTCAGTGCGCGGGGCCAGCGAGGGCGCCATGGCGGANGGGAGCGGGAGCTGGGAGCGGGAATCGGGAGCGGGAGCTAGGAGCGGGATTCGGGAGCGGGAACGGCCTCGGCTGCCGCTGGTGCCGGCCAGGAGCAGCAGCTCTGCGGGGCACGCCTGGTGCTGATGTGACGTGACAACACCGGGCAGGCGCTCCGGGCGGTGCGGGAATGACACCGGCGCAGCGGCAGCGGGTCACGCTGGGGTCAGACACCTTACGGGTTCTGAAGGTTTAATTATTTGGCAAGGATACATTGGGTTTTTTTAATATTTATTTTATGTACTTTAACTAAGATCCATCTGAAAATAATGCTACTTCAGATGCAGCGAATTAGATTGAAAATATTTTTTAAATCCTATATTAATTTCTCCCATGCTATTGCAAATTTATTGAAGTCTCGATGGGCTATTTAAGTAAGCCCACTGTAATGGGCACTTATTGTTCAACACATAATTAGTCTATATCCTTGGAATTCTATAAAACTTTGCTGCATCAAATAGCAGCTGTTAGTGCTTGCTGAGTATCTTTAATATGCACAATTCATAGTACTTTGCAAATGATTAAAACATGACATTGTTTCACAAACAATGCCATGTTCGTCACAGAGGAGCCAAGAAACACACTGGGAGCCGACTGCTGAGAAGACAGGAAATAATGAGCTCATCCTCTGACCCCATTTTGATGCCTCTTTGACCCAAAAAGCGAGTAGTGCTTGATAGGCAGGCAAGGCTGATAATCGGGGCCTCTAAAGAGGTTAAAAATTGCGTGCAGGAAACCTTAGAATCTCTGGTTTTCACATCAGGCTCAGAAAGCTGTCCATGGTTTCAATATTTACTGAAATACACCTGACATCTGTTAGAAAGGAGGGATCCTAGCTGTCAGCTGCACTATTCTGAGACTAGAGAATACTGTACAGCAAGTACATACAAAGTCTGACCTCTGTGTCGAATTACCCTGGTCTTTCCCCCTGCAGTTCTGGAGAGGGGGGGAAGCTTCTGGTCTTAACACTGACCTTATCCTCACCTTTTGAGAAAAAATGTTGTGGAGTAACTAGGAACACTACTGAATGTTGAGGTCTTCATTTTCTGTAGTTACAACAGCCCTACACAACCAAATCTAATCTTACTCTGCCAATAGCAAATTGCAAACCTTCATTACCTTTTGCAGGGTTAGCATCAAGGCCTTTGGCCTGATTCTGCCAGAGCTGCAGGCAGTTTTAGATAACTGCTCTCACAATATCATTTATCAGACCAAGGTTTTGGCTTACACAAGATCAGAAGGAAAAACAGTTATCAAATGCATTGCCAAGTTGTGGTTCCAGTGGGAGAACACAGGGAAATAAAACTGTTACTAAACCTTTCAAATGTTACATTATTTTAAGACATTTCACCCTCAGTGTTCTTCACAAATTACTAAAGTTAATTTATAAACAGAAGGAAAAAAACTCCTACCTATTAGTAAAAAATGGGTTTTGAAATACTTTAATTATAGTAAGTAATTAAATAAATTGGAAAGAAGCCTGTATTCTGTAAATATGTACGCTGACCATGAAAAGTGTCAGTGTCATATAAAGTCTCATGAAAGACAGAGGTTTCAGTATTGCCCATTGCCCAGGACCAAGCTCATAGCAAGTTAACACACAATACTGATCCTACACTGTTAGATGGCTTTGTGCTGAGGCAGTGAGCAGGACTTTTTACAGCATAGTGCATTTGGGACATGCTGTAATTGGGGACATCTAGGGCCAAAACCATACAGGGCATTTTTCTAGGGCTTTTTTTCATAGGTTTAGAGAGCTAGAGTTGCATTTAAAGTTGCTGTTTATTTTAAGTTTCTTGGTTTTTAATACGTTAGAAGTCTTATCTGCTTTGTTCTTTCTGAACTTCTGGCCTCTTTCAGATGTTTCAAATTTGACACCTAAAAATTGAGATGCTAATGACTTCTGATGCGGTATGTTGTATTGTTAAATGTATCTTGATTTGTGTATTTTTTAGTGCAGTTAATAATTTTGCTTACAGGTAGCTGGAGTGGCCTGCAGCTGCTGCCCTGAGATCTGTGGGAGTCTTTTAGCTTTGACGCCAGCATGAGCTGGCTCTAACCTAGAGGCCATGCAGCTGGCTTTTACCATACTTAGCTGGGTATGAAATCATTGTATTAGTCAGAACAATGAAGAGGCAGCAGCAAAGCTGAAATTGAAGCTTCAAGGATCTGACTCATTCCATCTCTGGCGCAAGGAGGTGCAAATTGCACTTCCTGAATTTGCCGCACACCTACCAAACCCCAATTACTGCACGCCCCAAATGCGCTGTGCTGTCAAGAGCCCTGCTCACTGCCTCAGCACAGAGCCATCAACTAATTTGCTGTTGGCAGCTGCTGTTTGTAGGATGTTAGCTGAAAGATGGCTCTGTGTTGCTGCAACTCTCCTTACCAGTTCTGCAGTCTTAGCTCACTGTCACCCAGAGAGCCTGGCTTGTTGTAATGGTACCCCGAGAATCTTTGCTGGACAACAACATGACAGAGCAGGCCCCCATCCTCTCTGCTGGTCATAAGTAGCATATTGTCTAGTTGGTTCTTCCCTCAGAAATAGTAATAATATAGCTTCTCAGATGTGTTCTATCTGTTCCATCCACTAGAAAAATTTTATTACCACAATTTCATAAAATTATATCTCCCCCCAAAAAAGCCCAAAGCCAGCAAGCCCATTCTGGTCTTGCTGAAAGCATGCTGCAGCCTCTTTCAAGTCACAGGCTCTGTCTGAGAAGTAGCAACAAAATGCAGTGGGTTGTAGCAATGTCAGTTTGATTCAGCAGGTACTTGTGCATGGAGACAGCCACAAGGTACACTCAGCATGAGGAACCAGCCAAAGGAAATTCTGCCTGCTGATCTCTGGTGGTTGGAGCAAAGGAGGAGCTTTCAAGGACAAGTCAGAGAAGATGGGAGACATGTTTTTCCCAGTGCCTGTGTCATTATACAACATGTACTGGTGCAGATAGCCCTGGTTGCTGCTGTTTTCAACCCAGGATACCAGCTTGCAGCTACCTATTTAGGACTGCTAGTGACCACTAGTTTGGGGGAAAGGCTGTTGCCATTCTAAGGCTTGGGACCAAAATTTGCCTGAAAAATATGGACTTTTTTTGGTTGTTTCACCCATGTTTTCCAGGCCACTTATGTTTTGTTTCCACAGTTAAAATTCATTATGTAACTATTAATATACATTAGAGAGTCTCCAAAGTGATGAAGAGAGTCCCAGGAATGATTTTGCATTAAAGGTGAGTTAGTTTTTCAATTACATAGTTATTTATATATATTTATTTCTACAGCACATAGAAGATGCTCTCTTGACCCTCCCTGGCCTAGAAGACCATAGGACTCCATAAAAACAGCAGTGATTCAATTTCAGATGCAGAATTGAGTAATAAACAGTGAGAATGGGTAGTGCTGATGTAGAAGGAGGGATGTTCTCTCAGTCACACCCTTCATCTTGCTTGTCTATACTTACTGAATATTGGCCTTGTAAGAATCCATCTATTTCCCATAGGCTTCTATATTCCATTATTAAAGCATTTTAAAATATTTTATTTCTGAAATATTTTTAGTAATTTCTTAAAAAATTTTGAAACAACTTTGAAGCCTTGCCTGTGAGCTGTTTAAGTTGGCTGAAGGGACTAGCTGAAGTGACCTACATGCAATTAAATAGTTCCTATAGTTAATGCCATAAGACAAATATCAAAAGGTCTTACTTTTTTCCCTATTCTATCTGGATGGAAGAAGGATTTTTGTAATGCCTTCAGAGAGGAATGCTAGAAAACATGTTGAGAATCCAAAGAATATTGACAGTGATAAAATATCATTCCAAATAACAACAACAACAAGAACAAGATAATGACTGTATATGTTCCCTTTTCTGTGAATCAGAGCAGCTAAATTATGCACAATATGTCTTAGGCTATTAACAGGTATTCTCTTTACCACAACTAATTATTTAGGAGAATTACATTCTAAGTAGGGGGAGTTGAGATTTATTTCTTTTTCTGTTTCTGTAAAATTTTAGGCCACAGTAAATCTATGGTAGCTGTGAGGGTTTTTTTTTTTCCTACAACATTTATATCTCTTGCTATTACTTTTTGAGTCTGTGATGGCATGAAAAACTGTAAAAGCCTCTAGAAGGACTCACATTCTAAATATGTAATGACATTCTAGACATTTTGGTTTCCAAGTAACTTCTCTATTTTTGCTTCTCTTTAATTTCTCTTGCTTCTTCTTTTACAATGAGCAATATTTTAGCAACACAGAGAAGGAAACATGCAAAAAGTTCTCCAAATTGAACAGAGATAAAATACAAGGTAAGTTAACTTTCTTTGAATATGCAGTCAAGTTACCTCATATTCCTTTAATTATCAAGGTTTTATAGGCATGAGTGTACTGCTGAAATTGATGTTTTATCTGTTTTTAAAATTCCTATTTTCCAAATAAAAGTCTGGGTATTCTCTACATGAAACTCTTATCAGTAAAGGGATGAATTTAAGACCACAGTTTGTGTTACACTCAAAGAATAAAACTAGACCCAGCAGCTAAACCTCAAAAGAGTGGGGATACATCAGATTATTCTTCTCAGTAGTAAGAAAAACTATTTATGGAAAATATACTTTTATATTTAAACTCTGCAAGATACATTTGAAAATTATTCTTGATATTCTTCAGTGAGTCTGCACCCGAAGATTTGAGTCATATATGTTTTCAAATATTCCCTCAGTAGGTCCAAACATAAAATTTTCCTACTCCTGGATTATTTTTAGTTCATCATTCTTGTCCTTTAAGTTTACCATATTCCTATACTCTTTTTGTATTGTGAAACTTCTCCAAATGATATTTCTTAAATTTGGCAATAGATTCGTACAAAATCAAAATACTTTTGTATATGTCCCATCTTCTTAACATTTTACTTATAGCTAACAACATTCTTTCTCATGACTGAATAAAACTGCAACAGACTAGAAAGCATTCAGCATCGATTCCCACACTTCCATCTTAAACTACTCCTGTCCAATTGAAACCAGCAGTACCCTTTGGCTTCAGTGGAAGAGAGTCCATTATTTTAGCTAGAATTACACATAATTTTCTGTCATCATGTGGATAGTTTTTTCAGAATAGATTCAGTCAGCTTTGTGGTTTTACAGACAGTTTAGAAATACCTTATCTGAACATCAGTCTGACCTGTTAGTAAGTGATGCCTCCCTAGCATCTCACATTGTAATCCACATTTTTCCTTGTTTGAAGCCTCTCTCATTTCAGGATTACAGTTAGAAGCAGGCCAGAATCAGAGCAGCAGGCTGCTCACGCAATGTTATTTGGGATGAAATTCAGTTTCCTAAATGGACGCTTCCAGTGCCTTTTAAAGCACCCTGAGTTACCTACGACGTCCATGTGGGGCTGTCAAATGTGATGGGGCTGTCAGAATAAGGAGCCCCTCATTCTTCTGGAGCACAAAGGGGTTGAAGCGTGTGACACCTTAGAGCTGCCAGGTTTTAGGCACTGTCAGCAGTGTAGAGTCAGTTCTGTCACAGCCACCACCGCTGCTGAAAGGGGAGCTCCTTCTCACGTCACACAGCAGCAGCCCTGGCTGCAGGAAGGGCCAGCCAGGCTCCTGAGGCAGGGACACTTCAGGACACAGCCCAAGCAGCTGCTGAACACGAGGACTGCCCCTCTTGAGCGGGGGGACTTTGGTTCTGCTGGGTTTGTGTTCTTTTTGATTTGATTACCAGACCACTTCAGCCACTAAATATTTAAGTATTAAAAATCCTTTTGTTTCCACAGTGACCAAATACTGCTTTCAGATTATTAAATATTTCCAAATATATTTAGTCAGAATTAGTTTGGAGTTTTGAAAGTCAATCAATGTTGCAATGATAGAAGATAGTATAAGACGCATTATAGTGGTAATCTGATTTTGATTTCCTTTAAACCTTTCCTAATTGATTTATCAATATATTATCATTGCAGTGCCCATGGCAATGCCTGAAATAATACAACTAATATGTAGTGGGTTTATTATTTTGTGTAAATGCTAAAATGAAAGAATTTTACTTCTACGCAGTCTAATTAAAAACTCCAAATGAAGTCTGTGATGCTTTTAAAATGAAGTTTTAGCTCCATGTAGGAACATTGCTGATGTACAAACAGGCTTCACTTCCTATCAAACTCAATGTTAGCATTCTTTAAGCTTTTGTAATATTGCAAAATCTGCAAGACGAAGACTTCCATGTGAAGGGGTAGTGCCCTGAAAATTGTGGGAAGGCTAGCTGAGTAACATAATCACACCAAGGTGGCTACATACATTCTCCTTTATTCCAGGCAAAATGGCAGATTATATACAGTTCATCACAGTTTACATTTCCAGGCATTCCCTCATTGGTGTGCAGGAGACAAGAATGTAAATAAGCATTGTTTATTTTATACTTAAGGTGACTAAAGTGTTCAGACTAACATTTGCACCTATTACTAAAGAGGTGCACTACTTTCTCCCTGGGCATACCTTCAGATAATTTCTAACGATGCCACAGGCTGCAGGCCTTTACACAGGCCTGTGCCTGAGTCAGGCTGGGTTTACCAAGCTAATTCAGGAGCAGGTCGTGCCCCTGCTCTCTAAGAAATTCCTCTACATCCATGTGTTGTGGGTAAAGACTTGCGTGAACAGGCCCCATGACTTTTACAAGAACTGTAAAAATTCATAAATTGAAATTTTACCACATGCCTTGCAGACTGATCTAAATCAGCATACAGAGCTAAATTGCAGAGAAGACCCTTTAACCACTGTTTTCTTTTGTCCATACACAGGAAATGACCAACTGATAGATGAATGACTAAGCAAAGCTTTCCTTATTTATGCACATATAAAACTGACATTCTAGGGCCCCTAACAACCACAGGACTCAGTGGTTTAATTCTACAATGTCTATTCTGAGAATTCTAACAAAAACAATAGCAGTTTTCTGCTTATTTAATGCATCCTTTCAATGAGTTCATCATTCTGCACAATAAATGGAAGACTGAGTGCCTGCCATGTGTGTATATATATAGATATATATATAAATATATATATATATATAAATGGCTGAAGTAGCTAAATGTGCCATTTGCTAAACAGATTATAGTAGGAGACCAGAAGGCTGATTCATGACAATGCAGTGCACTTTAAAAATAGCTCCAGACACCAGTATTGACACTGCTGAAGTGCAGCTCAGTGACTGCACTGTACAAACAGAAGCTGGACTGTGTGAAGCAGTTTGAAGCTTTGGAGTTGTGACTTTGAAGTGATGTGTTAGTGCTAACAGGTTGACAGGAAGTGGTGATTCAGGCCCTTGGAGGGAAACTGCAGTCACTGGCCCCTTTTGCTTAAACAAAAGAAAAATACTAATATTTCTCTTTTTATGTAAAACTTGTACGCATGCAATGTCTGTCCCTGACACTTTAATCAAAATAAACTAAATGCAGGGAGCATCTGAAGATGCCTGAAAATCACATAAAAATAAATTGAAAGTTACCTCAAGTGACCCAGCATTTAAAAGATTCTGAATTTATATAAAAATAAGAAAACTTTAGATGTTGGGGATGCTGCAAAGTGACTCTGCATAGAAGAACTTGGGGTCCTGGTGGACAACAAACTGTCCATGAGCCAGCAGTGAGCCCCTGTGGCCAAGATGACAATGAGATTCTGGGGTGCACTAGGAAGAGCATGATAGCAAGTCAAGGGAAGTGATCCTGCCCCTCAACTCAGCCCTGGTGAGGCATGTCCGGAGTGCTGTGTCCAGTTCTGGGCTCCTCAGCACAAGAGAGACATGGAGCTCCTGGAGCAGGTCCAGCAGAGGCTGCAAAGATGATGGACTGGAGCATCTCTCTTCCCAGCAGGGCTGAGGGAGCCGGGCCTGCCCAGCCTCAAGCAGAGATGACTGAGAGGGGACCTCACCAATGCACACGAGTCTCTGCAGGGAGGGCTCAGGGGAAGCACCAGGCTCTGCTCAGTGGTGCTGAGCAATAGCACAGAGGCAGAAACTGATACCCAGCAAGTTCCACGTGAACACGAGGGAGAACTTTACTGTGCAGGAGACTGCACTGGAATAGATTGCCCAGAGAGGGTGTGGAGTCTCCCTCACTGGAGATATTCCAGAACTGTCCAGATGCAATTCTGTGCCATGGGCTCTGGGATGAGCCTGCTAGAACAGGGAGGTGGGACCAGGTGACCACTGTGGTGCCTTCCAACCATATTCATTGCGAGACTCTGTGAATCAGTTTGCCTATCAAAAAAGCTTTACAAACAATCTTTATTATAAGGATACTTTTCATTTCCTTACTCTCTATCAAAAAGAGATAAGAGAAAATTAAGGACATGCTTCAGAGGTTCGGGTATGATATTCTTTCAGCCCTGAAAACCAATATATTACATGTAACAGTTACAGTAAAATCAGCTACTTGTGTGCAGGCAAGCTTGTCTTATTTTGAATACCTGCTAATCATGCTTATGGTTGTGGGAAGAAATAGCATCAAGCTAACTGTACAAATTATGATACCTTTGGGTTTTTCTTTTTTTTTTATTTTTCAGGACCTGGGAGCTGCCTTTAAAGATCATGAACATGTTTAGTAATTCATCTGAGGGAAAATGCTCAGTATCAGTGCATATAGAAAATGTATTAAAAACCATTCCTTCAAATAGATGATTACATTGTTATTATTTCTCTTAGGTTGCTAATACCAGAGATAGTTTGAGAATGCTCTCAAATGAAGAAATAAGGGCAGTATTTTCTCCTGTGCCATCACCTGCTCTGTTGTTCCCTCCTCTGTGACCTTGGTGCAATCTGTTAAACAGTACAAACACTTAATGTGAGAACTCCACAATTTGTAATATGGACAATGTTTGGAGTACAAGAAGCAAGTGGCAGAAGTGGCAGAAGACCTCTTACTTTGATGGCACTTCACCAGTACCTTTCTGCATATGCTGATCTCTGCAGTATTTACCACTGGTGGGCTCAGTTAAACACTAAGTCATCATTTGTGCTTGGATTATAACAAAGCTTAAATCTATTTGCCTATTACTTACAGAAGGCAGAAAAGAAACGCCTCAAGATATACTCAAAACAGAACTTCACAGCCAACTCTGCCTGGAGCTACTTTTGTCAGAGCAGCTGGAATTGCTTTAATTGTAGTTCATATAATCATCATTATAATTGACTACTGCCTCTTCTGCAGAGAAGGAAAACATGATGGCCATTCAAATATCTAAAATAAAAAGCCCAGAAAAACTATCATTATTCATGGACTGCAACTGAGTTTGCACCTTCTGCTACTTCTGATAATAGCTGTTGGAAAACACCATGAAAACACTGTTTTACAGCTCTTCTTACTTTGTTATTTGCACTGTGTTTTAACCCTGTGGTTTATGGTCAGTGAAACAAAGAGCTGCAAACCAAGCTACTCAAGAGGCAAAGATTTGGTGCAATTACTCACCACATGGCAAACATTAACGACACAGCAGCTATTTAGTTGGCTGAGTGATCTTACATGTAAAATCCTAACTTTGCACCTTCTAAGAAATTATGATCACCAGCACTGTAAAATAAAGAAGAAAGTCTTGGACACTCCTTCACAAAGTGTTCTTATGACACTGACTGGAACTTAAGGGAAGTTAAACTGCTTCACTGCTGTAACAATTTTCATATCCTTGTTATTATGACCCTACTACTATGAAGCTGGCTATGAAACAAGATCAAGCAGAAGACAGAGTATGACTTGGCATGTGAGAATGCTGCAGGTTTGCCAAACGAAATAAACCAGGATCTTAAAAGAAATGAAAACCTACTTTCACTGGCAGTAAAAATTATGATTATAAAGACTACGATGGAATCTATCTGAAGGTAACTGTTGTTAGATAGGGAAGTAACAGCAGTAAAGTAAGTTACACTTAACAGTCTTTCCAAATGCAAAATCAACTTGCAGAATCAAGTTTATGAATAGTTTTTAGTATCTGAAAAGAGATGTACACTATCTTTACTCATTACATTTAGAACAATGAAGTTTCATTAAGCTTTTAGTGAACTACATTTTTTTGGTGAATTTGTCACTTTTACTGTTGAATTCTGAAATAGGAACACAAATTCTTTTTGTTTATGTATTTAAAGCAATGAGTTCTTGATCTAACAATGCTGATACATTGTTCCTGTAGGACCACCAAAATTGCTGTAGTTGAAGAAGGGACATGCATATTTTTTCACTTTTTGCTTCCTTACATTCACTGTATGCTCTGGAAAGTCTAGAAGTTGTCTTTTGAAGTAAGGTAAAGCTAATTCAATCCTTGGGGATTTGAGAGAGGCTACCTAGACATAGAAACCTGAAAAACTAGAAGAATTTTTAATTGAAATTTTTTCTAGTATTGTCAACTCCAAGAGATCATTCGTAAGTACATACACCAGAAAAGGAACTGTCAGCTCTTAAATTATTATAAAACTAAAGGAAAGCAAATCTGGTGTTCGCTTGCCTTTTAATGTTTAACTTTACAGGGTATGTTTGCTTTTAGCTTTGATATAGATCTGCGAAGCAAAAAATTATTTTAAAATAAATACTAATACACTTCCTATTAATAGGATCTCCAAATAGTGCTGTGATGAGGAAAAAAGTTACATTGTACTTCGGGGTAAAATTTCAGTAACTGCTGCATTACTGTACCATTCACTACATATTGACACGCGAAACTTGTGACATTTAAATTTGAAAGCAGTGGCCTTTTGTACATGTTCTTACTTTTGCATATCTAACAAGCAGATGAAAAAGGTGTAAAAAACTGCTTATTTAGCAGTGAGTTTAGATGAGCCAATGAGATCCCTCTCTCTAACCTGAAGTTTAA
>VYXD01016610.1:2050757-2075636 GCA_013397195.1 Hylia prasina
TGAGCCCAACAGCCCAACCACTTGCCAATTTCTTCTGTGGTCAGGCAGCAGATAAGCTGTTTTCAGCTTGGCCTTTATTTTCGCTTATTACCGTTGTCATAAGCACAGCACAGTTTGCACAGAGACTGAAAACTAAAGCCAGCTGAGAATGAGTTCCACTTTGGAATGAGCCCTAAATTTTAGATACGATGGGGGGAAAAAGTTTCCTGTGTCGCAGTATAGCAGAGAGAACGGTCTGCAGGTAATAACTCGGGAAACAGAACCCAAACCCGCCTGAGNGGGCCGGGGCGGCTCGGCCGGGCCTTTCCGCCCGCTCCAGCGCTCGCTTCAACCAAGGGCTCAGTGAACAAAACGGCACAGGATGTCAGGAACAACACAGGATGTCTGATCTGTTCACAGCTCCTGAACAGGCCTTCTAGAAATGCACACATTTATATGAAAACGAGCTATGTAATAGCATAGCTCCATGTTAACGATGGAACCTAAAAATTATTCCAGACAAATACTGGAAAATAAACCAACTTTTAATTATTAATTAATTTTTTTTCACCATAAATAATTTGAAATCTTGCTGGTTTTCTTATTTTACCCTGTTATTCCCAGTGTCAAATCAGGAGAGACTGGAAAAGTCCAGCTACAGGGAGGTGGGGAAAGTCCAAGCTAACAGGTGGAAAAAAGTGCTGTCTGTGTGAAGATTGGAGTAACATGGCCTGTTCTGAGTATCACTTAACTGCATTGCAAATACAGGACCAGATTTAGAATAACCGCAAACTGAAACCTGAATAGTGGTGGAAACAGTCACCTCTGCAGAATTTTGGTAACAAGTTCAGTGATCGATGGAGTCTCTCTTCTGAGTGTCTTGTTCACAAGCACTTGTTGTCCTGGCAAGAAGCCCTAGGATATCAGGAAGCAGTTCACAGATTTTCCTTTCTATGGCTTCTTTGGGGTTACAGCCCCAGGAGCAGATGGTCGAGTTCAGTCACCAATAACACTAGTAATTTTGATATCTTTTAAAGGCAAAGTTTGCAGTTAAATTAAATTCCAGTTGATAAACGTTTAGATAATACCAGATTTTATGCCGTTTAATCATAGTAAGATGACTGTAGACCACAAGCTAAGGCAACCACAGACCTTCTCAAACAAATATGCTCAGCATGTTATATTTAGCAAGACACTAAACATTCCAGAATCATCAAATCCTTTTCTCCAATAGAACTTGAATTTATGAGGTAATGCCAGTAGAATCTTTGTCAAGTAGGCAAAAGCTAATGAGGGATGCAGCTAATTTCTGACTTTCTCCTTATCCCTTATGAGAGCTCTGAAAAGCTCTCTTATGTTACTTTTGCTTTCTTGTGTCTTTATGTTTTAAATGCATAATACAAAATACACTATTTTGTCCTTGCTCTTCCTCTGCATTTGTAAAATGGACATTGGTCCATTTTATAGCGGCTGAGAACCTCAAAGAGCAGCAGCAGCCAACCTGCTCACTCACAGTGAGTAACCACAGGCTCAAAACAGCTGAGAACTGCATGCTGTGTAGAAAAGACACATATAAACCAATTGTCCTTGTGGTGATCCTTCTCCCTTCAGTAGATTATAATTGGTATTGCTCGTTAATTTGTATATTCTCCACTGTTAATGGAGAGGATATCTTCTGATGATTTATACAGAGGATTTCAGAGTGGTGACAGCTGCGGGTGGGTGGTTATCGTTTCAGAGAATGTAAACACCTTGGAGTGTATCTTCAAGGTTGTCTTCTGTGGTGGTGCATCCTCCCCCACTCCTTGGGCCGCACTATCATCTCAGAAACACCTGCTAAGCCTCGGCCTTGAAGAACAGCACCTAGACAAAGCTTCTCTTGAGCTTATCAGAAATTCTGTCAGTTCCTGTTTTTCAAAGAATAGCCTTGAAAAATTACTTTTTGGGCTTGAATAACAACCTGAGTGGAACAACATTTTTGTTATCAAACTTTCAAAGAAAGTCACTGACCCTAAGTGTGGCCAGGATGGAATATTACTATGACTAAAGCCAGCTCCTGCAACCCTAGAAACAGTGGTCCTAAGTGAGACCCTTTGAGCTGAGCCCAGCCTCTCCCCCGGAGTGGGACACCCAGAGCAGGTGAACTCTCAAGTTTGTTATACTTGGAGTACCTCTGCCAAACACTGCCACTCATTTGTGACACCTTCATGACAGATGTTCTACAGTCCTGCAGAGCTTTTCAACACTCTCCAGGAGGGTCTCTCAATGTGGTGCTGCCCACGTGTAAAGATAGGTTGGGATATTTTACACATGTGGGTTGAAAACAGTGATTGGGCCTAAATAGAGATTACACAGCAGTTTAATAGGGCAGCAGATAAATTCTTTTCCACAGGAGCTGACATCTGCCAGCAGTAACTGCAATCATGTGATTAGTTTTCCAAATTTTAGATTTTTTCAGGAGAAAGCATGCTTTTACATGTATTTTTATTTTTTAGTGCTCCTACTCAGAAGCTGGCATGAAGTATCATAAATATTCTCTCAGTGTCTTCAACTCAAAAGGCAAAGTTTTAGGTGATACATCCTGTTTTCTGTATTTGCAAGCACAATGAGCGGTCAGGTCTCTGACAGTGCAGCACTGTGCATTTCACTGCATTTTTCATTGCTAACAAAAATCCTGGAAATCGAGTTATGCCCTTGCTTGTATTTGCTCAGCCTGGCTGCCTAGAGCCCAGGACCATACCAACTTCATGGAATCTGCAGTGATGTAACAGTTTGAAATTCAGCTTGAGAAAAAAATGGAATACATTCTCCATTGAGTAAAGAGAAGTTGGACTTACATAATTACTTTCCAAAACAGATTCCCTCATAGTTAGATGTTTCCAACAAAGCTGGTTTGCACATTGCTGGAAAGAAATTTTTTGATTTTTTTTTTTGATTTTTTTTTTATTTTTTTTGTATTGTTCTGTTTTGTCAGTGTGGTTCACAACACAAAGGCTATTGTTTAAAAAAACCATGAATATTAATTTGCATTCCGTTGCTGGGTTATTACAGAGAGTGTGGAAAGAAAAAACAAGCTCTGATTTTTTTTTTTAAAAAAGACATTGTTTCCTTTTCCCTTTCTTCTTCCTTCAGACTGGTTCTCCTTTATTTTAGTGTTTCTAGCCCAGACTATGCTCTTAGACACAGTGACTGTCTTCTAGTACTTGTAGGCAAATATATCCACAGCTGTATCTATAGGATAGAATATTTCAGCTGGGAAGGACCCACAACAACCAGCTAGTCCAGCTACATATAGATCACTTAGTAGAGCTATATGAATTTAAAAATTAATTCTATAATCATGTTTGTGAGCAGTGACACTTGCAATACACTTGCTCTTGTATTAGGAGGTAATTGCAATCTGAAAATTCATATCTGTACTATTCCAGAAGACTGAGTGTAGTTTCACAAGTGGCAGAGACCCCACTTAGACCACACTGCCACATGTACCACCATCTATTGATTCTCAGCCACCTCCACAGCAGCAGTTCTGGTATTCACACAGCAATGTGGGAAAATAACCTTATCAAAAGAGGACTGGTTTCCTCCTGAGCTGGTCTGACTTCACGTGCAGCCTCACAAGCACTAAGCTAGAATGAGTGTGGGAGGAACAGGACACGAGGAAGAGCAAGCAGAACTGTCGGGACCCTGAGGACACTAAGCCTTTATTGGCCTCCCCCACAGCCCTACCCATAGACCCAGAGGCTCTGTTTACATTCAATACCTATTTCTACCACTGCCATATATTTCTACCTGTGCCTATATTTGTAGGTCCTGTTGATCTGGGCATGTTCTGACCTCAGACCTGTGGACTGAGGCCTTGGCTCTCTCCTGTCACTGTTTTCTTGACTGGGGATCACAAGGCTGGACCACTTCCTGGCTTGACCTCAGCTCTGCTCTGGCCTCACAGACCTGCCTGTCAGTCACAGGGCTGTGTCTGACCCTCACCTGCAGACTGACTTCTCAGCCTTACCTTGGACCTGCCTCATTATCATGTATTTGCTTGATCACTTGGTTTGACCCTGGCCACCACCCCTAGCCTGCCCTGCTCCCCCGCTTCAGGGCAGGAGGAGGGTGTCTATAGCCACCTGCTCTGCTTGCTGCCATCTACCTCCCTGTCCCTGGGGAGCCAGCCTTGACAAGGACCAGGCACAGGAGCAGTGTGGTCTCTGCCTGGCCCCTACCAGTTTAAAAGAATTACAAGCCTGTGTTAAGAGGGGAGAGGCACAGTGAAGGTGGTGTCAGTTCTTCCAGGAGCTGCTTCCCAAAAGAGGCAGTCACACCACTTCCCCAGGCCCAGGTATTTTTTCCCACCCCTTTTTCCTGTGCCAGCACAAGTGTTTGCACAGCAAGGCAGTGAAGCAGGACAAACAAAAGTGATGCAGTTCGCTCTTGAAGGAATGGATTTAACCCTTTACCTGGATCAAGAACAAACGCTTCATGTTGAGAAGAGTGGCTGACACAGCTTTACCCTCAAGTGTTTGTGGAAACCTGGAAGATCACCAGGATTAGGGATTTTACTGTGATTCCACCAGGTCTGGGATCCCAGGAATTTGTATGATTGGCCTAGGCTGAAGTAAGCAATTGTGAGCTTCCTTTCTGTCACTACCCAAAGTAGCTCAGGTATTAAGGTGCTGCTGCAATTACATCCTGCAACTGGCAATGTAGACGGAGCTCTGGTGGTTTAGACCTTTCTTATATAAGTAAACAAAGTAACAAAAATATTCATCTAGACCCAAAGGTCCTGGGCTCAGGGTTTACTTTCAGTTCATATTGACCAAGGAGAGGGTCAAAACAGAAGTGTTCTGTGCCTGACTCTGCCTGTTCAATTGTGAGGTCGAGCCCCTTTAGTCCTGGTTGGCTGTTTTGGGCACTTCTACTGCTCAGCCTTTTGATTGTTCTTTCCAAATGTCATCTTTTGTCAGAATCAGCATGGAAGTAATGTCATGACTGGTATATCAGAACCAGCAGTGTTCAGAAGATCTTAATTTATGGAATCCTCAAGGCACTAAGTGAAATCTCCAGGATAAAGCTCCCACCATTGACCATACTGCTGGCAGGGAAGATTATGGTTAGCTGGAAATGGAGACTAAGCTTGTGCTGAGGTTGATTTGCTTATGTCTGTAGCGTTCAGCTCCTATGTTACACTAACTTAATTTTTATGAAATGAGGAAGAAGGGAAAATTTTAATATGAACTGATGAGCCAGAACTGCCCAGCAAATAAAAGGCATATTCAGCATAAGCAGGTAAGAAACCTTTAAGAAGATTAATGAAAAGGGAAAATGGTAATCACCAAAAATTTCTTCAGAATATTGTAGAGGAAAATACCTTTCATTAATTACTAGTTACTCCCTGTTGGATATTCATAAGAGAACATTTGCTTTCTTCTGCTATTAGCGATGACAAGTCTGTTAAGGACTTAATTAAAATAATTTTTTGGGGACTAACAAGACACATTTGCATAAAGATTGTGATATCTAGAAACTGATAATGTTTCAAAATGTAGCAAATATCATGGACATTAGGAATCATTGAAAAGGCAGTCTAAGGAGTAGTAAACCAAGCAGGCACATGAAACCAACTACCAGTGTTAAGTAAGTAGCACATGATGAATGGTACAAAGGGTGGAAGAAAGGCTAAGGATTATTTTTGTCTGGAATGGAGTTGGTAAAGGCACAAATTCGTTATACCTCTTATTGTGAGCTACATTAAATCAGACAAAGATTAATGAGTGCCAGATTAAGCATTTTCCAGGACATTCAATAAGAAAAGGAAGACAAAACAGCTTTTAAATGTCTGGTTGTTGTTGTTTTGTTTTTCCCAAGAGCTGAAAATATTGAAGGAAACTGGAACGGTAGTTGGAGAGACATTTTATTATTTTAATTGTCATGCCCCCCTTTCTATATCCAGCGTGATGTTTTAAAGCAAGTGGATACAGTCATGCTGTCCTCTTCTTTGAAGCCATAATTGATGTGAATAACACAGATTACTGCTTCAGGCCTCATGGCCATTATTTAAAATATTCTCCTACTTTTAGATATGCACCTGAGTAAAGCACCATAACTGGTAAGAAATTCTTGGTGCTTAGGAATCATCTTGCAAAGGTCCAGTGAGAGTTTCAAAGTAAACAAACAAATAATTACCTGGTGTACATTCACAGCAACACTACTTCCTTGCTGGTGAGCACTCCCTCAGAGCAATTACATCATGGTTTTGGGAGTGTTTTATAATATCTGACATCCCACTTGGATTAATCTGTCAACAGTTGTTGGTTGGGATAACCCCCTTGTGCACGTGGTGCTGGGTTGTATTCCTGAGTGAATCACTTAACCTCTCTGTCTTTTTCTCTTTCCATCCATAAAATTAGCATAATAATGCTAATTCTTCATAGGCTATAGTTAGGCTCAATTAATGTTTGTAATGATCTCTGAGATTGTTGGATAAAACATGCTGTAAAAGTGTATTATTATTGTTAATAGAGCCTTTTGTACTTCGGCACTCTAACAAAGCACTACCATTGCTCACCAGCTCCTAAAATTTCATTGAAACTCCTAAGGACTTAATGGGATACAGCTTTCTGTTAGTGTGTCCATTTATCTTCCTGACCCATTCAAACCATCAGAACAGATTCAGTTCTGCAAATGGAAGAGGCTGTGGAGTTTGTGCAGAGAGAAATTATGTAATTTTGTAAGTGATCTGGGACTGAAAGCTTTTTAAGCAGGCCCTCATTTACACTGACCTCAGTTCTGACTGAACTAGTTCAGACTGCAGAGAGCTGTGATTTGTAGAACAACTTTTTTAAAATGAGGTACCTGTCTGGTCAGGACAATAAATAGTCATAGCTGTGGAAATGATGGCAGTGGAAAATAGTGGGAGTAGACAAATCTCATTCTCTAATATTGCAGGAAATGATCTGGGCTTCATCATTAATGCTCTTGGGTCTTGGTTACACATACCAGGTTAACAGCTGGAAGACAAAGGCCTAGAACTCCCCTCCCATTTGTCAGGAGCAGAGGAAGAAATGAAGCAACAAGCTTCACAACTGAACTAACTGTGAGAAATGGTTTGAGATCTACTGGCCTCAAAGAGCAGCCCACATTTGGCAGCATATTGGAGAGCTAAGCTTGAGCATGTGAGCCTGAAATGGATTTGTTGGTTGCATTGGTTCTACATTTGTAAGATTATTGGAGCTGTGAGGCAGTCAACTCTACAGAGGGGTTTTAAGCAGTGAGATTACTCTGTCCTGTTATGAGACAATTTATTTTATCAAATGCTAAACAGCTTTTGTGGGACTTCAAGTATTTTCTCTTCTGCTGACATACGTTAGCTTCATACCCCTGCTCACTCCAGTACTTGCAGTATTGACAAGTGATTTATTACTATTTTTAATAATGAGATATGTCTGTAATTCTCATCTTGTTTGTTCTTCAAAATAGCTGGACAGTCCCTAGTAAAGATTTATGGGAAAAAAACCCAACCAAACAATAATTGAAGTAATTTTCACAGACTGGTTCTTCTAAAAGTTTTATGTTCCAGAACTATCTTTAATCATGTGTTTTTTAAAGATTTTTTAATTATTATTTGAAAATGCAAAATGTCTGAATAGATTTTATGTTGACTACTTTGAGAAACTTCCTTTTTTTCCAACCTATTTCTTTCCAACCTGATTTTTATTGACCTTCTTGTCTACTCTCTAGTATTACCAAGGATGATTCAGATAAAATGACTGTAATCTCTCTGCAGGATTTTATGTGACTCAGTGAAGCCTCTTTCCAGATCAAATTTTTGATTCTGTTACTCTCTAAAAGAAAAGTTTGCCTCTTGAAACTGGAAGAAATAAGTGATGTGAACATGGATGAGCTGAGCAACACAAACAAGTTGTGCTGTTTTGTACAGAGAAAAATAAATACAATAAATTTGATAAAAATCCAATGCCTACATACCTACACTAATCATGTGAATTAGCCAGGAGTGATAAGATACAGAAATTTGAAACCTTTGTCATAGTGTCTGGCAGCCGTTTAGAAAGCAAGTGGGACCTTAGGAGGTAGAATTAGATGGAAAGACCATGCTCATCAGTAATTAAATCATTATTCAGAGAAAAACCACGACAAGCCACTTGTTATTGCTAATTACTGTGTGTCACATTATACAGACATACAATCTGTAAAGGTGAGTGCAAATATCTGTAAGGATATAATTTTCTTGAGATTCCATGGGTGGTTCTACAGTTTTTTAAGACATTCTTTTTGCCATTTGTTTACAGTGGCAAAAAAAAATCTTTAAGGTGTTCTAGCCTTAAAGATTTTATAGTTTATAGAGTACTAGACTATAAGTGGCTATTAGAAGAATTTCACAAAAAAAAATTCAGTACCTCAGTGTATCTTAATATACAACTTGTCTGTGATCCTTCAGTGTAGGAAAGCCTATGCTTCTTCCTAATGCATATTCATAACACATTCATACAATGGAATATCTGGATACATTTCATAATATTCAGATACTTGCTATTTTTCTAAATTCTCAGTACTTGCCTTTTATAAAAGGAATCACCTTTAAATGATGTTCTTTTAATTCAACTGGAAAAATCCCTATCTAACAGGAACAGCAGGAGCCTAAACTTGCATATTAGATCACTTAGGTATTATTTTGGATGGCCTGTTTATATGAGTGTGACATTTAAAAATGAAGGTGTGTAAATCATTCATAGGAATAACAAAGAACAACTGTTTTCTGTCCCAGCAAATAATGGAAGACCTTGTAGCCATACAGAGACACAGAAGGAGTTGTGGGAAAGTCTAGAAAAACTGTCAGCACTCAACTGATTTAGTCTGTATCCTTGGGGCAGTTTAAGCTATATGTGAGCACAGAAGGAAGTCCAGGGCATGTTGACTGGATCAGGCATAAATGTGCTTTACTTTGGCTCTGGCAAAGCAAACTCTGGAGGTTCTACCATCAGTCCTTTTTTTCCCTCCCCCTGCCTTTTTTTCTATATCCTGTTACAAATTAAGAGCTTGACTCAGCCAATATATCAAGCAACAATCAATTTATTCATTCATTATTTCAAATAGTAAAATGTGAACAAAGCAGCGTGCTGCACACAGTGGGGGTTTCCCTTCAACTGCACACTGACTACAAATTTTTGCAGGTATTTATTGAACATTTTCATAAACATTTCTCAGCAGGTTTTTTTTATGGTTTCCTTCTTGTTTCTATTTGTGAAGTCCAATTTCTATACTCCATTATAATCAGTTCCTATTGATGACATCTAATTTCTATACTCAGAGTTATAAATTAGTGATGATGATGTCCAGCTTCTCTTTTTCAGAAGCAAACATCAGTGATGGTGGAGTCCAGCTTCCTTTCTTGGGATTACGCATCCATGATGGTGAGGTCCAGCTTTCCTTTCTGGGATCATAAATCTTTGAAGGTGATGTCCAGCCTTCTTCTTTAGGATGGCAAATCAGTGGGAGTGACATCCAGCTTTCCTCTAGAGGTGATGTCTAGGTTCACTTTTCAGGATTGTCTAGTTTTCTTTTCCAGGATCTTCAATTTTAGCTGGGGATAAGCTCATTTCCTTCTTTTATTTAGGTGATTACAACTCCTTATATTTATTTTAAGCTATAGTTTAAAACTTCTTGTTACAAAGCAGCTTAAAGCTTGTAATAATTTTCTTTTCAAAGCAAATAATAATAATTCAGCATTCTTTTATCCTGCATGTTAAAAATAACCCTTAAAACTTATATTGTGAAAACTCTAAAACTCACATTATTCACTTATTTATCTAAAGGCCTTTTTCACGCTTACTTTTTTTTGTTTGTTTGTTTGCTTGTTTGTTTATTAAAACTCTTTTTAAAAATATATATATAACTGTCTCATGGCCTTCTTCCACACATTTCACAATTACAACTACACAGGCCGCCTTCTTTTACCTGACACGAAACACAACCCCACATTTCACATATCCCAACAACATCTGCTGGAGGTTTCAGTACTGAGGGCAGCTTCTTTATGTAGGATGTAGCAGTAGGAGTTTGGATGGAAGGCATTTGAGGAGCAGGTTAATTACTAGGCCCAGTGTCTGGGTATATAGATGCTTTCCTGAGTGTGTTAGGTCAGAGAATTTTAGTACATGATAAAGGGTGTAGGGTTTTTGTTTTCCAAAATAACTCTTAATTTCAAACTGAGTGCTCATCAATAATTTGTTTTATGAAATGGCACTAGTGGAACGAAGAGACAAATGTAATTAATGCAGCTAAATTCAGAGGCTGAAGGAGTCATTCCAGGAGCAGGTTTGCTGAAAGGCTGTAGCCAGTTCTGGAATGCCCTTTCAGAAACACCCACCCTGGATTCCCAGCTGTCCTTCATGTCCCCTTGTCATTGCTTTCAAAATCTGGTATCACCAAACAGTTGACTACAGTTTCTTGAGGGTTTGGGCTGATTCTCTCCCTTTGAGACAAAAATCAAATAAAATGTAGTTTTAGGGGCCTCAAGTGAGTCTTTCTTTCCACACTCTACCTCCTTTTGCCAAATGATCGATATAGAGGACTAGGACATTTCGTCTAAAACACCATATACCACAAGGAGGATGCTCAATATAAAGTGATGTTGGAACTCTTCATTCCTCACCAGTTTTGATAAGCTATAGTGTGTGAGGAGAGATAAGATGTTGTCGCACTCAAGTGGTGATAAATAAAGGAAGAGGAAGAGTGTTTACAAGTAGGATGCTTGAAAGTGGGAAAGGCTGCAGCACAAATAGTCTGTGAGGTCCAGTGTGGATACTTGAAATAGGCTCACTTTAAGCTGATTGAATACAGAACCAACACAAGTTTATAGCATGGACAGAGAGAGGCCTGACCCAGCAGCAGCAGGAAATTTTGAAGTAAGGGATGAAGTGAGACAGTGCCTTGGGACTGTAACAGTTTTGGCACAAATCATGTTAGACTTAAATCCAAGTTGCTGACTGAGAAGTAACATACAGTATTAATATATGTCAACCTTGAAAAATTGGACTTACTTTGTGCAACATCCAAGTGCAATTTTAAAAATTTATTTATTAACTATGGCATGTATTGTGCAACTGTAGAATGACATAGAAACTGATTTCTGAGCTGAAATGATATTGAGTCTGAAGCAAAATCATTGCAAATCTAAGCCTGCAAAACTATTACTAAGCACTGAAAATGGCCCATTAAAGCAAGAGGTAGGCATAAAGATTTGGACAAGCTCACTTCCCTGTTCATTATGAGATGTTTATTCCTCTGCTGCACCAGCAGGTTTTTAGTGTTTCCTAAATCACACAACCCAAATCACCTTGTTGTGTCTGTCCCAGAGCATTACTTCTCTGGGTGAATGAGAATGCTGTCTTCAGGAATGCAGGAAGAGATATATTTATTGTGAAATTCCACTGATATCAGTCTTTTGCTGGAAGACATTGTCGTTAAACAAAACTACCACTTGCTTCTGAAATAATAATATCATACTTTAACAAACTGCTCCATATAGCCCAAATCTTCCGTTCTTGAAATCTATAGGAATTTGCCATGGTTTCAAATTAACATTACAATATACATTTGACTGAGAGGTGAACATAAAACCCCCTCAAAATTAACACATATTTAACATTCTTAAATTTGATATATGGTGGCATCTATATAATCAGACAGCTCATACTTTAAAAAGCTCAAAACAAACAAAAAATCTAAATAAAGGCTTGCTAAAATCCAAACTTATTTCGTAATCATGCATTGGAATAGCAGTTGTTTTTGCTGGTCTGATCTGCCTTTCTGTTGGCTGGATTCCCTTTCTGTGACAGATGTGCTATTTATGGAAGGGGATTCTGAATATTTTAAAGTACTGACTGTTAGGAACATCTCATTCCCAGCTTTTAAAATGAAAGAGAACAAAATGCCAAATGACTTCCCAAACAAAAACCTCCAAACTAAATAGACACCTATTTAATCATTAAAAAAGAAGGGGGTGGGGGGGGCAAAATCAGATTGTCTAGTTTTTGAAAAGAAGTTAATACATAGGTACAGCAGCCTAGTTTTTGCTGTACAGCACTTTCTGATTTAATACAGTATTTGGTATTAGTCTTCATTTTTAAAAAGAGATGCTCTTTTGGAGGGGAAAAAAAAAATCATCAGGTACACAGGTTCCTAGGGAAAGAATATGTGTTTGAAAATTTGGCTGCCTTCTTCCTCAGCCATATTGGCAGGTCAAATGAAAGCTAGCGGACAAATGTGGACAAATCTGGCCTCACAAGGAGCTGTTTATTTCTGCAGTTGGTCAGAAACCATCTAGATTTACTGATACATAAGGTAAAGAATGGTTACTTAAAGAAATCTTTCAGGGGGATATTTTTAGAACTAAGACGTTAATCTTCACAGTTCTGTTCTTGTGCTGGGTATCATCTTGCGGTGTTTGCAGGTAGAGAGAAAAAGTGCTGAGAGAAGTCACTGACATAGTGGGGGGGGGACTTTGCTCTCTAAACAGGTAGATCTTACAGTTTGTTTTACCTCACCTGATGGTTTAGCCTCCTGGGAAGGTAACTCAGGTTACAGTAAACTGCAGCATGGTTCTCTCATTCTCCCTTTGGAGACAGAGGAAAATGAAAATAGCACCAGTTTTGCTTATCAGGCATTTTTTTAAAAAAATCAGATTGGCAGTTTTTGATGCTTTTCTCTTTGCATATTTTTCATTATATATGCAAAATATTTTATTGTGTTTTTAAGTTTTCCAGATGATAATCCTTTTCTGACATTTACAAAAATCTAATTCCCACAATTACTCTTGCAGTCTTTGCAGAGGGTGATACCAATTTAACGTATGCGGCTGAACAACGTGCACGCTATTAATCTCAGAGGGTAATAGAAAGACATTAAGTAGGTGATATGAAATTTTAAATTATCATTATTATTATTATTATTATTATTGCAGCTATGGTTTTATATTTCAATTTTTTTTCCCTTAAAGACGACAGCATTTTAGTATCTGCATTGACCTCCATGATGTCAGAATGTCATTGTGCAAGCGTAGCTAAGAAAAGCCGCTGAGAAAAAAAAAAAACAAAGGAGCTTTGCATCTTCCAATAACATGAGATGTGCATATACAGTACGTAGCATTTTGGAATTTATACCGTGGTAGTGAGTTGTTGCTTTCAGTTTGATTAGACAATCATTGTTTCGTTTTCCTTGCTTTGACAGTGAGTATGCTTGCACGCTGCTTAAGTCTTCTTAGTGTTATCTAGGTCAGTGTACTTAGGATAGCTTTTATATTCTGTAAGTCTGACAGATACCATGCTTGACAGAGATCTGCAGCAAATTTTGTTTTATTTTTTATATCTGAGGATAGAAAAATATCTTAAAACTAATCAGAATTGTATGCCACATAGCACCTACTGTTTCTGCATTGCAGATATATTTAGCTCTAACACTGCTTGTGGTTAACAGGGTGTAGCGTAGACACAGACAGCTGATCATGCAGTCAGACCCGGTGCTCGTGTGGTTTGTCAATACTGCTCAGGATTTTGATGGACTGTAAAAGAGAGAAAACAGAAACGAGAGAAAAAGAAATGTTTTATTTCTAATGTCTAAACATTAGACCTTTAGCTACATTATTTTTGCTATCATTGGCTTTTAATTTTATCTTTTAATACTGAAACCTAAAAATTAAGAAAGCACAGCAAATGCATCCAGGATTTAATATGTGCGACGTGAAATCTTTCTGCATCGAGAGGATGTTGCTGTAGTGGATGCAGCGTTTCTCCAATAAGCAAGAAGACTGTTTTGTTTTCCTCGGCAGGCGACTCAGCCATTGCACAAGGAGATTTTGATAAGAGTTTGAAATGCCTACTACTGTATCGTTGTAGAATTTGGAGTTTGCTAACAGTGTTAGTGACTGGAGCTCATCTTGCATCACCAGTTGATGACAATTTTCTTTGTTCCCTCCCACCCAGTTGAACCAAGACTGTAGCTGATACGCAATGTCACTTACAACATTAATCAGATACTGCATTTAAGGTGAGCTGTCCCCTGCCTCCTCCCTTACCAGAGCTGTGCTGCAGTATGTATCTTACTCCTGCAAGCCTAAAATGGCAGGCAGGATTAACGTTGCTTGTGCTGTGTGCATGCTGTGTATTGAATTCATTATACTGTGCCTAGTATCTCAAATGTGAGTATGTAAATGGTCTGTGTGCCATGTCATGCAGTAGTGAAGACTGGCTTGTGCTTCATTACAGGCTAAGATATTTGAGCATCACCTTAAAAATTCTTTTTTCATTTGCAATGTGGTGAGCTGTTAGCTTGTCATCACATTCAAACTACATTATTAGCCCTCGGAAAGGGAAAAAAAAAAGCAAACTGTGCTTCCAGATGGTGTCACCCTTTTTCTTCTTGCGTTTACTGTAGTTTAAATAATGTATATTGTATTGTTAATTAATGTGAATATCGAATTAAAGCACTTGAAACTTACATATTTATTATGCAGGTAGGAGGCACGTCGAATCTATTTTTAACTCTTACGCAGTCCATGTTGTGCAATGGGCTTTGGTTGTCGAGTTTATATTTTCAGCTGTGATATCAATAGGTTGATTTTCAGTAAATGTGACAAGTGGCCTTTGCAGTGGTCAGCTTCAAGCTTTGAAGCCTCTGAGGAGGAGGGAAAAAAAAAAAAGCCAACCTTGTTTTGCAGTTTCGGAAAACCTTGGATAAGGACTTTTTTTTTCCACTCCTGCTTTCCCCGTTGATAAACTCAGTTCTCCTGCTCACGATCTGTTCAAGCTGCTTTCCATCTGAATTTTGACAACTGCTTCTAAAAAATTATCAAGAAGACCAAGAACAGAACTTATCTCCATCGCTTTACATAAAAATGGCTGGGTGCATTGCCATGTTAACACTGCTCTAAGTGGTACATGCAGGTAGGTTGAGATTTGCATGTTTTACTGTTTTCTTGGTCAGTGTTGCAAGAACATGAAATGGGCTTTGGAATGTAGCTTTCAGTTTTAAAATGTACTAAACTGTTAATGAAAACAACCGATATTAAATTGTTGACTTCACATATTGGCATGAAAATTACTCTTATCTGTCTTTTTTTAATCTATTGTGAAAGTGCAGCAATCATGTCTGTTAAAATAATCATATGTACTAAGGGCGTGGCAACGCTTATGCAACAAAAGAATTTTTGAAAACCCTATTGATTCCATTACATTTTAAAGCTGACTATCAGCATTACTAAACTTGCAGCTAAAAGACAGAAATAAAAATTGAGGAAGATTAGAAAAAGGAAAAATATTTAAATTCTGTCGTAAGCGGTTTTGTATTTTGTGCGAAATATTAAATAAAGAATAAAATGCTGTAATGCTTATATTTTCAGTATTGGCTACAAACATAAAACTGCAGCATTTCTTGTTATTTAAAGGTAGGAGAACTTTAAAGAGAGAGATTGATATAAATGGCCCTGTCAGCTTAAACTGAGTATCAGTTCACTGAAATGTGTTTCACACAAAAAAAACTTAACAGCCTTAATTACAAAAACCTGAATTTGAGCATAAAGAATAACAATAATTATGAGTACTGTATTACTTACACCAACTTTTATAATATATTTCTTTCAGATTAATACTGGGCCAGAACCAGTTTCCTTGGCAACCAAATCCTTTAAAAAGGTTCAATGGTAGAGATGTGGAAAGATGTTATTCTCTTAAATAGCAATATCACAATGCAAATGGAAGTGTGGCAGTAGTTTCCTCTTAGTTCTAACTGAGAATGTGATCTCACTTTATGTTTCCATGTGGCTATCAGCTCTTAAACGATGCCATGTTTATAAAGCTGTACACACAAAAACCTGTTTTATTTCTGGTTTGCATTGGTTATTCGCAGAAACGTACCCTGGTTTCTTTTTTAATTTAGCTCAGTCTTGCATGTAGGTCAAGGTTTGTACTGTGTGTAATAGTTTTATTATCATCACAAGTATAAAAATATCACTAAACATTTAGCAGTTGACAAATGTAGAGAATTAGAAGGTTTAAACCTTCTTTAAATTTTGCTGAGTTCAGCCACAGTAATGCTAATAAACCTTTGTGTAAATAGTGGACCCATTCTGAAGTTCAGGTAAAGAACTGTGTTTAAGCATTGTGCAAAAGAACTCCTTTCAGACCTTAAACAAACCCTTAGAGAATAAGCTCACTTGTGGTCTGCGGTAATTTGCACACCTTATAGATTTTTCAAAATTTAAGGGGTTTTTTTTTCTATTTTTAGCTAGTATGTTTTACAGTGCCAGTAAAGTTAAACATTATGTATACCACAGGTAACTGCCTGTACAAGTCAGATGTTTCTGAATGTCTCCACTGAGCTTATAACGTAGTGTATCTCCTCGTCGATGCCCTTTGTACGTGACTTGAGAAATTCTCACTACTGCAATGAGACTTTTGCAGCAGGGAAGCCATTTTCCTTTCATGTCCTTGACTTTAAAATGACTGAGTATATTTTGTGTGGAAGAAGACTCAGCACTGAAAGTGAATGCAGAGGAGGTATTTAGAAGCACAGCCAATTATCAATAATAGCCTTGACAGTGTGAGTAATATTAAACTAATTCTCATTTACTTCTAAATATACCAGTTCAGTGCATTCCAGATGAGCAGAGTATAACTTCAGGAATATGACTTGCCATATGTTGTAATAGGCAAATCCTTAATGATTACAATAAAAGCATTTGATTCATAATTATAAGACTAATTTAATGCACTCCAGTATTCCTCTGTTCCACCTAAAGACAAAGAACTGCAAATGTAACAGACAGCATATCTCAAGTGACGTATTAAAGCCTGCATTTTTTGTAATTTGATTTCTCTCCAGTAGCTTGCTTCTGCTGATTATTTTCCTGTCTAAAATGTTAATATGGAGGGCACCATTAAATGTAGTAAGAAAGTACATTTCTTTGTTTATTTTGTGTGTGGTTATTTTTAAAGGAAATGCCGAGCAAATGCTATGTCGAATCTATTTATTGCCTCTGATAGTTATCTTTAGAAAAGATGGGGCACTTAGCAATAAACTGTTTTTATTATATCTTCTATTTAAACATGCCCACTCCAGGCATTTTTAAAAAGTAGCTCCATTACATGAGCACATCTCCCCATGGTTGTTTTAAATCTATTTGCAGATTTGCTCTTTGTTAAGGGGTGCAAGTCCTCTTGTAATGAATATGACTGAACTCAAGTGCTTTCATGACTCTCGAAAAACTCATTGGCAGCCTGCAATGGTAATTTCTTCTAGCGAAAGAAAGGGATTTCTTTATTTAGGAGGAGTCCAGTAATTAGCAAGCTGTTTCCAGTTTGACTGTTACACGTGGGTTGCTGTATGTATTTCAGTGGCACTTACATCCAGCTAATGCACAGTGTCAGAATGTTGTAGCCAGAGGTGCCATAAAGAAATCTTCTGTAAACTTCATCGCTTTTATTCTTTGGCTGAGGGGGCTAACCAGGGCATGGAGGAGCAGGTGCAGTTTTTCCCACCTCCAGCACAGCCTGCAAATGTTATTCTCAGGGGGTCTGTTAGGGTTTTTGGGCTTATTTTGTTGTGGGTTGGGGTGGGGGACTCAGTTTTATCAGAGAAGTCTAACTGTTGATACCCTTTTTATAATTGGAATTTGTTGTTTTATCCATGCAAATTCCATTTCTGCCTAACTGAATATCTAAACAAAGCATGACTAAAAATGAAATTAAACCAAAAAATTATTCACTTGGACACTGTCCTACTTGTTTTTCAATGGTCTTTCTAATTAAGGTTACTTCTCACTCTAAACTTCATTTTGATTTGAAACTGCAGGTCTCTCAGTGGGAAACTAGCTGTGTTCAGATAATATTTGTCAGACTATTAAACAGATTCTGGTAGTAATTAATAGGTACCAATTAACCCTTTGGAGGGATCTAGTGTCTGTTTTGCTTTATCATATAAATTGCTTTACTAAGTATTAAAAGGGCTTTATTATGGATAATACTGTATTTGAATTCCAGTATTACCAAATTTGGGAAATCTTTAGCTTTGGTAAGATCTTTTACTGTTGGATTCCTCCAAACATGATGTTTAAGCTTCCCATTTATCATATTTTGGTCATTTATGAATATGCCTTTATTGGAACTTGAGGTAATAATGACATTGCAATTTTCTTTCATTCTGGCCTCTATTAAGGGCAGATGTGAGCTACAGATTTCTTATTCAAATTAACATATAATAAAAAAGTACAAGGCTAACCCAACAACAACAAGCTCACCTGCTTACCTTTTCAAGCCAATGTAATGGATCCTGTATTTCCTGTGCAATGTTATTGCTAAGAGCATATGGTGTATTTGCAAATGGAGGATGGAGCTATGTATTCTTAATTGCTGCTCCATACTTGCTGCTGTATGAATGCCTTTCAGCTGAGTCATAAGGCCTTATCTGCATGATTTTGCAATTTCTCCATGGAACAATTTCATTGTTTTTCAGTATCTTCGAAACAAAACCTGGTTCTGCATAATTTTTACACTGTTACAGGAAAACCTTTTTAGGATGCTTGATACATAATAATAAAATTAGGATGTTTGACAGTGATGAATAATCATTTAAGCAAAGAAATACAGGATGTGTATTCCAGAGAACAAGAGCTGCCTAGAAATGTCAATATCACAGATGCTGTGGTGATATCTGTGACAAGAGAGATCAAAAGAAAAGTGGTGGAAGAGAAAAAGGAGAAAGAAAATGTCTTTCAAAATAATTACTTTAAACTTGAAAACATCCTCACATTTCTGTCTAGAATATATCATTATGTCCAGTCTGCACTACACAGGCTAAACCATAATAAAACAATGCAGCAGAAGTTTGGTTAATGCTACTGGTTTATTGCTGGTGTGTTCTAAAATTCCCAGATGTAGATTTGGAGCCCTACAGCGCCCCAGGGAAAATTTTTGATGAATTACACAATGTATGTGGAAATTAGTATTCAGACAATAATTCAGTCATTAAATTTGGATTTTTCCCTTTGCAGGCTGATACACTGTAGCCACACAGTTCACAAAATTACTGAGATGGTTTTGCTGAAAATACCTGTCTATACTACTTTTAAAAGCCTCTAACTGAAGAACAACCTGATTTTAGGTGGGTAAGTTTATGGGGTAATCTCACGTAGAAATAGAGATAAATTATTTAACACCATCACCACTGCATCACCTGGGTATATTTTCTGTTAATTTCTAATTTATTACAATAACTTAAGATTTGTTCTCACTATGGTACCACATTGCTCTATTCTCATGTCAATATTACTGGATTTTTCCAGTTCTTACTGGTTTTCTATTGCCATGGAGGTTGGACAAACAAAATCAGACAGGATAGTTTTTGAAACAGGTTGTTACAGCCTCCAGTGAGCTGTACAAACCGAACAAATTGGTAGGCACACAAACCTCCTGAGCATGCCAGAATGTTAGCTCTGGATCCCAGTCACGAGTGCTCATTGCAAACCTGTGCCACACAGGAAAGGCAGAGCAACTCTCAGTGCCAGTGCCTGGTTCTGACATTGTCGTGTTGGTTAAGCTGGGTATAATTCATAGAATCTCTACCTTTATACACGACTTTAACCAGCAATAGTTAAAAGCCTCTTGATTCATGAGCTGGAAAGAGCAGTTTGTAGATTCAGGTATAGTATTGTGATAAATAATCACAAAGGATATTTCAAAATAACAGTTCACATTTTGCATGGCTTTTTCAAATATTAGCAGTTTCCTTTTTTCTTACTGTGAATGTCCAATAATAATCTTGGTTCATGTAAGTATGCCTGGTATCTGTGCTTTAGATTTAAGATATATTTGTATTGAATGAATCAGTGAAATTCTGATTAATTCATTAATTTTTAATGTAGTCCTTGGTGCCAAAGAGTATAAGAAAGGGAGAAATCCCACTGATTTCAGTGGCACTCTTTGCACAAATTTTGGTAGGAAATGCTTTATTGCATCAGAGTAATTCTCGCTGTGGTATCTCTAAATTGAAATAAGTAATTAAGTTCACCAGGCAGAATGTATGGTAAAGAATCAAATTTTTAAAAAGCCCAGAAAAACACAACCAAAGCCAAAAACCCATCTTCAATTCTTAGAATATCTCAAAATGTTTTCTGCAATTAAATTTACTTTTAATATGCAATGTTGTGTGGCATAGAAAATGTAATGGATTTTCAGAGACAATAAAATGGCATTGGTGGTTTAAACTGACCAGTGAAACATTACAATTAGATAAATTCAGGTTACCTGCATTTACAGAAGCAATGAGCAACGAAACCTAAGTTGTCCCTATTTTAAGTAAATTATCATAGAACACTTGCTCGGTACATTTTAGACAGAATACTGGGCCATAACCTGTTTCCTTGACAACCACATAGGAATAAAAGGTACATTAGCAAAGCTGCAGATGTGTGTCAGTGAATGCTTATTAAGCAGCCCAATGCATTTACATACCATGTGCTCACAATAATGCATGCATCTTGAAAATCACCATATAAAAAGATTTCTGGGCATGGCCCAATGTGGATTCCTGATACTCAAAGATTTTAACCAAAACCCCTCATGTTTTCAATGGAAATATCTCTTGCGACTTTTTATTGTTGCCCTTTCAATTGGGTTTGCAATAGCTGGATAAAATTGGCATGGTAGGCTTGGTCTGCAAATGGAAACCTTCCTTTAGGATCCTGAATACTTATAGCACTGCTGTAAGTAGGGATGGAAATGGTGGGTAATGACTTCTTTCAGAAACACTCAGGCATTCTCAATTTGAATCCTGCACCAGTATTCAGCAGCAAGCATGATCATACTGCTTTACACAGTGACAAAACTAAAGCCACTAAGTAAGAATGAAGCTGGTGTTGCTTGTAGCAGTACGGTTCTATCTAAGGTATCCAGGCAAAGAGATGTGACCCAAGTGCTGTCTTCTGCCAGACAACAATAGGAGAAGGCAGGGGTTGAGAAACAGCTGTGGAAGTCAAAATGACAGCTAATATGGAATAATTATTTTGGAGTAATATTTGGATGTAGCATTCAGGCAGCACTCACACTTCCTGTGCAAGTGTTCAGTCCCAGATTAAAAAGAAGCTTAGAAAAATAAGATCAGTTCTGAGAAATTTGTGTACTGACTTCAGCAAGTTTATGTACAGGTTATTTTTGGCCTTTCTTCCTAAAGTATTAATTTATATATAAAATTAAAAGTGTATCCATCCCTTTGGGTTATCCCCAAATTACATATTTTTAAGAAATAAGTCTAAAGTCCAGTTAATTAAAAAGATGAGGAAAGTAGGAATCTGCAAATCTTGGGTGTAATCAGTGGGTGTAATTTGAGAAGTTGCTTAGGTGACAAGTAGCCTAATTAAATTTGCCTTGAAATCAATGAAAATATTCCCATTTACTTCTTTGGAGTGCTCAGTAAGAGAGTAGACTTGATATATAACAATGAGATTTAGGAAATCTCATTGTTATATATCAATGTTCAATATTTCCATAACTCTCAACAGCCAAGTTAAGAATCAATACCAGAATCTAGTATTAATTTCAGACAGTTTAAACACTGCCACATTAATCTTTTCATGATCCTGAACCATAAACAATGTGGCTATGTACCATCACATGCTACTATTAAGGCTTTTTAGTGAAAGAGTTTGGGAAATTATTAGGGAGAGGCAAGCCAAGTGTTGGGGTTTTAGTAGTAGTAGTAGTAGTAGTAGTAGTAGTAGTGGTAGTAGTAGTAGTAGNGTAGTAGCAGCAGTTGTTTTGTCCCCCACCTGAGCTGAGCTCAGATCTGAGCAGTTCACACTGGTGGCAGAGCAAGCAGCACAAATCAGAACTGGAGCCATGATGGTTTTCTTTATGCTGCCAGCACTACCTGCTTTTGCTGCAGTCCTTCTCCACTGCAAAGCAGAGGCTGTGCTTCAGCCTTTAGTTTGGAAATGTGCAGTGTGATGGAAAAGGAGGAGCAGGGCTTGGGCTGGGCCCCTATGGTTAGCACAAAATGGAGCATAAAAATATTTAAGAGCATATGAAGTTCTCATGTGTCTGCTAAGTTGTCATAATATTGGCCACGCTGAAGTGGTCATCCAGAGCAATAGCTATCACCTGTATACTGGTTTTGGTTTACCAAAACAGCAGCAAACCTAAAAATATTTTGCAAAATTTTAAGGAATACTGAAGCCCAGTGGTGGCCAATTAACAGCTTGAAGACCAGTTCTGGTTTCAAAGTGGCTGTGTGCAGGCATTTGGCAGACTAACTGAATGAGGTGTTTGCAGGGGCAGGGATTGAACTCTATTTCCAGTCCATCATGATTTGCTACATCAGCTGTAGTAAAGGGCAAGAACAGCTGCACTGGCCTGGCCCCCCACATACCTCACCCAGAAGAACAGCAGCCCCAAGCCTGCATTGTGAATGCTGGCTCCCATATTCAAATGATGCTGCCCCTGAAAATTGGAAAATGGAGGCTGAGCTCAACCACTTTTATTTTACCTTTCTGATTACAGAACAGAATACCACATAGTAATTGTTCTAAATGAACAAAACCTAAATGTTTCATTTGCTTCTTTTGTTTAAAGCTATTCAAATATATTAATCTCTACATTTGACAACAGTCATCAACAAAAGAATGTCTGTGGTTGTCACTCTGTCTGTAAACAGAGCTTCATGTTTGCAACTGATCTCTGTTAGCTAAGGACTGATATGTCCTACAAGTGTAGGCAGTTAGAAAATGGCTTGTCAGCAGCACATTAAAAAAAAGAGAGACTTAAATGGAAAATAATACTAAGATTGCTCAGAGATAGCAAGATGTAAAGTCAGCTGATTCTTAGTAGCAGTAGAAAATAAGCTTTTTTATTTTGTGCAAGAGAAGAATTTGGATTTATGTTATTGTTCTTGCTTCGTTTTCTTTTTTAGACTGGTGAAAGAGACAAAGATATAGTTACACCTTTAAAATTTGCTTGTATGTGTCCTGTTTCATGTTAATGGGACTCTGATTAGGCCCACTCAGTAGTAAGGAGGCAGCATTTCTTGGAGAAGACTTGGTGTGTGTGCACAGCTCACATAGTTTGAGAGTTGTCCCAGGCTTCTCTCCACCAGACTTGGAAGGGCAGGGCTCTGCTGCAGGTGCTCTAACTGGGCTCCTTCTCCCTCCGCTTGATGCTGAGTAAGAGGAAAAGGGTTGCACATGGAACTCTTTCCCTTGCTCATGGACCACAAAGGGGAGCTGAAGCTCTGGGCTGCTGGGTCTTTGCTCCCCCTCCCACAGCTGTTGGTGGACAGCTACTGGTCATCTTATGTCTCAATTTGTCATGAGATTAAAGAAATAGTTTTTTGGTGGCAGAGAGCCCTAAGCTAAAAACATATTCATTGCTTCGGTAGGTGAAGTCATAGGTAAGAATTCCAGTGATCCAGAATTACAAAAGGAATTAAACTCATTTCATTTCACAGAAATGTTCAGTATATCTGAGATGAACTTTTAATGTGAACTGTTAGTGAAAGATGTGTATATAGATAAATCACCAAAATTGTTACAATTTCCTGACAGGAAAAAAATTCCTTCTATAGCTTTTAACCAACAGGGAAAGCACTGATAGTTCCAAGACAGTATGCTAGGGGAAAAAAAGACGTCCCCTCTTTATAACAGATTTTTTACATTATGTTGATATTAAGCAGTTTTCTGTGATGATAAGCAGCATTCATCATGAAGGGGCTCTACCAAAATTCTAACTTCCAGGCCCATCAAGTGTGACAATGAAATAGTTCATGCTTCTGGATTATTTTTTTTTTCCTAAAATGAATCAGCTACTATTATTCAGCGCTTTTAATGTGTAGGTTTAAGATTTGGAAGTAAAGTTTCTGTCCCATGAAGCCTTATACACAATACCTTGTAAAAATAAACATAGGTTAGCCTTGGGCAAAAGCACGCTTTAGGATAAAAACTGTTCATTTATTTAACAATGTTTTTCACCTGTCTCAAAGCCCAGTTTTTCTCTAAGCTACATGATTCCGAGTTCTGAGAAAACAGACTTTGTTGACTATTTGCAGTGGGAGGCTGAGAGAGACTATCGGGGACGGCTGTAGCGAATGTGTTGGAGCATTTGGACTGATGAAATCAAGCTCTGTCCTCCTTTATCTAAGGGAGCGTTTGTTACTGCTTATGAATCACTAACGCTAGTGCTGTGCTCATTTCCTGAGGCAGTAAAAATATCAAGAAACCTAAATTATGAGTAAGAATATTGCTTAAAACAAATTTCCTCATGTTGAGTTTCTATATATGCTTTTAAAAAGATACTATAACCAGATAAGGAAAGGGGTAAATGTTACTATAATTCAGTAATTAAACGTAGTTTATTTCAGGGTGGTTTTTTTCCAAGGTTATGTTTTATCTCTGCTTTCTGGAGGGAGGCGGCAGAAGGTAGCACAGAGCTATCTGTGCTCAGAAACACCTTCTCTTTCTTCCCGGCAGAAAGGCCTGGAAGGACAGGCATTGAAGTCCTGTGTTAGGTCCAAGAGGAATTCTCAGGGACGTGCACAGCACCGCACTGACGGCCGTGGAGCAAGCGCCGGGTGCCGGGAGCGCCGCGTTTCCGCATCGGTCTGAATTTACAGCGGTTGCCTACGAACAGCTTGGCGGGGAGGCCCAGGCTGCCGCGTTAGCTGAGCGCGGGGCGCTCGCTGCCGAGGGAGGACAGGGAAGACGCGCGGCGGCGGGCGCGGGCCCGGCCCTGCCCGGCAGACCTCGGGCAATCCCATCGCCGGGATCGGCACACCAAAATGGCGGCCGCGCCGTCCGGCCGCCGCCGCGCCGGGATCGCGGCCTCGGCCGCAGCCACCGCCCGCCTG
>VYXD01016610.1:2076013-2089870 GCA_013397195.1 Hylia prasina
CTAAATTCCGTCACCCCACCCCAGCCCCCCCCAGCTGTCTGAATTAAAGAGGAAAGCGCGAGGCTGAAAAAAACCCCCCAAACATTTAAAGTAATGCTCTTCTATAGCAACAGGGAAGGAAGGATGTGAGTAGCGAGAATCCAAAGTCTCTCAATGCAGTTGAGAAGTAACATGTAGCTCTGTAGAGTGAGCTCTAAGCTACGCGCTCCTACGAGCTATTGAAAGTCATTAGACATCATTAACATCATTAGAGACCGTGAACACGGCCCTGCATGCCCGAGGTTGCAGGGAGGCTGCAGCACCCTGATCCAGGCAGCGCTGCTGCTGACATGGAACTGGTGAAATGATTCCATAAAAAGCTGGGCAGTCACCGTAGCAGTGATGGTTGGACAGTAGGTTTCCAGGTAAGCAAGGACCAGAGCTGGGGGGTGGGTCTGTAATTGGGGGGTTTTGTTGGTTGGTGATGCCTGACTCAATTTTGGCTCTAGAACAAAACCAGCATCCTTTCAGGAGACTTAGACACAGGTGGATGTTCCTCCTCAGCTGGGAAGGCCAGCTGGAAACAAAACAGAGACAAAACTACTACTTCACAGTACCTTTACAGAGTGGGGTAAAACTGAACATAAGGAAGATATGGAATGAACATATTTCTGTAATGTCCTGTTGGTTAGTACCAGAATATATTAGCACTTTAAAATCCCAGTAGAAATCCATGGAGTAAGAAAACAGGGAGTATTCTTACTACAGTTCATCATATATCATACTGGTTTTGATTTTGCCTGGGTGGTAGTGACTTCCCCTAATGCTTTGGAGATTTTTTGTTACGCCACTAGCTTGTCTTTCAAATTTAGCTGACTGAAGTGGAATAGAATAATCTCATATATAATGGGGTACACTTTTCTGGCAGTGGATTTCAACCGATTAGCAGAAGCTAAAAGAATATTCCTCGATTGAAATACTTCTCTTTGGTAGTAAAAAAAATTTGTATTTCATATTCATGGGTCAGTAAAACTTCTTGTGAACTCTTCAGAGTAATGTTAGTATACAAATTAACAGTAGCTTCTACTCTCGGCTGTGTCCACGTAGACCTGGCTTCTCGACTTATAATTAGCAGTGTCATCTGTGAGGCATAAGTAGTCAAATTTGTGTTTGGATGCATCAGTCTCTGATCTTGACATTAACTTTTAATATTACTTTTTTTCATTTGTGACTGTTGTCCTGGTGTTCTGTTGATGTCAGAAAAGGTATTGTTATAATTTAATAAACCTACTGACCACTACACTTAAGTTTCAGATGAATATTTAAATCTTATTTTTCCAGGTGATTCAACAACTTTTAAGCACAGGTTAAGTCTGTTACTGTTTTTGCAGAAAATCTGCAAATAGTACTGTAACTCCCAATTAAAAATTCTGCAGTTCTGAACCTGCAGTTATTCATAGATGTACCAAAGATCATTAGGTAATGATACAAAGGTACTGTTCAGATTCCTAAGAAATTATTTATGTCTGGATTGAGAGTAAAAAAGATGAAATTAACAGATCTGTGAAACATGAAAAAAAAGTTAGCTGAGGAGTTTTGTTGCCCTTTAAGAGGTCAAATGTTATTTATATGTGTTTTGGGAAGAATTTACAAATAAAACTAAAATTTCTTCCATAACTTTATAATAAAAATCATACAGAAGAATAGTAACATTCTGAATGGACTTTCCAGTGTTTCAGTGAAAAATATTTAATGCTAACACATCTGAGAAGTTTGATCTCTGTGTATCTTGGTTTTTGGTAGTGCTCCCTTGGACTATGAAGAGCAGGATTTTGTTTTACAGTATGAACTGCAAATGGAATGTAAAATATTCCTGAAACACTCCATTTATATGTATGTGCTAGCTAGGGCATTTTGATTTTATAGCATTTCAGACATATTTTTACAAATGCAAGAAGCAAGACAGGTGAAATAGAAGGCAGTAGAGAATAATTCCAGACATGAATAAATGGACTGAGGCATGTGTAGGTTGAGATGAAAAAGAAAAAAGTGTTGGCTCTGGAAAATGATTTGCTCTGGATTTTTTTTTTGTGTAACTTTCCAATGAGATACCTAGCTTATGGTTTAGCACACAGAAAAAAAAAAATTAAATGACCAAATAGCAAACGATCATTCCTAGAATGTTGACACAAGGAATCTAGTTAAGTGTTTTACTGAGCATACCAAATTATCCAGGACTGCAAAAGCTGGCAATCTATGTGCATGGCAAGTAGAAATTTAAAATACTCAGTTCCTTAGAAAGATAAATTTTGAAATAATTAGTTGAATAATAAGACTTTTACTAAACCCACTTGGGTTTGCATGCCTCTCAGCATGGCAGTAGCAGTCTGATACACTTAGCAAACCGTCTGTCAGATGATGTGTCTTTGAACTAAAACCAGCTGTCTCCAATAAAGAAACAGAAAAAACACAGGCAAGTTCCTGTGGGGCAGTTCACTGGGAGGTAGAGTTGACATCATTTATTTCCTATACTCAGGAAATAACCCTATCAATAGCTCCTGTTGTGAAATGTTTTTGATGTCTGACAGTTGGTTTCTAATACCACATCACATGAGCAAGTCAGATGTAATCTCAGACATTGTCAATGAGAAAAAGGAATCAATTATGGAATAGTGGCTGCTTGCTGGAAGAAAAGAATTGCCAGTATGCTTTCTGTAGACCAGAAACTATCTACAGTTACTTCTGGGTTTTCACATACCCAACCAAAGCAGATAACTGTATCTAACCACTGTGACTTTGAGGTTGCCATTCCAAATGAGTAAATATCCCTTATTTTAAGGCAAATTAGTGTCATAAACCCACCATAAACTATGATTTTAAGATTTCAAGGCACAAAACATTGCATCTAGATTTACAACTGCTGAGAGTGATCAAATAAAGTAATATTCATGTATGTTTCTATCACCATTGTACTGATAAATTAATTTCTTGACATCTGTGGCATATCATGGGAAACATCAGAGGTGATGCCGTTTTGTTCTGCATTCTGTGCATTGAAAATTCTCAGCCATCAAAGTCTATTAGAAATTTTGGCTACTTGCATGGACAATACCTTTCCTGATAGAAGCACTGGCCATGCTGTAAGGTAAAAATTAACTTCCAAGCTTCATCTGTAATGTACCAAATTGCAGTCTTGTTCACAGTATGTTTGTCATCACAGCAAGGTTGTTGCTGCTTTTTGTGTAATTTGATTTGCAGGGAAGTTGTTTGTGGATTTATGATAAGTGTCCTAGGTGTAATTAAGATGAGCTAGGGCAGGAGTGTATGACTTGCATTACTTAATTTTGTGATAAAGACCCTATTTTCCAGAAGGGATTACTTCCCAATATTTTGGGTGAATGAGCCAATGTGTTCTAAAGTGTTATTGCTGTTTGCCTAGTGAATATGGGTCAGTTGGATCAAACCCATCTTATATATTGACATATATTCACCATTTGGATCAAACTCATCTTATATATTGACATTCCTAACATAATGTATTTGAGGGTGAAGGTCATCATAAAATTTTTAAAGCTGAAAATTAAAGTTTGAGCAACAGAGTGTTTAGAAGGTAAATCCTAACTTAGAGTGTTGTGAGATTTTAGCCTGTCTTACAAAATTTCTATCAGTAATATTCTTTAAGGTGAATTTTGCTTCCACAAGTTTAAAGAAAAGGGTCTTTAAGAAGTGTGATTTTTTTTACAGTAGTGATTGGTAAGTGCCACTGGCACAATTATATCTTCATGACTTGAAGTCAGAAATGGGCAGTAGTTGTTCAAAGCACTACTCCAGACATGGGGAAAAAGGGAACAAACCTCATTATGTGGTACAGATCAGAATTTGAGAAGAGCCATCTGGTGAAGACAGAGATTTTCACCAGATGCAAAATTCAGTTGGCAAAAATTGTCAAAACTCAAATTCAACTGGCAAATTAATCCATTTTTTTCATAATATTTTTCATTCGTATTTTGCATATTTTTTCTCAATGAAATGAACTAGTATATTCATATAGTAACATCCTGGCTAATCTAAATAGTTTTTGTCAGCATTAAACCTCATTATTATATATTAGCAGTTATTTAATGGTACTTATTATTGCAATTAAATCTTATTGTTTGAAAGAATTTAAGAACACACTATCTAATTATGAAGTGTGAACAATAAATCTAAACTATAACTGAAGAAAAAACTTTCATATTTTCTACTTGTTATTCCATTATTTTTGAGTACTTTCCAGTAATTTTAAAGTAGTGTAAATTATTGAGTGAATTTAATCACTATTCAAATCACATAAACAATGTTACAGGTACTTCACTATTGTCTACCAAATGACATTCCTTGTGCATTGATTTGCTTATAAAGCCGTATCCTGAAACTGAGACTCTCTTGCTGTGATTTAAATCAGAGCTTACTAGGGAGGTCAGGTGCCGCTGTGTTGTGAAGTTGGCAAACAACCCCAAAAGCAAAGTCCTCACTCTGCACAGAACTTCAGCAACACAGCCTTCCCCTTGGGGTGTGCCAGCTCCCTCCATGGTATGCTGGGGAATTCCCTCCAGGCTTCAGGGAGTCCTTCGCTGGGGAATTCCCTCCAGGCTTCAGGGAGTCCTTCGGGGTGACCCCCCGCTGGTGTAGCAAAAGCCACCGGCTGCATTCCCAGTGAAAGGCACAGGATGGACAGCAGGTTCAGGGCAACCAGCAGGGAGTGGGAGGGATCCTCTGGTGTTCCTGCCTCCTTGATCTGGACAGACATATCTGTTGGCACCAGAGAATATAATATTACTTACACCTGAAATATTACGACAAAATTTTACTTGTTCTTAAACTTTAAAAGTAAATAAACAACAAAAAAATTATATAAAATAATATAGAACTATAAATTTAATCTGTAACTGAAGTGGATGAAAAATGCCTTCTAATTTACTTTTTTTTCTCTTGTAGATGACAGTCATGTCCCATTCAAAGGATCTCAAGGACGACTTCCACAGTGACACTGTACTTTCCATTTTAAATGAACAGCGCATTCGGGGTATTCTATGCGATGTCACCATAATTGTGGAAGACACCAAATTTAAAGCCCATAGTAATGTATTGGCAGCTTCAAGCCTTTACTTTAAAAACATTTTTTGGAGTCGTACCATCTGTATTTCAGGCCATGTACTGGAGTTAGATGATCTCAAAGCTGAAGTGTTTACAGAGATATTGAATTACATCTACAGTTCCACAGTAGTTGTTAAGAGGCAGGAAACTGTAACGGACCTTGCAGCTGCAGGGAAAAAACTGGGAATATCATTTCTAGAAGATCTTACAGATGTAAATTTTTCAAGTTCCCCCTGTCCCTACTCATACTGTGTTAGTGAAAAAGGGACTGTCAAAGAGGAAAAACATGAAAAGCGACATGAAGATTCTGCTGTGACAAATGGACCGCGAATTACAAACGCATTCTCAATTTTTGAAACAGAAAACAATTTGTTTTCTCCCCTTGATTTGAGGGCCAGCTTTAAAAAGGTATCTGAGACAATACAAGCCCCCAACATCGGCCTCGACAGAAGCGATGTGTGCAAAGATGCTGAGCCAGCCAGTACCTTGGCTGAACACTCCTATGCAGTTTCTTCTGGGGGAGATACTTCACAAGGAGCACCTTTTGTCGAGCAGGACAGCAGCCCTTCTTACCAGGTGGGTGAGGACCGCTATGAAAATCACCAAGCCACCCCAGTCATTCAGCAGGGAAAACAAGCTGGTAGTACTCCTAAGTCAGCCCTTAAGCCCCAGGGTACTGGTTTGGCTGTAGCAAAAGTACCAGCCTCTACCGTAACCACTGCAGAAGCCCAGCATGAAGCAGTTACTGATCAGACAATTACTTCCTTTCCAAAATCTCAGAATAAAGCAGGAGATTTGCATGTATCCAGAGAAGAGGAAAACACTTCTGCTAATGTCTCTGCATCTAGGGCAACTACCACTCCACCTGTTTACAGTTGTAACTTTTGTGCAAAATCATTCAATGACCGGGTGTTACTGACTGCTCACCTTCAGCTCCATTCAGAGCATCAGGAAACTTTCATATGCAAATACTGCAGCAAGCAATTTGCAAATCTAAATATACTGGAAAGTCATGAACAAGTGTGCGTGAGATCAAGTAACTTGCAAGCTCACAATGGAAAAGAACAAAATTTTGCAGATAACTGTACTGCTACAGAGGGTCAGAACGGAAGCTCCTATGCGAACACAGAGCCTCTGTTGTCTGAAAAGAGCATCACTGATTGTTCCAATGCAAACTGCACTTTACCAGACACGGATCATTTGGTTAAAGTCGTTGATGGGCAGATATTGTACACTTGTGTTGTTTGCAAGCGTAGTTATGTCACGTTGTCCAGCCTTCGAAGACATGCAAATGTGCATTCCTGGAGAAGAACATACCCTTGTCACTACTGCAATAAAGTCTTTGCGTTAGCTGAGTACCGCACCAGACATGAGATCTGGCACACTGGAGAGAGGCGCTACCAGTGCATTTTCTGTCTGGAGACCTTCATGACTTACTATATACTGAAAAATCACCAGAAGTCTTTCCATGCAATTGACCATCGCCTGTCAGTAAATAAAAAGACGGCCAATGGTGGTTTAAAACCAAGTATGTACCCATACAAACTGTATCGACTCTTACCTATGAAATGCAGGCGACTGCCTTATAAATCCTATCGAAATTCTTCCTATGAAAATGTTCCAACAAGTACCCAGGCTAATGAAAATGCTTCTACTAACTGCTTCATTCCGAGTTCTCTTAGCTCTGAGCTACCACCGCTGAATTTCCAACATAGTATAATGTCCAACAACAGAACCCTGGCCTTGGATACGTCTTCATGTAATGATACAGCATCTTCCACAAATACTCAGAATGCTTCCTCTTGGGGAGTAGGTATCTTAAATTCTAACCTGCAGAGGGACTTTTTCCCAGCTGAAAAAAGGGTTTCCACTGCTGCAAATGACTCAGGTTCGCAGGAGTGTGATTCTTCAGTTGTGTCTCTAGCTAATGTGAATGAAAATTCAACCTCTGTCATCAGTTACAGCAGTTCTGCGCCCTCTGTTATAATGCACAGTAGCAGAGTGTCATCAGTTATAATGCACAGTAAAACAGTCACTTCCATAGAAAACAGTAAGACAGAATCTTCAAATAACCTACCCAGTCAGTCAGTAAGTGATGACTGTAAGTATGGGTCGGATAATTACGGGAAGTGCATTACAAAATCAAAAACTGTTAAGGAGAAAAAGAAAACAGTGCTGTACAACAGAGCAGAAGCAGCTGAGGATACGCAGCACGTGACAGGATCTGGAGGTTCATGTAGCAAAACTACAAATACTGTCCAAGAGTCCAGTAAAACTGAAACATACATTGCAAAGCCTGCCTTACCTGGAACATCTGCTGACAGCAATGTTGCACCTCTTTGTCAGATAACAGTAAAAATTGGTAATGAAGCCATTGTAAAAAGACATATATTAGGATCTAAGCTGTTTTGTAAAAGGGGCCGAAAATCCAAACATGAGTCCAAACAGGACAATGTCATTGAAGAACCAGAAGTGGAGGTAAAAGAAAAAAGTCCATCTAGACTCTACAGCTCAGAATGCCTGGAGATGACAGAAATGTGTGACGATATTAGTGACCAGGACTCCAGTGATAAACCCTGGAGACCTTATTATAATTACAAACCAAAAAAGAAATCCAAACAGCTAAGAAAAATTAAAAAGACCAAGTGGAGGAAAAAGCACGGAAGCAAGAACACCGGTATGGAAAGCCACAACACTTGCAGTCGAGAGTATGAGCTCAGGAATGCTCCTGAGGAAAAGGCGGTCAGCCAGGAGGAGAACACAGAAATGCCTAATCTTCATTGTGAGCTCTGTGAAAGAGACCAGTCTTCCACAGCAGAAGCTCAAGAACATGTACACTTGCATGTAGCTGCTTCAAAGCCTTACATTTGTGAGTTATGCCAAAAACAATTTCAAAGTCCATCCACTTTGAAAATGCATATGAGGTGTCACACTGGGGAAAAGCCCTACACTTGCAAAACCTGCGGTAAATGTTTCTCAGTCCCTGGAAATCTACAGAAACACGAACGCATTCACCTGGGTGTCAAAGATTTTGTCTGCCAATACTGTAATAAGGCATTCACTTTAAATGAAACACTCAAAATACATGAAAGAATTCATACTGGGGAAAAACGCTACCACTGTCAGTTCTGCTTTCAGAGCTTCTTGTATCTTTCTACCAAAAGGAACCATGAGCAAAGGCACGTACGTGAACATAATGGAAAAGGATATGCTTGCTTTCAGTGCCCCAAAATTTGCAAGACTGCAGCTGCTCTGGGAATGCACCAGAAGAAACATCTATTCAAAAGTCCAGGCACACAGGATAGAAAAGAACAGTTTTGCAATGAAAGCACTAAACTTTTGGAAAACCCACATTTCCTTGGCTCAGAAAGAAGCGAAGTGAAAAATACACAAAATGTAACCCCGGAAGTTATACTCTGAGTGACAGTTGTGCAAGAGAGAAGATAAATCCAAAACTATATATTGGAGAAGATAAAGATGTATTGAATGGGGAAACGTATCAGTAAGGTCAAATTTCTTCATCTAAATGTGTGTCAATATATGCAAAAGAAAAAAATAACACAGAAAAACTAGTATTTGCAATAATACAAATTTAATTTGGAACACCCAAAATACTTTTGCCACAACAGACTCTAACATAGAGAGAAAGAAAAATGACCAACCCAAACCCTTCTACTTAGCATTACAAGAAACTGGTCTCTGAACTATTTTACAGTTCTGGTTTTGAGTCAGAATCATTTGAAGTAAAAGAAATAAGTTGGTTCATGGTGTATTCTGTAGGAGTTTCTGCAGAAACCATATATTGCATTTTTTTTAAACAAAAGTAATGTGTTTATAAAGGATATAATTGTAATCTTGTGTATTCTAAAGTGAAGGTGGGAAGTGTTTCATGGGCTTGGGTGTGCCGAAGTACATTTGAGTTTTGCCATGCTTTTCTGTAACTCAGCCTTTACAAAACATATTCAGGAGTTTGAACTCCTCTTTTCCTTTCCATATTCAGTTTTGTAGTTACCATAATAACTGTTAAGTCTGAGTGCTGGTGTGAGAAGTACTCCAGATTTATATATCTCTGAGACATTTAATAAAGGTTCAGTGGAACTTGCTATAGCTAGTCTTCCAAACTGCATAAATCCCCATGTTAGTGGCCTGGTGAGCTGTTCAGGTGCATTGGTCTAAAGAAAATTGTTCTCATGAAGCAGAAATCCTGTATAGAAATGTCCCCATGCTGGTGAGTCTGCAGCGCTTGTCTTTTAGAAATGTAGTTCTTCTCAACAGAAGGACATGTAGACAGATTTTCCCTCCTCATCCTGGAAGAATGCTTGGACACAACAATAGAGCATCTCCCCATAAATACTTTGGTTTTGAGAGGATCAGGTTAATAAGACTCCTGCTTCTATATATATCCCTGAGGCTGTCCCTGTGTATAAACAGGTGTAGGGCCAGTTTGTGGGGTTCCCTGTAATTCCCATGCCTTAAATGCAACGTTTAACCTTCAGATGTCCCTTCTCAGTGATCCCACCAGCCATTCCAGCAGTGTCCTGTGGCCACAGCAGAGAGGGGCCAGGAGCAGGCTGCTGGAGGAAGGAATGTTGGCCTTCCTGCCTCCCTCATCCTGCCACAGTGAAGGATTATGGTGAGCCTTGCAGCTGCACAGTTCACTAAGAACTGGGAGAACAGGATACTGAAAGACAGCACCAAAATACTCCCGTTAATAGCATTTTGTAGAAGTGTGATTGATTTTAACTGAGATGCTTAAAAAAGTCCAAGTGGGTGTATGACTGCAAGTTGCATTTAATATGATAGGGCTCTGTTGTACCGTATCTGCATTTCCAATATGTTCAATATGTTCCCAATATATATGTTCATCCCTGTGAAGTGTTAAAAAATTAAGTCACAACAAGGGTTAGTGGTTCTCGACTTCATTCTCCGTGATGGTTCACAATTTGTTACTTAACTTTGTCTTCTTGAATATTTCAAAAGAAACTATAGCTTGGGTACAATAAAACTACAATTGAAATGATAATACAGTATTGATTGAAGTAATAATACAGTCCACTCACTTATTCTATCACTGGTAAATGCTATGAACCCTTTGAGAAATTCTGGTTTCATGGCAGCTTTGGTTCCATTTAAAAAAAGGATAATAGACTAATAAACACAGAAAGTTTCAAAGAAAGTACACAAAGATATCTTCTAAGTGGACTTGTATGGTGATAAATATAGACCAAAGCAAATAAGGTAGAATATTTATAAATACAAAGATAATTTTACAAATATTTTATATAACTGTATAGTTCATAAGAAGAATATTGTTAGCTTGTGTTAGGTTTGGGGGGGTTTGTATATTTTGATAAAAACACGACTTTGTAACTCTGTATATTCTCTACAGTTTATAGCAAAGCAGTTTTAAGATGGCAATGTCATGTTTATAGTTCAATTGTGGCACTTTTACTACATGTAACATGTTGCAGTAATGAATCAAGTATTAATGACCAAATTAGAATTAAAGTAAGTGTAACAGAAGGTAAATACTATACGTTGTCAAAGACTGTAATTTGCTACATAATTGCATCTGTATTTTTGTTTAGAAGAAAATATTAAATGCAGATGTTAAGGATTGATAAAGAGTCTAATTTTATTTTTAGAAAGAGTGATTATAACTCTGTTTTTGCCTAATTAAAATAACATATTCCTATTTTTCTGTAAGTCTCTCCATTTTTTAAATTGTTTTAATACTTATATAATCAATATGATCCACAGATACGTATCTTCTAATAGTTATTTCAATGGAAGATTAAGCAACACAGTTACCAAGTAGTCCCTTCATTAAGGTCAGAACAGTGAATTGAAAACATGCAGGAGCTCAAGGGAGGTGATGGTATCTCCTGGCATCATACAGGGTGAATGCAATACAGGACAAAATCTACCTGCTCAGTGTTTCAGAGGGCTGGAAACACAGGTGAACTGTGTTTAATACTTTGCAACATCTTAAACGTGTTCATGAGGACCTAAAACTTGAAAAATTCTTTTCAATTCTGCTAGTAACCTTGTAGTATAGATTGTGTATTTTACACATTCTACTTTTTTCGGCTTCTGTCAAGAAACATAGTTCAAAATGCAAATATCTAATTGCATATGAAAATATGAAGATACATACAAAATAGAAGACCATGCATATTCAAAGTACTTCCCCCTTCAGCTAGGTGTCACTCGTCTGTAACCTGCACTAAAAAGCAAACTTAAGCTAAATTATGCAAGTCATTTTGGGATGGTTGTCAGGAGAGATACATAACTAAAAAAAAGTTAGACGTTTGCTAATTGTAATAAATATTTTTTTTACTCTATTTGAAATGCTAATTAAAAAGACAAATGGATCATCATGAAGTTTGTGCATCTAAACAAAATGTTAGTCAGTCCTCATTCACCATACACCCAAAGTTAGAACAAATGTAATAAATGATATTGCTGTCTTCTGTGGAATGAGATTGCATGACAGGCAGAAGCATCTGAAATAAGCCACTATGCATTATCATTACTGTTATTCATTCTGAACTTCCTTAATGCAGCAGCTGTCACTCACAGTTCAGCGCCTTGGCTGTGAGGTTCTCTCACAAGAAGCAAAGATCCCCCACAGTACATCCCCATTGTTAATCTTTCCATAAGTCTGCAACTCAGCACACCAGTGTTTGTTTTAACCATGTCCTTAGCTGTGCAGACCTACCTGTCACACAGATACTCCTAAAATGTAACTTTAAAAGAGGCCAAAACTGAATGTTATGCAATTGAAATGGTATTCCGAATATCGTGTGTTAGACTAAAGCAAAACTTTTTAAAAATAAAACTCTGTCAGGAATCAGACAGTGGCAAAACTTGAGTTGATAATGCAGGTCAGTGCTTTAAAGAAAGCTGATGCTAAGTTAAAACAGTAAACCCCAACTTAGTCATGACTTCTGAGAGAATATGGAGGCAGTAGAGTCACTCTACCTTCCAAAGTGTGGCAATGCCCAGTTCAAGTACACATCTCCCTTCTCAGGGTGCTGCCCTGCTGCTTTCCCAGATCAAAGCTCTGACTCTGCCCAGGTGAGCCTCAGTTCACCAGCCACCAGCCAGACAGGGCAGCCAGCCTAGACAGCCAACTGTAGATAATCAAATCCTCAATTTGTACTGTAGAGGAACCTCTCATTTCCAACAGGTTAAAATTCAGCTTATGCAAACTCATGTCTTTGTCAAGCTTAGGTTTTGCATTCACACAACTCCACCTGTTACTGGTGTGATGAAGAAGTTTATTCACCACCACTACCCTGCTTACCTTGAAACACACATCTGTCCTTCCCCAGCCACAGTATGGAGTGTGGGGATGAGGAAGGAATGCCACCACTGCTGAAGAAGCAGTGGGGGAGAAGTTGGATGCAGGAAAAGCCATCAAGAAATTATGAAAATATATAACATTATATGGCTCTATACCATATCATAGTGATAATGGCAAGATTTGTGCAGGAGAAATAAAAAATGGCCAGAGCACCACAGCAGGGAACTTTAGAGACAAGGGCAGATGCTGGCTTGCAACTTTGCAAACTTCCCTTTAACAGCAGGACAGACTGAAGAGGGTCTTTATGTGTAGAGAGAAGAACCCTAGTCCTGCTTCCTGAAACAGCTTTAGCCAGTTGAACTACCTGTGGATTAGGGTATGTCAGTCACTTAAAGGCTTTCAGTAGACTCTGTGCCTACAGGGTCTGGGAACAGATGTCCCCTCAGTTTGACATGGCACTGACACCAAAGTGGAGGTGTCACCTTGCAGCCGATGGCTGGGTGGATTGTGCAGGCCCAAGACAGATGCCCACCACCAGTGCAGGACTGGAGTGAAATCTGGGTGTAAGCCAGATCCCAGAGTTTCACATTAGGATCGGTGTCTTCAAGAATCCATGGTAGAAAATGTGATGCAGAGGCACTTCAGTTCTTGATGAAGGCGAGCTGCAGCAGCCTGCAAACACCTCTGGGTGCTGCATGACTCCTGAGGGAATCATTGCCTGTGGCATTCCGCAGGCAGCGCAACACTTGCTCCTGGGGCACTGCTGGCAGCCGAGCCATCTCCTACTTGTTTCATGGCATTTCTCACGCGGCCAAACAGCTGAATGTGAACTAGTGACAGCAGAGGAGATCCAATGGAGCCCGTGTCGTGCTTTGCACAGGGACAGGCGCTTGGCACACCACAGACCGAAATGGCGGAACCTGCCACTCGTTCCATTTCATGTGACCACCTGCCATTTAATATGACCTATCTCAGCATAGAACACAGCGTTCAACGTGCCGGGCTGCCGAGCCCTCTGCCCCGGTGGGAGCCCCAGAACCACAGAACCAATTAGGTTGGAAAAGACCTCTGAGATCATCGAGTCCAGCCTGTGACCCAAGCTCGTAAACCAGACCCTGGCCCTGAGTGCCACGTCCAGTCTTTCTTTAAACACCTCCAGGGACGGTGACTCCACCTCCTCCCCTGGCAGCTCATTCCACTATCTAATCACCCTTTCTGTGAAGAATTTCATCCTAACGTCTAACCTACACCTCGCCTGGTGCACCTTACGGCTATGCCCTGTCTTCCTGACTATAGGGCAGGGGAAGGGGAGGTCAGGGCAAACTCCGGAACCGGCCGAACCCGCAGCGACGCCCAAGGCCGGCGGGAGCGCGGGGCGGCAGACACGAGCGGAGCCTCCACACCGAGCACCGAGAGAGGCCGCCCTGACGCAG
>VYXD01016610.1:2090201-2137538 GCA_013397195.1 Hylia prasina
AGAACAGAAATGCCCCCTCCCGCCCGGACCTCGGGCATCGGAGTCTGTTTGTCAGGCTGAAATTGCGAAATTAGCGATGTGCAGGAAGTTGGTGGTGAAGGGCTGTTCTGGAAGCGGTCACCAGTACTCCCGTGCCTCCGTGCAGCGTGTGTGCGAGCGGGAGGAGGCGGGGAGAGAGGCCGGTGGCCTTATTTTGGTGGTTGGGAAGTGCTGACTGCCAATAGCGATAGCCTCGGTAACGTGGGAAGCCGGCGGATGGGCTGGGAGCAGGGCTCGGGGCGGCGCACAGATAGTGCGGTGCGGCTGGGGAGCACTTCAAAGCGAGCGGGAGAAACAGGATGTGCGGCGGCTTCCTGAGGGGTATCGGAGTACATTCATACCGCTCGGACGCGGCCCGGTTGTTTCCTTTCTCACGCAGTCGATCGCCTTTTTTGAGAATGAAGCGAAACAAGTTGAATCGGGCATGGCGCTGGGGTTGAGAACCGGTTGTGAAAACATGTTGAAGGATTAGGTTTGGTGGAGGAGTGGAGTCGTGTTTACTTAAATATCGTCATGCAGCCTAGATGTATTTACTGTGTCTTCAGTAAATAGAAGACTGGGTCATGAAAACAGGAGATGGCCTGGAGCGGAGCTGGAGGTGCTCTCACTCCGAGGTGTGAGCAGTAGGACGTGGTTGGGTAGGCAAGGCTGAACACACACTGAGATCTGCTGCTGTTAGCAATTAGCACAGAAATAATACAGGCCAGCTAGCCTTTAAAAAAGCATACCCTTAGGTTTGGGGTTAGAGCACGAATTCATAGAATCATAGGGTTATTAAATGGTTTGGTTTGGAAAGGACCTTAAATATCATCTCGTTCCAATGCTGCTGCCATGGGCAGGGACACCTTCTGCTAGACCATCTCAGAGCTCCATCCAGCCTGGCCTTGAACACTTCCAAGGATGAGGCATCCATAGCTTGTCTGGGCAACCTGCGCCAGCAGCGTCTCACCCCCCTCAGAGTAAATAATTTAATTTCTTCCATATATACAACCTAAATTTCCACTTTTTCAGTTTGTTCCCATTACTCCCCGTCCTGTCACTGCAGTTCCTGATGAAGAGTCCCTCTCTGGCTTCCCCCATGAGATATTGGAAGGTTGCTGTGAGGTTTTCGCACAACCTTCTCCAGGCTGAGCAGCCCCACTTTCTTAATCTGTTTTCAGTAATCTCTAGAATGTTTTATGTATTCCCTAGGAAGCAGGTCATAGGACTCCCTAGGAAGAAGGACTATGACCTGATTCCTAGGAATACATAAGAAGTTGGTTGCTAAAGATTATTGAAGCTGGCTTATTTTTTGATACTATTCTGTTTCCTATCTTTTATTGTAAGATTTTGTCAGCATTGGACTCCACAACATTCAGTGAATTTTACATTTTGGGCTACTTGAACTTGATGAAAGTTTTCCACTAAGCATTAAAAAACAAGGCAAAATGTCTTGAGACTTATGTTGAAACCAGTTTTATTGTCCCAGTTTTGCATTATAGATTGAGCCTGTGGTTGTATCGTAACTTTGAGTGTTCAGTTAACTGACAAAAGTGTTGGTAAACAGAGAACTCTGACCTTCTTCCTGGGGAATATATAAAAAGTTCATTGCTAAAGATGGACCTGTAAGAACCCATTTGAAAAATGACTGAAAATAACACCTGCAATAAAAGACGTCTTGAAACAGTGTGAAAATCACTTTGTGAATCTGCTTATTTCTTCTAAGAAAACAAAAACTGTTTAAAAACTCAATGAGTTAAATATGCTGTGGAAGCTTGGGAACCCTCTGATGCCTAGATGCTCTTTTGACTTCTTTGCACAAGAAATACTCTTTTATTTTCACTTCTTGCTAGTATTTTAATACTGTGTTTTTTGGGGGAAACCCCTCTGAATGAACGATAATAAATGTAATAATGTAATCCTCCTTGATCTGGAAGGATTAGCAATAGCAGACCTCACTTTGGAAAGCTGATGTTCGCAGTCTGAAGGAATTCCTTGTAGAGTGTTTCTTACAAGGAGAATACATTTTGGTGCCCCAGCTTTGCTGGCAATTGAAACTTGACACTGACTCATTTTATGTGTGTTGCATGAGAGAGCATGGTAGTTTTAATGAGGTAATGTCAGTTCTGTGTAATTCTGCATGTATAGAAAACACCATCTGCAGAAAGTTGTTATTTATACTGCATTTTGCAATGCACAAATCGGTGGCAAAATCTAAATTTAGTGATGTTATACAAATCATTACACCAGAATAAGAATTGAGATGTTCTTAAAGGTGGCTTAAGCAGCCATTGCATACCTAGCAGTGAGGAAGCTGAGTAAGGACACGTTTGCAGTCCCTCGTACACTGGTTTTGTGGGCTGTCAGTGTTTGCCACCAGTCTTCTGCCTCCAGTTTTTGAGTGAGGTGAGATGAACAGGTCTTGCCTGTTTAAGACCCTGTAACAGTTTTGGAAAATGTAGTACTACTCTCAAGCAGGTTTTCACCAAAAACCCAGTGAAAGACTGTCTTTCCTTTTCGACAGTGCTTCTGTATTGGTGGCTCTATTTCATGTACCATAATGACAAAAATGCTTTACAAAGGTATGTGGTGTCAGGTAGCTTTAGGCATATCTTGTAGTGTAGTGTTTCAGGCTGTGGCTTCTGTTTTCATTTTACGCTATACAGAAGTACAGGAAGTGATTTTAATTGCATTGATATTTGGAGTGTTTACAGAAACCTGCATTAGTGAAGCACTTTGAAGAATGTCCCTGTTGTCTCCTAGAGCTCATTTGACAAAATTCAGGGTGCATTCTTTTTCAAACTTGTGCTATGTTTTTAGCAGTGTGTGGTTATCTTGGATTATGCTGCACACCTGGAGTAGAATTTATTGTTGCTCTATAATATGTTTAGTCCTGTGTATTATTATCTTCAGAGTTTGTGTGCATAAATGTCTTCTGGCAGGGACCCAGAACAAAGAAATGTGGAAGATGAACACTAATCACACACTTTTACTCAACAGAGGAAATTACACATATGTACTGAAAATGTAAACATTCAAGCAGATATCTGATATTGTTAATACTTGATTTTTATGCAACCATTATAGCCTTAGGTTTCTCAGAAAAAGGAAGACTTGAGCTTTTACTATTATTATTATTATTATTATTAAATGAAATGGTTTCTTGGAAGAGGGGATCACTGTATAGGTGAAAAGTCTCCCACAGTCACAGATACTAAGAGGTGTTAGAAAGGATGTGAAATCTCATGCTCTGTGTATTTCACCTGACAAGTGCTCTTGGGTTATTTTTAACTCAGGATTGAGGATTCTCTTCCTACCAAAAGTTTGTCTGTGCTTTACAGCTAGGCACTTGGGTTACCAAAAAAAAAGGTTTTTTAACTCAAAATCAGATTGCAGAATATTATGAGTTGAAAGGTACCCACAAGGATCATCAGTTTCAGCTTTTAAGTAAATGGCTCATATGGGGATTGAGCCCACAGCCTTTGTGTTATTAGCACCATGCTCTAACCAGCTGAAATCAAAACTTGTATTGTGTATTCCTCTGGGTGGAAAGTTTCTTTTAAAACTGAAAAACTGCAGTATAGTATACATACAAATAATTAATTATTCAGAAATATTTAATTTTTACTCCTTTTAAGAAAATATGAAACTATAATAACTGTAATTTCTTTTCAAAATGCACCGTAGTGTGCCTTTACAAAGATGATTAAATAATGTTATATTTTAAATATTTGATGGGAAAATAAAGCTGTTCCAAGTATTAACTAAAAAATAAAGATTCTTCTCAGGAACAGCTGACACATCCAGTTCATGCTTATTCATTACAAACTTCTGGTATCAGAAGCTCCAGGGATTACATGCAGATTGATGAATTGCTTTTTATATGTCATATGTTTTATTAAATTAGCTCTTCCTTAAAAAGAAATAAGGCAGTGGTAATATGATGCTTTTCTTGGTTCTGCAATATCTCACTTAGGGGTAACTTGGAGTTTAGTCCCTTTTTGGAATCTAAAGCCATTAAAACCAGGTTCTGTTCACGTCTCTCAATCTGTCAACATGAAGTGTGGTATTTAAAAATAATGTGTATACTTCCTCCTCTGCCACACTGAAGTTGATGAAAAGCTTGTTGATGCTTCTGAGAGCACAAGTTTTAGCTGTGGAAGTTCCTTAAGTGTCTGTTCATGCTTTCCATCAGTGTACATATCCCTGACCTGGAAAATGTCACGATTGAAGTTCAGTCTGTGTTCCTGTTAAACTGTCACGTTCTCTGCTCAGAGACAGTCAGGGCGCCTTTTCCAGTGCTGGGCATTACTTATTTAACTTCTAAGACTCTTAACAGGTTAACTTAAATTAACCATCTAACACAAAAAGAGTGTGGAGGAGAGGAAAAAACAGAACTTTGATTTTACATTTTACCAGCATAGAGAATAAAGCTTACTCACTGTGCTTCATATCTGCATTTTTTAAAAATAAATACGTATGACATTTCAAATCTAGTTTCAGACTATGCCTTCTGAAAGGTCTTGTGCTAATCAAACATAAAAGTAATTAAAACTCAATACTTTGATGTACCTTTCATCCTATTTTTAATATCTTATATAAATAGATAATATTTTGATACATGTCATCTGGAGAGGTACTTCCAGCAGCAGGCATGGATGGACACTGCTGTGAGAGGTCCTGGCTAAGACCTAATGCAATTCTGGTTGCCTGTGGTTTGGACAACCAAGTGGAACAGGGACAGATCACCAGATTTATTTAGGAGCCTCTCATGGGAGAGAGGACCAGAAAAGCTTATAATTTCCTTTAGCAAAATAAAAGGTGGCAAGTGTCTGTTTGCTGTCTTCAGACGTTCATAGCAGAAAGTCATTGTTTAATCTAGAGAACAGTGTTGCTGTAAATTAATGTAGATGTCTGTAGCATTTGGATTTGGAAGAGCTTTCCAGATTCAACTGGTTTTAGCTGTGATTGCTTAGAGGGAACCATTTCCTTAGAGATCTGCCTTATGTCCGGCATGTAATTGCAGTGGCCTAGATTCAATGCCCAGCAAATCTGTATCTTCTTGTGCTGCCAATCTTTCTTTCTTATTAGAAACTTCCTTTTCTTCTTTGCCATGTTGCGTTGAATTAGGAGGTGATTATTTCTCCCTTCTACTAGTTAGGAAAAAATGAACAGTACTCGTGAGGGATATATTTTCAAAGGCTCAGCCAACTCAAAATCTGCTGTTCATTGTGGAAAATGAAATCAAGATTTGATGGGTAAGTTCTTATTAATCCGCTTCCTTTAGCCAAAGTATTTGCGGAGAAAATACCAAGTGAACAATAGCTCAGGCAGATCATGTCTCGGTGTTATGACCTAATGCCATATGACCTCAGGCTGTGAGTGTCTGGGATTTAGCAAGTTGTGCAGGGTCAAGGCAGAGATGAGACCTTTCAAGGGAAAGTACAGGTGCTGCAGGAAGTGGTGTTCATGAGTCAGTGTATGTCTCTTCCTGTCGACTCTCATTCCATGTGAAGCTGAATGTAGCAACTTCTCTGCCCCCTTGAAGTCTACAAATTGAAAATGAGTATCAAAATGCATGCTGAATGGAAAAGTAAAGACACTTTGTTTGAAGACACTAAAACTGTAACATTCTTGTACCTAACTTTCCGGTTTTCCCCTGCAATTTTTACAGTAATTTTTTTTTTACAGATGACGCCAAACACTTAGTACCCAACAAAATGAGAGACTTTTTCTGTACCATAAACTTGGACCAAGAAGAAGTTTTTCGTACACAGGTAGTTGAAAAATCTTTAAGGTAAGCTCAGTTTTTAAATGGATGTGATAAGCAAGGCTGCCCAATACCAGTGTGTATGGCTTTTGCTTGTACTGCTTTAAAATGAGAACTGACTTGTGGCAGCTACTTAGAGATGTTACAGCAATGTGTAAATCATGAGACTGTTGCAAGAATTCAAAATTGAGTCTTGTGAGCTTTTAAATGAAGTATGCTAGAATCAATTCTGTTCCAGGCAGTGTAACATTATTTATCTTGCTAGGGAAAGAAATCTACTTGATACTTGCTCCCCCTGTCATTTTCTGCTTCTGACAAGCAGTTGAACTGTATTGGTGGAATTCTGCTCTTGCTGTGTATCTGGTAAAACCTGTTTCTAGAATGAAGGAACCGGAACTTTGCCATGTATGAGAGTTTCCTGTGCTGTGGGGTGTCCCCTGAACAGGCCTTGTTCTCTCCTGTAATTCTTGTTCTGGGAACTGTAACAGGACCCACACAGAATGCCAAGGCATTCTTTGCTTCCCTGGGTACCTTTTGCTGTAGATTCTGCTACTGTCTTAGAGCCTTAAAAAGAGTCAGACAAAAAGTCAGGATGACACTGCTGCAGTAGTGCAGGTGCTTTCATGTATCAAAAGTCTGAAGTTCACAGAGCACCCAAAAAAGCAGCACTGCAGCTTTATTGTTCAGAATATCTGAGTGACAGTTTCAGTGATGTGGAGGTGACATTAACCCTTCCTTTTAAACACAGACAGTCTGTTCAAACTCTTGAAAGTTTTCTTAATTCTTTTTTCCAGTGGTTTTGTTGTTAGTGTTTGTTCTTTGAGCTCTCTCTCTAGATGTTTACAGATGAGGAACAGCCCAGATGGCAAACTTAAATAGGGAAATTAATTTTTTCAGAACATCATTTCAGACCCTCCTTCTGATTCTGCATGAAAAGGAAATGCCACATATGTACAATGAGGAACAAATATTTTGCTTATATTCCTAATCTGTAACTGCTGTAGTCAGATCCATAAATTTTTCAGAATTTAACAGGCTGCCATTGAGATTGATTGATTTCCAAAACAAAATCAATTGAGTAATCCTTCAGAGAAAAATGTTAAAATACTGTATTGATAAAGCAGAAACTTAACATTTCCTCTTCAAATAGACAATAGTTTGATGAGCAAAAATCCCCACCCAACATATCTCTGAAAGACTGAAAATCTCTGATTTTGATGCTAATAATGGAAACACTAAAAGTTACTACCATGCTTAGAAACAAGACATGTTACATATGATGTATACAGACATTTTTATTTTATTCTATTATATTCTATTTTAAAATTATTAAATTTATGTGCTTTTATCACCTGATAAAAGTATTAGTTGCATAATAAAATATTTGATAAAGTAAAACCCCTAGAGCCATCAAAAAAATTTCAATAGTATTGAAATTTTGACTGAAATTTAGTTGCAATGTCATTAATACTTTACAGAGGAAATGAAGTAAAAAAAAATCTCACTATAACAAAACAGTTGGGGAGAGAAAAGTCTCAAATAATATGCCTCAAATAGAGAACTTTCCAGGTGATATGAAATTAATATTTGTAAGATGGCAATGTTACATAAGAAGTTAGAACCTGATGTTTAGAATAGCTCTTTAGCTTTTTGTCTCCACTGCCTTCATAGGTGACTCCTTCGTCCTCTGAATTAGAGGAGAGTTCCATACAAACCAGTGAAATGTAATAAAGTAACTCATGCTCTATTAGCAACCACCAGAGTTGGGTGCTTACCCTTGATTACTACTGTGAATGCAGTTATGAAGGTTGACTCTCATTCCAGAAACTTAATTACAACATCTTGTCTCTTGTTGCTGTGTTAATCTAGAAAACCTACTAACCTAGAGGTATTGGGACAGGAGATGAAAGCTCTAATCTCTTACAAACCTGAAAACTTTATAAATTGCTTTTCAGTAAGGTATAGTACAGAATAATTTTAGTTATAGATACAACTTTGAATTTCATTGTTTTGTTTCATATTATTTGCTTGCTTTTTCTTACACACAGTTCACAGTCTGTTTTTGTCACTGTATTATGGGTTGCAGATTTATACAAGTTGTAATCTAAATTTTAGTCTTGTGAATATCAACTAATTAAATGTCTGTGGAAGTAATTATCACTAGAATTAAAATTAGTTTTGACTACAGTGATTGAAAATGATTAAGAAGTGTACTCATTAAATGTGCAAATAGGTTTGGCCTTCCACCAGCACTGGGAGAGTTGTTGGAGTGCAGATGTGAAACAAACGGCTTTCCAAAGTTAAAAATCCATGAATTAATACTGAAATGAAAGAGGGATATTTTGGCAAATGGCTTAAGAAATATTTTCTGACATGGTGTGAGATTTCTGTGGGTTCTGAAGAAGGAATTTTTTTTTTTCCCTTGGAAAGTTGAAAGAATATCTGTGAACCTCCTCAGATGTCTGTGGTCAAATATGAGGAATGGGCGGGGGGTGGAAGGGGGATTGTGGTATATGTGTGTCCTTTTTCTTTTTTTAATTTAAACTAAATTCGGTTTCTTTTTTCCCAACTGAACTTTGTGGTAGCACAAGGTTATAGCAGAAATTAGTTCCCTTGTTGATGTAACCATTGCTTTTATTAATTGACAGACTGGGGCATTGGTCAGTGTCCTCACAGAACTGCCAGGTTACTGTACCAAGGAAGGGAACAGCAGAGGAGTGTGTTACACAGTGAAATTTAATCCTCTGTACTACTGTAATCCAGTTCTTCCTGTATGGCAGTCTGGTCATCCTTTGAATTAGTGCTATCTTCTAATTTTGTATCTTTCACAGTCTTTAAAGTTCTTGCATCAAAGTCACAAACGAAAGTACTAAAACTGACTGAATCCCTGAGGAACAGGATGAGTCAGTTCCCCACTTTAATTATTCCTCATTGGTGTAAACTGTTGTACCCTGTCAGCCTGTTCTGTATGTACCTAAAAATTTCTTTACTAATCCATTGAATTCTTTACCTTAAATTTTCTCTCTCTGACTCATACTTTGCTGATGAATCAACAACTGATAACCACTGTTAATTTAGGTAAAGAAAAATGTATCAGTGTGAGTAAAACAATGTATTACCTTCTATTTGTGCTTGTGTTATTGACTTGTTCTTTCTTGCCTAATTTGAGACTTAATGTAGTGTTGAAGTCAAAATAATAATAAAGAACGTTAATGGCTGTTCATCCTTTAGGGGCTGGGGGATATGTGTAGCTGTGAAGTTTGTCCCTTAGGTGCAAGATAAAAGTGCTAAATAGATTTTTTGGAAGTCTCTGCTTATAGTTTCCATCCCCCCCTATTATAATTGGATGCATAGAGTCCCATAGGTCCATGCAGAACAGGGACTTAAACCCATGACACTTGGTGTGCACTGCAGTCTGCTGTTCCCCTAGCAGGTCTGTGTGAAGCTGAACTAGAGCAGAGTTCCCCCTGACACCAGTGCCAGCTCATTCTCCCACTGTTCACTCCTCCTGCTGTAGTATCTCTTTGTTTGTACTGCTGCAACTTTATTTGTATAGCTGTGAGGGGAAGCAGATCATGGACTTGACCAAAGTGTAAAATAAGCCTTTGTTTCATCCTCGGTGTTGGTCTGAGTTATTGTGTCAATACAATTAAAATGAGCAGTGATGGTAATGAGGAAGTTGAGGCTCTTTGGGGCTGCTGCTAAAGGTAATGCTCGTGAGTTTATACCTTCAGTCATGGTGCTGACAAGAACCCAGCCCTTGTAATCAAAGCAGAATTTGTTGGCTTTGAAATTATTAAGAAAAGAGGGGACCTGAAAAACCACAGCTGAATTTTTCAACTGAGAATTCTTAAATTATTTCTCAGTGTAATGCAAAGTCTAATACTGATTTGTCTGCTTTGAAGCCTGTGGTTAAAGGTTTGTGTTTTAACAACGTGAACATTTTCACTTGTGGAATTCCTTATAATGAATTCCTGCCCTTAAAGTTCCTGTTTCTAAAAATCTATTCTAGACATTTGAAATACTAGATTTTTCAGCTGTGTTCTTTCCCACTTTCCAAGTTATCAGCTCTTCTTTTTAATTTATTTAATGCACCATTGTCCCTAAGCATGGGGTGGTGTTTTCTTTTTCTGTGATTATTTTGGAGGGAAGAGAGTAGGAATGGTGACCTGCTCTTGCTTTGGGTAGGTAATAACATAAACTGCTTGTTCCAAATGTAAGCATATTTGTCATATTTCTGTGGATCATTTGATTTTCAGAATTCATCACTTGCAGTAACACAAACAAGTGTGGTTTTGTTCAGTCTTGAAATATAATTTTCTGACTGCTAGCTCTGATTATATCAATAAGTACTCCTTAATTTAATGAGAGTATCAGTTCTGGGAGTGAAGATATCAACACACTCTATGAAATGTGTGTAACACAGAGGAACTCAGAGTCTTTTTCTATGGAGGGCTGTGCAAATGGCAGTTAAATAGGGTGAACTGTAAACATGATATTGGACTTCTTTAGATGGAGAAATGTGGTGACTGTTTAGGCATGAAGGAGATCATGTGTATTTGAGATTAACTTTTCTCTTTTTCACTGTTCTAACAGTTTCTAGTGATAATGACTTGTTACAGGTCTGAATCTTAGGGCAGCAGTTTTGACATGGAAGTTAGAGCTAGTTAGTTAAATAATCAGTAAGCTGTGTTTAAATGTAGTTTAATCACATATTGAATAAGAAAATGAAACAAAACTTGTGCATGTCTCAGAAGTCTACAGAACCAGCTAGAATAATTTCAAGACAGAAAAATAGAATTGAAATTGCAGAGGAGACACCACTCTCTGTGTGCTCTGATTTGTACCTTTGCTTAAACAAACAGAAGGCATTGCCATGTGAGGTTTGTACTGTGTGTTCTTGTGCTGAAATGGTTTTGGGCACCTTTGATGACAGCTCAGTGTAGTGCTGAGGGCCATGGGCTGGGACAGCAGTAAAATGCAGCTTTTTAATGTTCATCTTCTGTATAAATTGCATAAAGTGTTTCTCTGTTTTAACTTCAAATTTTTTTTTCAGTCCTTATTTTGGAGAGGAGTTTTACTTTGAGATTCCAAGAACATTCCAGTGGTTGTCCTTCTACATTTATGATAAAAGTGTTTTACAAAAGGACCTGCGTATAGGTAAGTGTCTGTGAGGTGCTGTCTGCATCTTGCAGGACACTTGCTTGTTTTCAGTAGCATTATCTGTAAGATTAGGGGTACAATTATTGGTGAAGCATCTTTCAAAACTGTGTGCATTTAAATGCTCCTTTAAAGTTTGAAAAGAAGGATTTTATTTCCTTGCTTCATTCTATTATACTAAAATATGTTTGATTTTTAGGCTAGTAGGACATTTTATAGTCTTATTATGATCTGAATACATTTAAAAAAAATCTCTGTTTCTTCTCCATTTTGCTTCATTGGAATATTTGAATAATTGTCACTACTTATAGATCTTTAAAGAATAAATCGTGGAATAATTCCACAATAATTACAGTTGTGGAATTTTTCTTAAAACCAATTGTAGATTTTTTTTTCCCTGTCAGTGCAACCTGTAACTCAGTGACTTACAAAGCATTTGGTAGCAACTTGTGTAGCTTAAGTGAAAAGTCACGGGAGGTGGACTTCCATTTCTCCCTTCGGTGCATAATGACTTTATTGCAGCTGCTTTTTGGAGACAAAGTTCTAATAGTCTGCTGTGGAAGAAGTCTTTGCTTTACTTGAATTGAGGAAGGAAATAATTTACACCAGGATGTCAGATAATTTGATGTAATAACAGCTTTCCAAATGGCAATCAGAAGAGTAAAAGGCATCTATTTCAGCTTCCTGTTTAAACATTCTTGAACACCGTTTTTGTTCTCACAAATCTATTATGTTATTTCCAGCCTCAAATGTGTTCTTTATTTCCTTCTTATTGGTGATATCCAGGATAACAAATAATAATTAATGCCATCAGGCTTTATATAAACTATTTTTTGCTTTACTTACCCATAACACTGTTTGTTTTATGTTCTTCATATAGCATCATAAATTCAAATAAAAACTTAAAAGAGAGTTTAGAAAAAATCAAATGTCAAACATAATTAAATATTTTTTCTGTAGAGATGAAGGTAATATTTATGCTTTTCTCCCCCTGCCACCCTCCCTCAGGAAAGGTGTCGATCAAAAAAGAAGATTTATGCAACTACACAGGAAAAGAGAACTGGTTTATGCTTCAGCCTGTGGATTCTAATTCAGAGGTTCAGGTAACTATTAAATTGTACATTTACATTTTGAAAGTTAAGTACAGATAAGGACATGCCGTGGTAGAAGATTACATGGAGCTGTAGGAGATAGAGCTTAGCATCTGTATTTCTGGTGAGGCACTTGTGTCTTCAGTTTGGTTAGAGAATAATGTACTCTACACCTAAGCTGGTGTTATTCCTCATGGTACAAAAAACTGGTAGAAGACATGAAGCAGCTGTTTGGGAAATGTCTTAACAGTGTTTTGATGTCTGAAGTGCTTGTAAGAGGAGTCATGTACTTAAGCACATAAATAGATCCTAAAACTCTTGAATAATTCTTTTTTAATCATTTTTGGTGTTAACTGAAATAATGGCTGATTCTTTGACATTGAAATGGTTAGTCTCCAAAACTTGGAGGTACTTGTGCTGTGTTCATGTATCTAATCTTAAAACACTTTCTGCATTCAGTATCAAACAACATACACTTCACAGTTTTATTTCAGCTTGTGGTTCCAGTTCTTCAAACGGGATTGTTCTAGGAATAGGTAAAAGGGAGATGACTCTTGTTGCTTTCAAGAACAAAACAGAATTCTTGAGAATCTCTTAGCCTTCTTGCTGTGATAAACTCCAGGATTTTATTAGGGTTTTTTCCAGATTTGCCTGAGGGCAAAAGTCTTAGACTTGACAGTGTTGGTATTTTTTTAGTAATCTGAAAGTCCCTTTGGGTAGGGAGAATCCTGGCTACTTTTACAAGATCTGAATGTGCACAGAATTCTCATATTATTTCCTCAGATGATTCATTTATGAGCCATAAGTTTAGCCTGCAGCTCTTGGGTATAGGAGGGCATGTGGTTGCTTTATATAAAATCAGATTTTCAAAACGTCAGAATACCACTTCCTCTTCTTTGTTGAAAATCAGTCCCCTTTCAGTTATGATAGAATGGAATAGAATGGTTCATTTGGAAGGGAACTAGAGATCATGTAGTTCCAGCTACACCTTGCCTTCTTTGAATTCTTTAATGTAATCACTCTAAAAATTCTAGAAAGCACTTTCCAGATATAAACTGAAAGGCAGTTTCCTCTTTGACATAAATATTGTCATGCTTGCTCTGTTTTTTCTGTCATAAAAATGTTTTGAGAAAGGTATTACTTCTTGTCGTAATACTACATGAGCATGTGAAAATTCAATTAGAATATTCCATTAATAGAATTTAGTGATTTCTTACATATTGGAAGTAAAAGGTTTATAGTTTTCCATGGCTTTGTGACTCAAAGCAGAATGTAAACTCTCACTTTTCTATGACTGTGCCATGCAAAGCACTGTCCTGCATGACATTTCCATTAAGAGATGACCTTTACTGCTCAGGTGTATGCTCCTCATATTTATCTTTTCTTGAGTCAGGGCATTTGGGTAGGTTTCTCCTGTCCTGCTTTATTTTTCTATAAAAGTCTTCAGAGCATAGCTGAGACCAGTTCCCATCTGCCACATTTGGCAGAAAACTTATTGGTTTGCATGTGCTATACAGTAGTGAAATACATTCTGAGATGTCCAAGATTGTTGGTTGGACATGACTGAAAGTAGCAGACTTTTATATTGTACATGTGCAGAAAAGTGCATGAAATATTTGTAGAGCTGAATCAGTTTGGAGGAAAAAGAAGTTGTTTTCTTTTCCTCATGGCACCATACATGTAATTGATTTTTTGTTCCCCTGGTTCCCTCCATGTGAGTATTTCCCAGAATTTATGATGTGTGCAAGGCAATAGGATAGCAGAGAAGTATTTTGTGTTCCATAAACATGCTCAGGACACTTTGCAGTTGCTTGGTTGGGAATATTTTGGGGGATTTCCATAAATCTGCATTTATTTCAAGAAAAGTGTACTTTTTATGTACCAGTCATCTGTGCTTTACAGGTTAACTTTGGTATAATTAGCAGCCTGTATATCAGGAGTGTTAGTGGTGGAGATTTTTAGAAAGCAGCTGCTCTGCTCTGTGTTTTGATATTAGCTGGTTTTTGTTTTGCTGCTGTTCACAGTCCTATGAGTTCATATTAATCTTGTTTTCTTGAAACTTTTTCCTTTCTCCACTAGTTCTTGAAAAATAAATACAAATGTGGGAATTCTAAATAAATAAACCACAATTTGGGAAGTTGGGTGAAACAGGCCACATGTAACTGCAGCTGACACAAACATGTTTAGATATATTAGCTTTTAATTTTTTTTTTTGTTTTCTAAAATGCAAATAGTGTCAGCATGCTAGTAAAATTGTGAGGGTTGCTTGACCCCTTTTTTATTTATAAAATCTTCATTAATCTGTTTTGAAATTCGCTCATTAAACATGCCTTTGATCTATATTATTCATAGCAAGAAACTTTTATAGAGATTTATATATCTCTATAGCTTTATACCTGTATTTATACATAGGTAGAGTTTTTAAAGATCTGTACTTGAAAAACACATTGGTAAGATCAAAATTTTTCACACATTCTTAAGCTTTTTGAACATTCACTGTTCTTTTTCTTAAACTTGATAGGATCTGTATCAATAAAACTCCATCTTAGTCTAGTAAGTACCCGAAAATTGATTGTTAATCCGTTTGTAAAGCTAAGATAGTGCCTACCTGCCTTTGAACAACCCTGACATCTACAAGTGCAAAGTGCATTCACACAAAGTCACTGTTTATTATTTATTGTATAAGAATGGCTGATTTCTATATTTTGAAGTAAAAGCCTTCTGTACCGCCACATTTAAAACTCAGTTGCACAATATATTAGAAGTTCTGATACAGATCTGCAGATCAGCAACTTTAGGAAACCATCACGCTGCTCTCAACAAACAAAACAACCAAAATATTCTAAAACTCTCCATGCATGTTGGGGAAATATTTACTTACAGCCACGTTACTGTAGTTCTCCTGGTACATGCACAGGTAGTTCTCAGGAGCAGCAATGTGCTGTTTTACTCCTGCTGTTTATGTAAAACACAATTTGTGGGTTTTGGTTTTAAAAGCAAAAGGAAGATGTTTAGGCCATTCACAGTATCTGTTTTCTTGAATGAAGTCAGCTATTTTAATAACTACTAATAATGTTTGTCTTTTCATTTGTCATTCAAAAACTTTGCCTTGTAAGGCTGTTGGCATGCTTCTCGGTATCCTGTTTTTATCCTGTTTTTATCGTACCATTCTGTTTTTGTAATGGAGTTTCTCTGCTTGACAAATACTTTCTTAATGTACCTGTGTTCCTGTCCCTGTAGTAACAGTTTGCAAAACACTTGGCAGGCATCCCAAAGCAGTTACTTTGGAACTGCCTTGTAAAAGAAGCTTCATTTCTCCTCCCATGTGACGAACAGAGAGGGAAATGCAGCCTTTGCCCCAGGGGATTTTACAATAAAAACTTTGCAGCTTTATGGCAAAACATAACTGCTATAGAAATGTGTGCAAGGTCAGCTAAGGGTTTTACTTCCATTTTAGTAGAAAGGCAAAGCTGTAGTTCAGATCATGACTTGCTTCTTTTGCCACTCTTGCAAATCACCTTCCAGAATGCTTCCCTGAGAATTTTGATTGTGAGCAGATCAGCATCATCTGATGTTCCATTTCACAAATAAACAAAGTCTGAGAGTACCAAGAAGAGTACCATTGTTAGAGGAAAGACTCTGTCAGTGGGTGCTTAGCTATAAAAGACAGCACAAACAGCCAGGCACTGAAAGCAGTAGCAGGTATTATTCAGGCAGTAGCTGTTTGGAGCAAAATTCAAGTACTAAATTTTGGTCATCCCAAGAAAGTTGCATATCATGGTTTAAAGCTATGGAGCCTTTTATTGAGAGGGTCCAATAGGTTGGTCCTTGCTGATTTCTGTAGTTAATCCATGTTGTGCCGTAATTTACAGATTCTTTTTCTTAAATACATCCTGCCATATCAGAAAAACAAAAGGAGGAAGCTGGGTTTAGCAATTGTTGCCACCTTTTCCTCTCCATTGCTTATGTTTACTGTTCTTTGAGTACAGCAACAGTCTTCATGAGATGGTTGAAAACTGCCCTGGGATGCACAGTACATTGCTAAATTATCTTCAGTCTGGTGTGATGGACATGATTTCACAGGGGATATTAAATGCTGCTGGTTATGGCTATTGCATGCTATTCTACTTTTCTAGGTATGCCTACCTGCCTTCAGAGTCCAAGGTCATTTTAGAAGTTTCTCCTGAAGTGTTCAGAAATTCATGTCTGTGCAAGGGTTCATCCCATGCTTGGGACAGAACAGCTGCACCTCTTGCTCTTGGTAATTGCTCATGCTGGAAGAAATACTTGTGTGTGTTAAATCTGTAGAGGCTTGACTGATTCTTGTGCTGTCTGCAGATGAGGTAGTGCTTCTCTGTAGCATTGTCTCAAAGTTTAAGTGCATCCATCATGCTCTACTTGCAGGATATGTGCTTTAGATGAGGTATTTGCATCAAGTGGTATTTATTTATATTGGAATTACCTTAAATTCTAACTGTAAACTGTATTATTGTTTGAATTTCTATTTTTAAAAGAAATGCCTTTAAAATGAGTTGTGTTTCTCTCCTGTTTTTTTTTCAGGGAAAAGTTCACCTCGAATTAAAACTGAATGAACTGATAACAGACAATGGATCTGTGTGCCAGCAACTAGTAGTACAGTAAGGAAATACATTAATCCTTTAATATTTGGTTGCTTGTTAGAACATTATGGGATTTGTCTTTCCTGATAGTGGATGTCTGCACATCTTGGTACCAGTAGCATTTTTCTTTTTATGTGACTTTCCTTGAAATCTGCCTTATAAGGAGATGCGTATGTCTAGAGAACTCCAACAGAAGTTTTTCACAGCTGCTCATCTCTGCTGCCAAAGCTCTCACTTTTATTGGGGCTACTAGGATTAGTGTCTTGTAATTCCAGTTGAATTTGGTCTGGTGAGAAAGCTAGGAATGTGCAGTGCAGCTGACAGCCAGAACTTGTTGTACTGCTGTTACTGACTGAATTACTGCTGCTGGTGGTATTTTTGGGGAGTTAGTGTGGTAAAATTTATTGCTAGTTTTGCTTCAGAACTATTTTCTTCTGGTTAACCATGATAAGAAAGTCTTACAGAAGAACGAAGTACAGGAGTTGTGGTTCTGGAGCAGCATGTTTGCCACATTTCAGTAAAACTTTTTAGCAACAGTTTAAGGAGCTTTCACTACCAAAGGTAATTTTGGCTCTGAAGTGTAACAATGCTACAGCATGGCAAACAGCATCACAGAAACAGTAACTTTTCAGTATATTTGCTAATGTAATTTTCATTATGAAGTTAAGATGTTCTTGTCTTAGTCAACTCTCTAAACCCAGATGAGTAGTTGAGTTGGAGCCAGACCCAGCAAAGTGGTCTGTTTGCTGTTGTCTAACTTGGTATGAAGGGGGAAGCTATTCTGTGATTGATAGAACTAAGCTGGTGAAACTGGTGATGCTTTAATGGCTTAGGCTCATAATTCAGGCAAGATAGAATTTGCTGGACATCATGGTATCTTTATTACTTAAAGATAATTTGGAATGCTGCTCTTATTTTTGTTTCTTGAAGAAAAAAACAGAACAGCTTTTTCCCCATGGACTATTCACCACCAAAAGCTGGCTGGAGCTTTATGACTTTATGTCTTTATGACTTTATTCCTAACTTCTTTAATTTTCAGAAATTTATTTATTTTTTTATGTTCATGCACTCCAAGTTAGTGTTGTGGGGTTATTATTTTAAAAACTTGCCTGGATTTTTCATTTGATGAAGGAAAGTTGCATTAGAAAGTCACTGTTGTAAATTGCAGTTTGGAGTAGGAAGTGGTTTACTCACTGTGCCCTCTCTTAGGATCTCTTTATGACGGAGATAGTTGATCAGAAGGAAGCCAGGCTTCTCTTTTGGTTGCTGCACTCACCCACTCAGTGCCATGTGGGAGAGGAGTGTGCGTTAAACGCTGCGGTATTACATCAGTGCTGTTGTCTGAGGTTATGAAATGCACTGGGGTTCCTTAAATTAAAAAAGTTTAGTAGAATTTTACCACAAGTGCTGCTGCCATTGAAATAATTTACTGCATTAGTAATACATCGTACGCAAATATATTTTGGGTGTACGTGTGAGAGTATGAGAAATAAGAAATCTCTCACTGAATGTGGTAATACAGAAATGGACATGAGGGCATGTTTGAGACGCATTTGACCTCCAAGTGTGAGCAACTTAGAGAAAATATGTGCCTTTAGCTTTAGTCAACTAAAAGAAAAAGAAAATTAAACACTTTAAAACCCTGCTTGTTTTGTAAATTTCCCATGATAATTAGTAAGTGATGCACTTCCTGCTATGTTTCACTAGTCACCAGGCCCTGAGAAGCCACTGAATTAGTAATTCTTTAACAATTACTGAAAAATAAAGCTGAAAGATAGAAAGGAACAGAGCCGTAATAGAGTAAAAGAGAGACAAAAGTGGGCACAAATGCTGTTCCTGACTCTTTATCTGTTCTAAACTGGAAAGTAATAGGCAAAGGAAAAAAAAAATCACTGAAAAAATAATTCTTGACATACAGGCTATGACACTTGCCTTTCAGGAGCAACATTTTACCTCATGTTCAAGTTAATAGTGTCTCAATGCAATGAAAATGAGATGCTTTTAAACCTTCACCAGTTAACTTTTTTCTAGGCTAGGAGAATTCTAGATACTTGTGCTGGCTTCTGTGCACAGTTATGTTGCTAATGGATTTCCACTGTGTATTCCCTGAGAGTCCAAAAATTCTACAAAGATGAGTAATAGTAGTTCCAACTTCCATTACACAAGATTAAACATGGTGTTAAGTGCACCCACAATAGCAAGTAATTTAAAGGCTGTGATTCTGAGCATTACCTGGAGTCAGTCCCCTGTCACCTTGTGGCTGAACCAAAACAATGACTGGCTAGGCAGTGGATTCTTCTTGGTTTGGGTCTGTAAACATGGCTGTAGAGGCTTTTTCTGCTGGTCTTACAGATGACTTTTATGATGAGGATTGATTTAAAAATTCAATTCCCGTAGCTTTTTTTGGCATAAAGCATCGTTAATCTTCCTTTGATGGACTGTCTTAGAGCTCATGGGGAGCAAGTTAAACCCTGATTTTACATATCATTTTTATATTCATTGCAAACTTGCTGTTAAGTTTCATGCAGATACACTCACAGACTGTGAATTAAAACTTTGTTTTGTCTCTGATACTAATTGTTTCCTTTTCTAACCTGTGAATGAGGAGGGGAAAAAGTGCAAGAGATTACCTGCTGACTCAGTTTGGGTTTTTTTTGAAACACAATGGTGTCTGTAGTAGCACATTTCACAAATACATGCTTGCAGCTCTTGCTGGGACTCCCTAAGAATGAGTTTGCATGGCCATTGTTTGCATATTTGCTGCTGCTGATATATGTGATACTTGAGCAGTTTCTTGGCAAGTGGGCAGTTGGGTGGTGGCACCTGCCTTCTCTGGGGTTAACAGTCCTTCAGCTCTGAAAGAAGGTTTTGTGTATTTACAGTGTGAATACTTCAAAGCCCACAAATAGTTTATACAGCCAGATTTTGACTTCACTGCACATACTTTTCTATATGAATGATACACTATGCCCTCTTAAATTGACCTGTCAGTTTGTTACTGTCCTGTTGATACTTTGTCTGCTCATATGAAGTTGTTCTAGTGAACACAGCAATTTTTATGAAGTGTACATACAAATCTTAATGGCTACAGTGAGAGAGTGTCTGTCCTTGGAGAGCTTCAGTTGATTTGAATGATGGATGTAGAGTCAGTCATTGAGGGGGTTAATGTGGACTGAGTCTTTTTAAGGACTTATTTTCATCTTCTGAGATGAATATATGCCAGTTATATCTGAAAGACTCTCATTTCTTGTCCGAAACTCCTCTTGCACAACAAACTATTGAGAGGAGAATTAATGTAAACTGAAACATATCTTACACTGTACTGGAACAGGGCTGTAGTTGGAGAAAAGAACCAAAGTTCTGTTACCTGTTGCTTAAACGGTACATAAGGATATAGTAGTCTAAAATATAAAATAAAAGGCTTCTAAGTTCCTCTCTACTTCTTCAAACTCCATGCATTTATGCCTTTCAAATGACAACTGCCTAGCTAGGTAGATGAAATGATTTGTCAAAGCTGAAAAACGTTTACTCTATGTTAGTAATCTATTTATTCTGGTTGTCAGAATAGGAGTGTATATTTAGTGTTATTTTGTTTTTTGATTGGTCAAAATGTTTGGCAGTTTTGTTGGTGGTGGTTTTGCTGGGATTTCTTGGTTGTTGTTTTCCAGTTAAAGAAGACTGCAGTTGCAGGACTTTGCCTGATTCTTTGAGGAAAGGCAGTATTCCTGTGAAATTTGCTGACTGGCAAACTGAGTGAGGTTTTTTCATTCCATTAATTTCCATTCAAATTTTCAATTTCTGTTAAGTCTACTCTAGTTTAGCCACTTCAAACATCTTCAGAATTTTTAAACATGCTTACTGGAGGCTGTTTGTTTAGTACCTTTAAAGTATCAGTAATGATTCAGTGCAGTGTGCTCAGTTCCTGGGGAGGAACAATCCAGCTCAGTAGTGCTGAGTTGATTTAGTGTCTTTCAGTCCCTAATGGCTGCTTGCCTTTGGAGCTTGGGAGGGCTCCTGCATGACCAGGGTAACTCAGTTTGCCAAACTGACAACTGGCTTTGCAACCTAAAAACTTCCTGTGAGGGTGGTGAACAGGAGCAGCAGTTCAGCTGACTTGGCTGTGCTGTCACATTCGTGTGTAAAGCAGACTCCAGGCAGTGCTGCAGACTGAAGGGATGGGTCTGACTGACTACTTGGAGCTAAGAGATGGAAGGGGAGGAGGTGAGGTCGAGTTGGAGCAAATTTTTGTGCCTGATAGGGAGAAGAGAGAGATTTAACAAAACAAGCTGTTTGTGTAAGCAAAAGTCCCATAGACTTGTATCTGTTAGCTAGAGAAATCCAGGAGCTTGGTCAACATGTCAAAGACAGTAAGAAGAGAAATTGTGGTGTTCCTGTTAAAACAGCTGAATTCTCTTCAGATAAGGTTGACTGATCCATCTGCTAAGAATTTCCCATGAGGTTCAAGTTGAGGCTGATTTATAGGTACTCAGCACTCGCACCTGAAACTGCAGAGCCCGAGGAGCTGCAGAGTGTTTTATGCTACAGGATGCCCCTCAGGCTGAAAGAGTTGAGTCCTGCCTCAGATCAGATACCCCAAATGACTGAAAAGTCTAGACAGTTTAATTTTGTTGCCACTCTTCTGTGCCACTTGTGTGTTGGAGGAGGAATCAATTAATGCTTATGAAACAACTGGATGTTTCAAGAGCCCATTTAAATGGTGGGTTTGAAATCACTGTAGCGTTCATTGTGATTCAAAAATTATTGAAATGCTGAAGGCCACGTGCTTGATAACTGGAAGAAAAATAACAAATGATTGTGCAGTGGTTCAGCACTAAATGTTCCCTGAACTGGCTAAGACAAAGGGACTTTTGGGGGGAGAAAATACCATCTGGTTTATAATTGTGCATACTCCAAAGAGGGTGGAGTTTTGAGGCAGTACAGGAGTGTTAGTGTCTGTTGTTTCCACACTTGTGTTTGAATTTACAGCTCCTGTTATTCTTTTAACACCATTTTGCTACAGTACATAAAACTTTTATTTAAAAATGTGTGCAGCTACATAACTAACTTGATCTGCACAACTTATTATTCCACATTATGATATTAGAACATTTACTTAATTGTTCATATGAATTTAGAGAAGTCTATTTTCTCCTTAAGTTACCTAGGTTTTGGATTTTATTCAAATTGGCAAATTATGACAACTGAAACTTTCTTGCATTAATTTAGTTAAACTCCTGCAATACAGCTAAAAAATACATTATTTTAAAGAGAACAGGAATACAGCATTCAGATCTCATTTGTGTTTTGTTTAGGAAATTTTGTAATCTGCTGAATGTTTCTGGACTTAAATTAGTGTGTATGGTTACATTAGAGCATCGTTTTGCTAGAAAGGCTTGTTTTATGCTCTGAATTTACAAACTCTTCTGCTTTACTTCTGTTGCTCCAGCTGTTTTTAATTAATGTTCATTATGTGGGCAGCATCTGAAGGTTGGGCAGCTTGCTGACCCAGCTCTGTGTTGCTGTTATGGTGACGCAAAGATTGCATGCCTTTAGAAAAGGTCCAGAAAAGGTTTCTCTGTCTCCATGAGCATTAGTTGCCAACCATCCTGTCCCTTTTGCATTAGGACTGGTAACAGTGTGCCTGTGTACCTGGTAAGCACCAGTTTACCAGTTACTGTATGAATTACAGAAGAAAACAGTATTTTTAAAAGGGCCATTTAAGCCTGAGCATGGACTATTGTGAAAAAAGTTTGAAAATAAACCTTAAGCACTATTTCAAAGGTAGAGCTAGAACTATATACTATAATAGTTTTCTATGCTTAATTTTAAATACCATTTCAGGATTTGACTTTGCATTTCTTAGTGTAACTCAGAGTGTAATTTATCCAAAATCAAATATTTCAATCCATAATGCCTTCTAGATACAGTTGCTGCCATTGGTTGAAGTCAGATAGCTTTTTGTGGGCCTTGAGAAACCAAATTTAAAAGTTAATGAAATCTGCAATTTCTCCTAACATATAGCAGTTCATTTTACTTAGGATTTTGTCATTCATGTGTGATACTGGCACATCTTTATCAAAGCAACTCCAAGAGTTTTGTTCTCACAGAGCCCCCCAACTCTGAGTAATACTTGAGTATTATTTTGTGTTGCCATCTAGAGATCTACTTCAGGTACATGCAGTATGTTGGATCAGTGTATACCTCTATCTGTGTGTAATGCAGCAGGACATAAAAAGTTTTCAAAAATAAAAGCATTGTTTGTTTGGGTTTTTTAAGCCAAATAATTGCTTCACTGATCTATTGTCTGCCCTTTCCTTGTAGCATAAAGGAGTGCCATGGGTTGCCTCTTATAAACGGACAGAATTGTGATCCTTATGCAACAGTCTCTCTTGTGGGGCCTTCCAGGTAACGTTTTTGTATAAAATGAATAAATCTAAAAATGCTGTGATGTTGAATTGGAAAAGAAAGTCATAGGTTTTAAACAAAACCTTTAAAACACAGAAAAACCTTCCGGTGCTCTCATGCGTACATCTCATCTCCATGGATACTGTTCTGTCCCCTTCCCTGCCATATGCTCAAGGCTGGGATGGTGTTTGGTCTGTCTGAATTGTCTGCACTAGTCAAGAGCCACTTGTGACTCAGTTCTTTCTTATGTTTTGTATTGGACTCCTGATTTCTGCACTGTGCTTCCTGTTAATTTACTTGAAATGCCTGAATGTCATGATGCAGTCAGTTGCTCACTCACCTTCCTCTCTTCTCTGTTTTTCTTAAAGTGTGAGTTTCTTTGCAGCAAATGTGTAGTAATTGGGAGGAGATGAGAGAGGAGAGGTTCTAGAACACATTCAGGATGCTGAGTTCAAAGTTCCCACAGTTCAAATGTCTCCTTGTTTGGGATCAGTAATCCTCAATAGCTGCTGGGTTTTTTCATTTAAGAAAAATCCCCCATCCCACACATTCACTATGTGCAAGTCCCTGCCCAGTAAGTTTCAGTAGCTTCTTTTTGCCACATCAGACCTTTTCCTTTCTCTGGTGCTGAGGGATTGTCTTTGTGAGCATGGTGCCAGGATGTGTTGTACCAGACTTGCTTGGCTTAAAGGCTTTGGAACAATTGTCCCTGAGTAAGAGTAAGCTCTGCATGGAGCATTTATTTTCTCCCTGGTAGTAAAAGATCACTTTTTTAGGTTTGCCTTGGGGTTTTTTTGTTTGTTTGTTTGGGTTTTTCCTAAGAGGAGTAGGGAGACTCACCCATTATACTTACAGGGAATCAGGGGGCCAAATGGCAAAGAAGGTAAATTGACATATTTCTGTTTGAGTCCTGTGATATGGATGGAAGTGGAAGAATATTGGTCCCACAAAATATTTACCCTGTTAGTATAGGAATATATGTGCACCCTGGTTAAGATTTTCCAATCTTATGCATGTGTGACTCATGTACCATGACTGGAATATTTATATGTCCAGTGCCTGAAAATAGGTAATTGATACTGAGGGCAGTTTTTTTCTCCGTTGTCTACTTTTACCACATATTTTGTATTTCTTTTTTTTTTTTTTTTGGAAAGCCATTTTATACTACCACATCCCTTTGCTAAATAAATAAGTAAAACTGTATTCCTTTATAAAACTTGCAAAATTAAAAAGAAAATACCAAAACCAACCCACAAGGAAGTGGGGGCAGTTGTTTTGTTTAACCCTGTGCTGCTTCATATCTAACATGAGCAGCAGTTGCGTGCAAAGAAAACCTTCAGCGTCTTGGGTGTAAGCCTCTGTCTGTAAAGAAGTACTGGGTATTTCACCTAAGCAAAAGAGGGTGGGAAAAACAGAAACTGTAGTTGAAGTTGAAGAAGGAAAGTGTGCTTACACAAGGAAAAGCGTGCTCATTACCTTCAGGCAGTGGTAAAGAAATTTAAATTGTAAATACATTAGAAATTGTTGATGTATTTTAATTAATATATGTAAGTTTTACCTGTTTGTGAAATTAAATACAACCTTAGAGTTGGTTAGATGCATGGTTAGCTAGATAAAATATTTAAAATTTTAGCTCTTTAATGTGCTGTGAAGATGAACTGACTTTATTTAAGATTTTCCTTATTGATCAAAGTGAATTCTAGAATAACAAAAAAATGTTTTAACTTAAATGCATGGGTCCTTCTTGACAATAGAATGTCTTTATAATTGTGTGTTTAAGTTGTCTATGGTAAAAATTTTACCACATTGGAACAGGAATGACCAAAAGAAGACCAAAGTTAAGAAGAAAACAAGCAATCCGCAGTTTAACGAAACATTTTATTTCGAGGTAACTTTTTGTGTGCTATTCTTCCTGCTTATCAATTTTATGCAACCCTTCAGATATTTTAAAGCAAGCTGTATAGCAGTACCTAATGCAGAAAGCTCTCTTCAAGCAAATTGAAGAGCTTTAGCTGGCGTCTCACATGTAAGTGAATGACATACTTAAATTTCTGTCTGCCAGACAATAGCATTGTCCCTCCAGTTGCTGTGTGAAAAATTCCTTTACCACAAGCACATATATGAAGGTAACTCCCTATCTTGAATCACTGTATATATCATCGGTTGCCATCCAGAGCTCTGAGATAACTTTAACCTATCCCATGGACTTCTATTTAAATAATTTCAAGCGTGACTTAAAAAACCCAAACAACTTATTTACTCAATAAGGTAATATAGTGATTATACCCTAGAAAGTTTATTTTATTAAAAAAGTTCACTTTGTCGTTATTTAGGAGTTGGTTTCAATTCTACGTGAGTTATCTGACAATAAACAAATTATGAGTTTAAATTTTCATCTGATTTGTGCCTAATAAAAATGAGATTTGCATTTAAAGCATGCTGTGCTGAGAGCTGGAAGGAGTACAACTATTGCATGTGCCTCAAATGTATTAAAATGTACTGTGTTTTTATAAATCCTGGTCCTGCTGTGGGACTTGAGTGAGAAATAGTTTCATACCTATGCACAGTTTCAGTGCATGTGTGTGTCTCAGTTGACGTGCTCAAGAATACTGAGTGGAAGTCAGATATTAGGGTAAAAATGTGATCCAAACCACCCTGGTAACTTTTTGACTTAGGATTTATTGGAGTTAAATTGAAAAATGCAGTCAGTCAAAACGTGAGGAAAGTATAGATGAGACGTTACAATTGTGTTGTACTAGAGCAAGAAGAGTGGGCTTGTTATTTGTTGTTTCTTTAAACATTTCAGAACTGACTTCAAAGCTTTCATGGGGCTCATGCAAAAAAAAGAGGTTTTTGCCAGTTTCATGTCATACTACTTGTTTTTTCTAATAAATCTATACTCTAATTCCCTCATATATCAGTGTAACCTTCAGTAGGTTCCACCATAAATCCTTCTTGACCCATTTTTCTCCTGCTTTCTGCCAAAAGGCAGTTTGTTTGGTCAACTGACCTTTTTCCTTTGTATAAGGAGCAGTAACTATTTACCTATGCTAGAGGCAGGGAGGGTTTTCTTTGATTTTTGATATTCATTATATAAAAATATGTTAATGGGAGGAATTTACTTGCAGGTGACCAGGTCCAGCAGTTACACCAAAAAGTCCCAGTTTCAGGTGGAAGAGGAAGATATTGAGAAACTAGAAGTAAGGTAAGTTATGTGGACTAGAAAGTGATTTCATAGAATCATTAATAAATTATAATATTTTGTCATCATGACAATAAATACCTCTTCTATCTTAGTGTAGCTCCAGAGAATTACTGGTCAGACTTGTAGAAAAGATGACATAGAAAATTTCTCTTTTTTTAACTTGTATTTCTTACTGAAGATGAGGGTTTTTTTGTTTTGAAATAAATAGTGATTGAGTGTATCTAGCAGCCTAAACTTACTTCTTGTGCCTGTGAGAAAAGAGGTATGAGTACCTTCTATCAAATTATATTAATTTGGGCAGAATATTTGTAATAGAACTTGTACTGAACAATACCAGCATACCTGATCCTAATCTGTAGTTTCAAATATGGTTGGCTGGTTTAATAAAAAAAGAAGGAAAAGCCTCTTTTATGAGATTCTTACAATTTTACTTTGCTTTTTAGAGGAATATTTGTGTTTCATCTTTTCCTTGCAAATGCAAATACTCAAAGTGTTCCTCTTTTCTGCTGCTTTACCCTCAGAGCAGGTCTGTATTTATACAATGTAGTTAAAACTGCAGAGAGCCCCTGTCCTCAGTTTCTTTTCTTTATTGTGCTCCTGCACATACATGCACTAAATCTCCTGAATGACAGAAAGTCTTCAAGGCCAGCATATGTCTCCTAACAAGCATCAGAAGAAAAATTTGGCAGTTAATCCAAATAGTCATTATAGAACTAACTTGGTATGTGCATTTTTAACTATTAGCTTCATTAATTAGAACTGTATATTTCATTGTAGATGCAAATATATTTAGAAAAATAGTCATGCCCCAACAAATCTAGTTGTCTTTTGTTTTTGTTTTTGTTTTTTTGTTCTTAACAACTGCTGTCTGTCAGAAATGTCAGAGAGGTAAGAAGTAATAGAACAAACCCAGGGTGCATGTGTGGAACCTGAGTCCGTTTGAGGTTGTAAGCGTACGAGCTGCTGCTTGGAAGAACAAGCATGTGTTGGTGTGGCATTGCAGTGTGCCAGATTCTAGCAGTTAGGTAGATCATTTAAATACATTGGTTAAAAAGTTCACTTGAATTACCTGAGAAGAAATGTGCACAGTTTTGGGGGTGGAGACTGCGCAGAACCCGTACATTGTGCCAGTATCACTTTTATTTACTGATGCAAGGTCTGCAAGTCTTAACTTTCACTGTTTGTTTCTTTCTCTGTTCTTTATGGGTTAATAAGCCACTTGTTTGAGTCTTCTTGATTTATTTAGAATGGAGTGAGATTTCTAACATTTGCTGCCTGCATGCATGTGGATTAGTGCTGTAAGGCAGTTATTGTAAGTGATTAAACTTGCTTATTTCTCTCTGGGAGAAAAGAAAATTAAGCAATGTTCTTGTTTTCAGGGTTGACCTATGGAATAATGGGAATCTGGTACAAGACATCTTTCTAGGAGAAATTAAAGTTCCTGTGAAGGTGTTAAGAAATGATTCCTTTCAAGCATGGTGAGAAATGGTGGTTCAGAAGTGAATTTTCTTGTGTCTTGCACATTTTCCCTTGCAAAGGTTATGTTTTATTCTGCCTATTCATTAAACCGTGTCTTCCTGTTCTGATCTAGGTAAAACATGTTTCTAGAGTTTCTCTGCTCAATAAATTAACCTTGTCAGCAGGAACATTTAGCTCTGGTCTTCCCCCTGTGTGCACACAGTCACAGAACAGCTGGTGTGTTTGAGGGGGACATGTGGAGAGTGAAGGGAAGATGGACTGTAACTGTCTTCTGGTCAAGTTGCTGGATTTCAGTGGTCTGTGTGTGCCTACCCAGAAAACCTGGAGCTTCTCAGGATTGCATCACTTGTAATTAAATTCCTAAGTCAGACTTCCAGAATGACTGATGAAGAGTTTATTTGATCATTAAGTATGGCTTTTTTCCTTCCCTGTGGAGGCTCCAGAAGTATCTTCTAGAACCAGCCCAGCATCATGTCAGGGGAGCGGGAGCCCATCTCTAGCTCCTTTACTGTCCCAAATGCTTGGCAGGAGGAAGGGATGAGTGCAGGGGATTTGAGTGCCTCCAGGTGTGTAAAATATTCTGCTTGTAGTGACCCTTTCAGTACAGGAAAAAGCACGGAGGAAGTGCTTTCATATCCACACAGAAAACGGGTGGGAAGAAAGTGTGTAAATAGGAACTAAATGTAACACAGGTCTTGGCCAGGAACCATTGTGGCTCTTCTCCATGTACCCACCTCAGGCTCCCAGAGTCTTGGATGTTGCACTCAGCCTCTTTGTGTTTGAGTGTGATCCTGTAGGTGTTTGGTGTTGGAGTTTCTGGTTTTTGCACCGTGTATTGCAGACAGGGGCTTGTTCTGCCAGTGTCTGATCAGCCGCTGTATGACCACATTAACATAAAAACAGGCCCCTGTTAACGACTTGCTGGGAGAAAGATTGTATCAGTGTGGGCTCCTTGCCTGGGAGCTGTGTTTGTGTAGCTCTTTGTGTTGACCTAACTCATGTCTAGTTTCCTTGAGTATGTTTGATAATGTGCTTTGTAGGCACACGTTGCATTGAACATCCTCATATCCAAGTATGAGCTGCTTAACAAAAGCAGTTCTGTGGTTAAAAATAACAAATCTTTTATACTATTGCTAATTTGCATAATATGGTATTGAATGCAGCTGAAGTACAGCAGAGAAATTCTCTCTACTACTAAGTATTTGGAAAATAAGCCTAAGGGTCATGCTGTTAAGGGAAGGGTCTCCTGGTAAATCAGTTTTATTTTTATGTTAGCATGCCTTCATGGGCACTGCATCTGATTATGAAAAAAGGAAGTCTGATCTCCTGATTGTAGAAGTCCAAATGTACATGATTGTTAAAGAATATGTGGAGATGAGGTTTCAGTTTGTTGGGGTTAGTGTTGAAGCTACTGTGACATCACTTAAAAGCTTTTAACATTTTTGTAGGGCTGCACCTCCTATTGGAATGCAGTGAAACTGCAGCGAATGAATTGTTCAATGTATTTTGTATTAAGAATAGAAAAAAAAAATCTGCTTTTTCTCTATATCTTGTTTCTCAAGAGTGGAGCCTGTTAATATGTGTTTTTTCTGGTCTCAGACAAGACCATTTAAATTCTTCACACTGCCTGTTCATCTGAGGTGTCTCAACACCCTAAATATAACCTAGATGTAAAATGAGATAGCCCAGTGTAATCTCAAACTATTCCTGCTATTCCCTGTTAACCTACAAAAAGTGTATCATATTCTGCTGTTTGCAAAGATGTGAGAAAATAAATATAAATTCCATTATGTGTTAAAGATTAATTAAATGTTGCTCATTTTTTTTACTCTTTTGTCTCAAGGGGTTTTTTTGTGAATTTTTTGCTAGTTTTCAGGTCTAATGTATGTGTACTGAAATAGTTAAATGTGATACTTAGCTTTATCATGGATTTAGTCAAATGAATGAAGTAGGTATCTAATATTTTATAATTTTATTGTTGCTTACAGGTACTTACTTCAGCCAAGAGAAAATGGAAACAAGTCTTCTAAACCTGATGATTTGGGATCACTTAGATTAAATATCTGTTACACTGAAGACTGTGTACTTCCATCTGAGTACTACACTTCTCTAAGGAACTTGCTGCTAAAATCTTCAGATGTTCAGGTACTTTTGTTGAAAATTTCATTAAGGCGAAAACTAAAAATGGATTATGCAGTTGTGTGACAATATGAATTACTCATATGTAGATAATTGGTTTTGTTACTTTGTGGTAATTAGTTCTATCACACCCAGATGAACAGCTTCTAGAGCTTTTACTTCTGCTCCAAAGTACCAGGATTTTCTTCTTATTTTAGAAGAACCAGTGGAACAGAGAAATAACCTGTGCTATGTGCCTGGAGGAGATAAAATACTTTTTTCTCATTGGTTGTGCTTTTCAACATTGTATTTTTCCACTGGCCTCTATTGGCTTCTTGGATTTAGAGGTTTTCCAGGGGCACTGATTCATTATTGGCACTGAAGGGCAGCTAATTAACAAAAAGGATCTAGTTCAGAATTGATTTCAAATTCTACTTCTGAATTGCTTCTGCCTTCCCCAGGATGTTAATCAGCATGACTGGATTTCTCACCAGGACATGGTGACAAAGAGGGAAGTGTGGTAGAGGGTTTGCATAACACTGGGATGGGAGTCAAACTGGAGTAACCAGACTTCATATTCTTACATCTTTTACAGCTTTTCATCAGTTCAGTGTTAGTGAAGTACTGACAGAGGAGAAGAAAGATAGAGGAAGCAGATGTGACTGTAAAGATTTTGCTGGCTTATATTCAAATACTGCTTTGCTGGAATTCAGGAATAGCTGAGTATATAGGTAGCAGCAGTCAGCAGCTGTCTTTTCTACTGAAATAATTTAGTTTTGTATTGAAATTCCCAACTGTACAGTGGCAACAAACACTTTAGAAGGTTAAGAACTTTATTTTAATGTCCCCTGACTGTAGTTTTAAAAGTCCTATAAAGATACATGACATTATATAGAGCAGTTGCTTTCTGCTGGTAACTTGGGTTTGTGACAAAGCCATAGTTTAACCCTTTGGGGAGAATCAGTAGAGTGAGTAGCTACTGAACTCTATTCTTAAATGTGTTTGTAGAGTAGATAATATCAATTTTAAATTAAGTATCTCTGGAATGGAAGCTTTTAATTGCCACGTAACACAGGAATATTGAAACTTTCTGTTAACAAACTATGACTATAGTCTCATTGGATTTGATCTGTACTTTTTCAAATACACAAACAACGTTTAACTACTTTACTCAGATTTTGTATTCTGCTTTCTCACAGCCTATTTCTGCATCTGCTGCCTACATTCTGAGTGAAGTGTGTCGAGACAAGTACGATGCTGTGCTGCCTCTGGTACGGCTGTTGCTGCACCACCATAAGCTGGTTCCCTTTGTTGCAGCAGTGGCAGAACTTGATCTGAAGGACACCCAGTATGTATTTCATGTTTATTTATGTCATACTTTCTAAAATTAATCTTTGGGTTTCACAGGGTGAAGTAAGTCCTTTGGTTTCTTTCTCTCATGTAAAACTAACTAAATATATTCATCTTTTAGGGCTAGTTTTTAAAAACATTCACTAAAATCACTTTGAAGCTGGGAGTCAGAGTTAAGGGTGCTGGGCTGTTTGGTAAAACTTTGGCTTAGAGTACATAGTTTGTATTTTAAATGTCTTTATTTGGCCACTCTTCAAGTTTTACTGCACATTGGATCGGAACTTAAAAACTTAGATGGAACTTAATAGATGGAACATCTTTAAATGGCTGAAAATCTTGTCCTGTTTCCTTTAACACTTGGCTTACATGAGGGCTACTCTTTTTCTGCAAAGATGCCATGTAATTAAGAATGTGGCCTGCATGCCTTGCAAGTAGGAAGCACAGGAGTTTTTCCAAGCAGTAGCATGTGGTCTGTGAATTTGCAGCTCTGTGGTTAGGAGAGAGATAAAGCAGATGTGAATAGCAACCACTGCAGTGCCAGGTCATGTCCAGTGGAGGTGTGGGAGGGATTTTGACACCACAGGACAGTTGATTTCAAAGCACTTAGTCTTGATTTAAATAATGCAAGACAGCTTGACTGTGTAGAAAGAGGTGACTCATAGAAAATAATTCTCTAAACTGCATTTTAGTACACACTTTCCATTGTAATTGAACTGTAACAAGGGGAGCTTAAACTAAATCTCTCAGATTAGAAAGATACACTTTGCACAGCTGGCTGTCAGTTTTCTTCAACACCTATAATAAATAAAAATGTAACCTTGGATTAAATATGTTTTGGTTTAAGTGTCTGGATATATTGGTGTAGTGTAGCAGTGTGCTGTAGCTCCAGATTTTTTTTCACCATGACTACTGGAGGAGGAATTGTATATTCCTGAGGTGCAATTTTCAATATTTTGGATTTTTCTCCAGTTGTTCATTCTCATATTCCATACTGCACTGTAACTTTAATTTTATAAAATTTCTTAGGCTTTTTCTTATGGTTTTATTTATGTGCCTGGTTTTGGTAATTGCTGTAATAATATGCTTGTTCATACTGTTTTTGTTACTGAGTGCCATTGCAGGCTTGGTGTATATGTTTTGGAATTCCTGATAGAACTATATGATGACTATTTTCTTAAATAATTATTTAATAGCAAGATAGAGTATAATTTTATTTTCCCCTGTTCAAATAAAATAATTTCTTTTCTTACAGAGAAGCAAACACAATCTTCAGAGGCAACTCATTAGCAACTCGTTGTGTAGATGAAATGATGAAAATAGTGGGGAAGCACTACCTAAAGGTTACTTTGAAACCTGTTATTGATGAGGTAGGTTATCCTACTGAAACTTCTTTGGGGCTGCTTAGCCCCCAGTGGTATCCTTGTCTGTTGGATAGGCATTCTTGTTTCAGCTCTGTGGTAGGAATCAATCAGGTAGGGGAATCCTAGAGGAAAAATTAATTGAGCAATAATTGGTTAAGTTTAGTGGGAGGAGCTGTGTTTTGCTGTTTACGTTCCAGATGCTTCAAAATAAACAGTCAATGAAAGTTGTTCCAGCCTCCAGCACATTGCAGAATTTGCCCATGTGATGTTTTATGTAATCAATCCATTTGAAAAGGCACAAACAAAAGTGAGGGTGATCATTGCACATTGTTACAGATGGTTAGGACCTATTTAGAATTTTATTCCTAAATCTAAGAATCTGGTTTTAAATGGGTGCATTTCCATACTTTCTGTCTGAAAAATTGAACTCCTATAGTTTTGTTTGTTTGTTTCAGATATGTGAGTCTCCTAAACCCTGTGAAATAGATCCCATCAAATTAAGAGAAGGGGATAATGTGGAAATTAATATGGTGAGTTTCCCATCTGATCTCAAAATGTGAAAGAAAAGCATTTTCAAAAGCAGTTCTTTGTAATGGAAAATGAGTAACTTGTAGCAGCAATATAACTCTCTGTTTTCTGAGTAAACAAAGAAAAAGCTGTATTCTCTTACCCTCTTTATGAACACAGCAATGGAAAAGTCCAGTGGAAAATGGGACAGAGAGGAGAAGCTAAAGATGACAGTCATTCTTATCAGTTTTCGGGGTGTTTTGATTCCTGATGTCCTGTACTCAGCATCTAGATTATGATGTACCTAATTAGAATTCTCTAGCATTTTCCATTGAAGTTTTGCTGGCTGCTTCCCTCATACCAGAGTATGCTGATGTTTAAGGCAATAGTTGCTGCAATAAGGTTAACATTCACGTGATATACATGGGAAATGCTCCTTCCTTGTTGTCAGATTACTAAACCAGGTACTGATAGCTAGTTTATATTGCTAGACAGTGCTTATATACTTCAAGTAAATATCATTAAACTACCTCTTAACAGTAGTAATGCCATATAAACATTTTGAGGCTTTCAAAATATGCACTGTACTAAAATTCAGTTTTGAATAGTCAGACAGTGTTATGTTTGTGCCAAGGGAAAAAAAAAAAGGAGAAATGTGCATGTTCATGGTCTGAAAAAATACCTTTTTTCATAATTGCAGGAAAATCTCCGCTATTATGTGGACAAAGTGTTCCGTGAAATAGTGCGGTCAAGTATAAGTTGTCCTACCCTCATGTGTGATGTGTTTTATTCTCTGAGGCATCTGGCTGCCAAAAGATTTCCAAGTAAGTGTTCTCTAAAAACTTCTGAAAGTGGAGTTCAGACTGAAAATTTCTGCAGTTACCTTAAGGGGATTGTTAAAATTCTTGTCTTGTCCAAAGCTGTGCCCTGAACTTGGACAGTCAGGAATTTGTTTTTCTGTCAGGCTGTAAGTTACAGTGAAACTTCGTGGTCAAGCAAGAGGCATTTTTTGCTTTCTGATACAAAAATACAGCAAGTCAGAAACTGCAAAACAGCAGCAAATGACAAGTCATCAAAAAAAGTACAAGATAATAGAAGAAAAGCATAAGCAATACAGGAAGTGATTTATTTGAAAGATACTTAAAATATGTAAAAGCAGTTCTGTTTGTTGCTTCTAAAGAAGCAAGATGTGAACTTGAAAATCAGTTTGGCATTTGCATCTTTACATGAACTGTCACTCTGTTAAAGATGACCAGCACATTCATAACTTCTGTGAAGTTACCTGTAGTGCTACTATAGCTAAACCAGTTATGGGTAGTTTTGAGGAGGGCAGATAATAAAAATTATTTCATGGATTTGTAAATATGACCAATATTAGAACAGCTTTATTCTTTCAGAATGGTTTTAATATAGGAGTAACGTAGTGGGTCTGAAATACTCATTCTTCAGTCAATCAAAATCTGAAATGAAGCTACAGGTGAAGAATATGCTCCTCGTAGTGTGAAACATTGCTCTGATTCATGTTTATCACCAAAACTGAGCCATCAATTGCTCTAGTTTGGAAGTCCTTTCAGAAAAGCTGACTTACCAGATCAGATTGAAGTGGTCATTAGAGTAAGAATGTGATCTCACTGTATTTCCCAGTATAAAAGTAAATGCACCCAAAATATTTAATGAGAAAATTCTCATTTACATCATCAAAATTATATAACAGCATGGGTTTATGATGCAACTCAGATTTGCAATTGTATTTGTTCCTATGTGATGACTGTATTTGTCAAGCAGCATTAATTTGAGTTATCAGTGAGTAGGTGAATAAATCCAATAGCCCTAGAGTTAGAGGCAGCTGCTGCAGTGTTTTATCTCTGGGTGCAGCATCCAGCCAGACGTAATCAACTGTGTATGTAAATGCTTGCTGTGTATGCAACCATTGCCTGCATGGTTCCTCCCAGGGGAGCTGATGAGCCAGTTGTGTGTGAATAGAACTTCTTTTCAGATAAATAAGCAATAAACACTCCACTGTGAGGAGAACATTTCTTACCATGACCACCTTTCTCATTTCATGCACTTCATTGATTTTTCTATTCTATTTTAAAATATAAATGTCTTCTCTGATGTTACCTTCTTAAGGATTTTTATGTTAACTGTCTTCATGATTTCCTGTTAAGTTCAGTGCATGTTACATTTCATGGTTTTTCTCTGCAGATGACCCTCATGTACAGTATTCTGCAGTGAGCAGCTTTGTGTTTCTTCGTTTCTTTGCTGTAGCCGTAGTCTCACCTCATACTTTTCATTTACGACCTCACCATCCAGTAAGTCTTGTGAAGCTTTGTTCTGTTTTATTCATACCGTCAGATCTGGTGGTGTGGGAAGGCATAAGTTGCTTTCAGTGACTGGGACATAAGGTGACTAAATGTCTCTGGGTTCAGTTTCCAAAGGAAGTAAGATATTTGCAATTCTTCAAGCATCAGATACTTCAGTCTTTACCGGGTGTTCTCAAATGATGTGGAAGAGCTTTCAGTATTAAAGATGCTGTGATTTTTTTGGGAATGTGCTTCTTGGGCAAAATAGCAACGTGACTGAGGGTCCTTTAAGGTATAGGCCTAAAGTGCCTCAGTTCTTTCCACCAAAGAAGTTAAACATCCAGACATTTATTGCCATTTGGGTCTTAAGCAGAGGTTGTAGCATTATCCAGTAATTGGTTTCTGTATTTATCCTGGACTCCACTAGTTGCAATGGGTTGACAAATTTTCCATTTTCATTTGTCAAGTAGATACACAATACAAGAAAAATTCAAAGACAGGAATATCAAGATTTAAACTGTATTATTTTTCACATTAAATACAGCAAATATATGAAATCTGCTGCTCCAGAGGTTATCATTATTACCTTATTTTTTCTACTTAGGTGTGTTGTGCCTTCAAAGGAAAAAGATACACTTACCCAAATTAATTTCTTTGAAATTATCCATTTTTTTGAGTAAAAATAATTACAGGATTTTAACACTTGAGGGTTAAACATCTAAAAGGGAACAGCGAGGCCACTTTTAGAGGCTCTGTTTGTAATTTTGTATTAAAATGCTATCAGTGAGGTAGCAAACAAATCAAGTAAAAGCGTTAAAGACAACGTTTTAAATTTCACTTTTTATTTTGAAAACTTGTACCATTTGTTCAGCAGCACAGTAGTTCATAATGTTTATTGTTCAGAAGTTTGTTAGATGTGCAGTAATGATTACAGAATTCAAGAGTTTCAGATGTTTTATAGATAAAAACATTTCCCCAGTACTAATACTAAATTCTAGTGGTAGTGACTAAAATATCAAACACTATGCAGTAGCTAATAAACTGTATCATATTTTATATGCTTTTTTTTTTTCTTTTGGGGCAAAGAAAAGGAATGAAGATGTACCAGATTTGCTACATTGTGTAATATAATAATTTCTTTGACATTTTATTTTTTTAATGAGTTTTACCTGGAACTATGAAAAAATGTGATTTCTGAATTTTGTTTTGTTGTTTTAGGATGCACAGACTTCTAGAACATTAACTCTTATATCAAAAGCCATCCAGACTTTGGGGAGCTGGGGAAGTTTGACCAAAAGCAAACTTGTAAGGCTATTAAAATTCTCATTTCAAACATTCTGCTTATTGAAAGTTTATATAAAAGTTTATTTATGTCAATGTACTTTTCCTTTCAGTCAAGTTTCAAGGAGACATTTATGTGTGAGTTTTTCAAAACATTTCAAGAAGAAAAATTTACTGAATCTGTTAAAAAGGTACCTTTCAACTGTATTTTTTTATTGTTGGTGTATCTTACCAATCACCATTATTAGAAGGTTGTGTTAGTGTTCAGTTTCCTACTAGAGAGAAAAAGAAAAGTTGTGATCTGTTTCAGACATAAAAAACCCCAAACCAATAAAAAACCATAGTCAATACAGTCAAATATGCAGGAGTTATACATAGTGAACTAAGCTAATTTAGTTTGAAAAGTAATGTGTACATTTTTGAAAGATTTTATTGGCTCTGCTGTTTAGGAACTCATTAAAAAAAGGTTGTGTGACTTCTGGGCATCCCTTGTTACATTGCTCCAAGGCCCTGCCATATGTTTTCATCTGTTGCATAAAATAACTCTTCCATTCAAGGAGAAACTGTACATTTATATTTTCAAAATAGCTTTTGGGGTTTTTGTGTTTCTGAATATGGCATATTTATATTCCCTTTGGTTTTTTCCCTTAAGTTCCTGGATGATGTTTCCTCTACTGAGAGTAAAGAGCCCAGTGGTGTGAGCGAGCCAGTACATCTAAAAGAAGGGTGAATACATCTTAAATTTATGTTGTCCATAACAGAATTGTCTTCAGTCTTTTTTCATTAATGCCAGATTCAGATTAATGCTCATTTAAATGTCTGATATACTGTAGAAATTACTGTATTTTTAATTTGGGCAATTCTTAGTGTATAGAATTAGTTTAAAAGAACAGCTGCAAACTTTCATAACTCATCTTTTAAATCCTTTGAAAAATCAAAAGCAACTGAAAACCTGTTGAAGACTGCATTATTGTCACAATTCAGTGTGTGTGCTCTGTGGTTTTTGAGGATTGTGAAAAGGCATTTTTAAAGAACATTATTAAGTTAGAATTATTCTACCCTGTATAAGCCTCACCAGCTAAATGTTCTGCCTTTAAAGTTAGATAGAAAACTATCCTGTAATTGCAATATTTAACATTTAGTGATAGAATGCTGTTATATAGATTGAGGTGAAAGTCACACTTAAGAAATGAACTATCTGTTGCTTGATGTTGATCAAGAATAGGTGATGATTTGAACAACATTCATGGGGAAAATATATTTCAATTTACTTGAGAAGCAGGTTTATAAGAAGAAAAGATTTTTGTGTGAAACAGGCATCCAAATTCCAAACAACGAAGAAACATGTCTCTTACTAAGGTACTGAAAAGAAATGAAGGAGGAAATTGTAGCGGATCAACACTTGGTAATAAATTGATGGTTGTTCAAAACAGAAGAGAGTTTGCTGTGAGTACACTTAAAGTGTACTAAATGCACTTTGTCTGCCCTTGCTTTTGAGCCATGTCCAGTGTCATTTCATTGATATTCAGTTTCTGAGACAGATATGGCCAAGTACCATCACATGGAGAAAGTGGCAGCAAAGAGAGAAACTTGTAGTTAGATACACCTTATTCCCTTTTGTAAAAATTTGGAATTCTTGATCTGAATAAGTTACATATCCCCTCCAAATATACTGTTACAAGCACTGGTCTGGACTGTGTGTTTTTCAAGCTCCTTTCCTGTTTTTGGAGTCCTGTACACGGGTAATCATGAGGATCTGTTGTGAGCAAGTAGTAGGTCTTTTTTAATGTACAATGAAGTAGATTTTTACATGGCTGCATGATGAACAATGATGTCTTATCTCAATAAATGGTTTTGAAGAGTAATGGTTGCATTTAATTTGATTTTTATCTTTACAGAGAAATGTACAAAAGAGCTCAGGGAAGGACTCGGATTGGTAAAAAGAATTTCAAGAAGCGATGGTTCTGTCTAACAAGTAGAGAATTCACATACCACAAACAGCAAGGTAAGTAATGGTTTATTACAATGATTTTTTTTTCAATACTGTCTTAAGTGTTTGTAGCTTTTTTGTCCTTTTAAGTGTGTAACTTTTTTTTCTAAAATACCTATGATGTATTTTAGTTACTTTTGCCTCGATTAATAGAGGTTTCTGTCTCATTCATGCCTATTTTTTCAATAATAAAAATGCATATTTTTTGAGCATGAACTGCAATGCCAGTGGTCTGAGATTATAAAACAGTTTTTAAAGATTGCTTCACTCCTCTGTTTATGATTTTTTACAGATAAAGAACCAATTTTCACTATTCCAATCAAAAACATCCTTGCAGTGGAGAAACTTGATGAGAGCTCCTTCAACAAGAAAAATGTGGGTAAAAAGATAGTTTCTATGTAATTCTTGATATGTTCTTTAAATAAAATATTGTAATTAGCTTACAGTGTTAATGAAACCACAATTCTAAACACTTCAGCAAAAAGTCTTTTATGGCTCAGGAATAACAAGCTGTGTGCACTGTCTCCAAGTATTCTGAGCCTGGAAATTAACCTGGAAATTTGGCTATCTGCACCAAGTTTTCTGACTGATTTTGACTTGCCCACCTTGCCAGATTTCTGAAATGAAAGTTAAAACTACATGATGTTATTACAAAGAACTTGAAATTATACTACTGTACTATACTACTATATTATTATATACTAATTATACTACTATACTATACTAAGTACTACTAGAAATGTAATATTACCAAACTTGTATTTATTCCTTTTGATGAGAACTTCCTACAATCCCTTCATCAGCTGAGACAGTTGTCTGTGCTCATGGCTTCATTCTGGCCCTGGAACACACTGGTTATTTCTGTCCTTACGTCAGTGCAAACATCTGAGGCAGTGATAAAAGAGCAGCTGTCACTGAGGCCAGTGGTGGCTGAAGGAGACACTTCTGGGAATCTTCTGTTGCTGTCAGGATATGAAGCATGGAGGTCATGCTTCATGAAATCAGGGGTCACACTTGAAGATATGTGGATGAAGAGGACAGAAGATGCATCCTGTTCTAATTTAGATGAGGAAGTGGTGTAGACAGAACACAGGGAGCTGTTCTCATGGGGCTTTTCTCAGTGTAGTTGAAAGAGGTGAAAAGTCTGCTGTTCCCCCTTGTCTCACTTTCTGTCTTAATTTGAGTTGGTGGAATTGCCTGAGCACTGAAATCTGTTTTGACATATTTGAAGTTGCTCAGTAACTGGATTTTTTTTACTCACCAGAATGATGTGTTTCTTCTCCAGATGTTTCAAGTACTCCATGGAGAAAAGCCTCTCTACATCCAAGCAAATAACTGTGTAGAAGCCAGCGAGTGGATAGAGGCTCTCTGCCGGGTGACGAGGTGCAACCAGAAGAGGCTGAGCTTTTACCACCCCTCTGCTTTCCTGAACGGGAACTGGCTGTGCTGCAAGGCCACGGCCGAGAGCACCGAGGGCTGCGCGCGCTGCACCGCGTAAGTCCCTGCCCAGCTGCAAATGGGCAGGGCTCCAGGGAGTGGGGGAGTCACTCTGCACCTTGGAAACAGGGAAGCAAGGCTTTCCCGAGCTAATTCAGCAAGTGATGCCACTAAAACGTGCCAGTGATAAGGCACAAAGTACTGGATTTCTCTGTTACTTTGTGTGCCACCCTGTGGAGGTAACCAGCTCAGCGTGGAAATCACAAATATCCAGTGGCTGAGATCTTTTCGTGCAGAATAATAGATTCAATTCACATGCCAGGTTGAATGCAGAAATATGACACACCAAGATCATCTGTATGAAATAATTAAAATACTTGCTGCACAGACTTCAGCCTGGAAGTCTTCTCTCTCTAATGACTTCATGCCTTGTTTTATACAATCACTTTTTTATTTGAACACATATTTTAAAGGAGTGCCCTAAAAAAGTCAGCTAAATAATCTTGGATGTGGATTCTGACAAATCATTTGGGGTTTGTAGGTATGTCAGAAAAATTAATAACACTTTAAAATGCTTTAATGCCTTTTTAGGAGCTGCTGATTTCTGAAAACAAACAAATGCATTGATTTCTTCCAAAAATAAATTTATCCTTAACTGGGTAGGTTATATAAGCTATGTACTGAAGCTGCCTGTGAGTGATAAGCATATTAAAAGGCTATGTATATTGAAAAACAATCCGTTTTAACTTGCTTTCAAGAATTACTGATATTGATTACCTGTCTCTTTGTTCACCTTTTAGAGATGTTCCTGCTGATACTCAAATTGAGATTGATGGAGACAGAGAGACAGAAAGAATTTACTCACTTTTCACTATCAACAGGTCTAAACTACAAAAACTGGAAGGTACTCAAATGATAATTAAGAAGAATTACACTGATACTCAGTTCTAATTCTCTAGGCCAAGAACATAATTTTTAATAATTTACTGAATTTAATGATTGACCTGAAAATAATAGAAAGTAGAGAAAGAGACTGAATTTTTATCTTCTCAGTGCCCTGATGTCAGATGTTCTTCAGGCATTTCTTTACAATAAATACCAGGCATTGTTATAATTGAATTTATATATGTATGTAATATTTTTAATACTTTAAACAGAGAGACTGCAACTTGTAGGTGATTGCTTTTCTGCCTTTGCTGTCCCTTTCCTGACTATGTGATGAATTCTATTAGACATGGTTTTGCTGCAGGAAAGAAGTGAATTTCTCTTAATGTGGAGAGCTGGATGTTTAAGATGCTGAACGCAGCTAGCAGAGAATAAGCTACAGAATTGTCAATCCATTTAGTTGATACTGCCTCCTGCTTTTATCTTAATCCATTTTATGTACAAGCCAGAGTAACTTTACATTTCAGAATTTTGGAGTTGCCATTTGCATAGGAGTTAGATTTGTTTTTTAATTGTTGAATTCTAAATGGGGTGATTGTGGTTGTTTTTGTAGAGGCTTGTGGAAGTATAGCAGTGTATCAAGGTCCTCGGAAAGAACCAGATGATTATTCTAATTTCACCATTGAAGATTCTGTAGCCACTTTTCATACACTTCAGCAAATAATAGATACATTAGAAAAGTTGAGTGAATCACATGAAAAATACCAGAAGAAGAGATCATCTAGTGCCAAATACGGCAGTGAGTAAGTATCTTATGTAACATTGACATGGATAAATCTGTATTTTGAAAAAAATAAATCGTGGGACAAGGCCAGACTAGAAAGGAGTAGAGATAATGAAGGTGGAGTTAGCACAGACATGGAGAGAATAAGGTACATCATTTGTGGCAGTGCAGCTTTTTGCCTGTTGTTGAAGATCTGAGTTCTTCTGGTGTGGATTCATCTGCTCCTGTGGAGATTTCTGTAAGTGGATGCAGTGACTCTTTTGTTCCCTTGCAGCTTAACATTTGAAGTGCACACAAAATTTATCCATAGCAGTATGCCTACCTTCTAATTTTCTTTTTCAAAATTTTGATTAAGTAATTAAAGTATCAAGTTATATGAAACTGTCAAAATTTTACTGCGGAAATATATCTTTCAGGTACTATATTTACTGTTTGTATTTCACTTTCCATACTCGATGATAAATACTATTTCTTGTGAAGGTAAAAAATCTCTATTTTTTTGGAGCACATTCTTTAATTCTTTTCAGTCCTGGCTTATGCCTCTGGAACACCACTAGCAAGTTTTTACATTTCTTCTTTGCATTAATAGGGATTGATGCAAAGGAAAAAAAAGAAAAGCTCAAGCCCTGATTTGGTTTGCTTAGGTTAGTGTTTGACCCAAGTTGTTCAGAAAAACTGACTGTGATTTAGAAGTCCCATGTGAAAGTAAATGAGGTTTTTGCAAATCACTAACTTTCACAATAAGTGGTAGAAATGGGGTTTTTTGCTTGATAAATTAAAATTGCATGATGAGAACTAGAAAGCAAATGTTAATCTTAAAAGCATTTACATATAATATTTTGGTTTTTTGCAGAGAAAATCCGATTGTTGGAAAAGTTTCCTAACCAAAACAAACTGGCCCACTTGGATGAAAAAAGAAACTGGAAATGTTCTAGAGTGTTTTGGTTTTTTGTTTGTTTTCTTTTTTTTTAATTCATTATATGCATTTTTGCAAAGTATTTAAGAATGAACATAAATGCTAGTTGTGTTGACAATCTATTTAATATTTAATAGAAAAATACCTTCTTGGAAATCTGGTCTTTAAGGTTTATTCTCATTTTGCTGAAGAACTTGAAGTTCCAGGTTCTTGAGGTAACAGATGTGAATAAATCTAAATGTTGTTTTGCCATTGTTGTCTTATTGGAAAGAACTTTCTAAACAAATAAGCTTTTTCATGGAAGAAAATCCACACTGCATTTGTTGGTTGGATTTCATCTCAGTACATACACTGCAAACTTGCATGAGTTTACCATGAGTGCCTGCCCTGCTGATATGGATCTTGAAATAGAAATCCCAAGATATTATGATGTGGAAAAGATCTGAAGCTTCACACTTGATGCATTTGACTTATTTTCTCCTTGTGTTAGGTGTTGTCAGGACTTGATTTATCTACAGTTGAAGTTCTATAGAGCCATGCAGTATGCTGCAAATAATCTGGACAGCAGATACCAGTGTTAGTTGTGTTAAGTACTAAAGAAGAAATCAGGGAATTTACCTTGTACCTCTTGTTTACATTTGGAGTGAATAATATATGGAGTGACATTAGACCACTATCTATTTTCTTCAGCATTTTTTAAGGTACATAATTTTTCTTAATCTAAAAAGCAATGCAGGGTAATAACATTCTTGTTAAGTAGGTTTGCCTACAGATAGAAAAATTCAAGTGTGAACAGACTGTGGTTAAGTACTGATCAATTAACACCATCCCATGTATGATTTAATTTCTTGTTTTTATAAAAAGTAATAACTACGTCCAGCTCAACTTTTGACTACAAATCTAATAAATAATCTCTATTATAATCACTCAAAGCACTTTAGATATCTGGACTATCCCAGATTATTTTTAGATACTTTGTAGTATCTGCTTGTTATGATCAGTTGAATGATCAACGTTGTTTTGTCTTTAAGCAATGCTTCAGTGAATATTTTTGTATCTTTAGTTACATGGATTCGTATTTGCCACTTAACACAAATTTAAACTGGCATTCCTGACTTCAGTAAGATTAATTTTTGCTCACTTTGTCTGAGAAGTTAGTTTTCTGCTGAGAAAAAGTGTATGTATATAACCAGGAAGAAGCAAAGGTATTACTGTGGCAACTTTGCTTCATCAGTATTAAATACAGTGGTACTTGTTGGAATATTATTTTTAATAAAAGATGTATGTGGTACTTCTATTTTTAAAGCATTTTCTGTGGGGTCTTTTGTTGTTCTGCTGGGTGTTTTTTTAGTTTTGGTTTTGTTTTATTTTTCCAATCATGATTTGGCCAAATTAATTAGGAATGTAACTTAGAATAGAAATCCACAATGCTTGAAACAGTAAGATGTTGAAATTACCACACATTTATTATACTGTTGTAAGAAGGCTTTCTGTAATGGAAGTAAAGTGGCAAGACAGGATTGAAATTTTTTTGGAATGAATGTAACTTATTAAAATGACTTTGGTTTAATACCAAGATATTTTAGAATATCTGGGCTTCAGTACTAGGATCTGCAACATCACAATCATTTAATCACCTCAGCTGGTTTTGCCTTTTCCTTTTTTACACATTTGATGTGTTCAACAGGACTTTTATTTGCCAACAGTTAAAACTGAGGGAGAATACAGTAATGCCAATAAATGTGTTTTGCCAAGGTAAAGATTAATTGCCATTAATCAAAAGCTGCCATTAAACAAAGTTGAATGTGGTTGAGTATCAGGATTAGGTTTTGTTTTATATGAATTAACCCTGTGGCAAACCCTCGGAGCCATTTTCTGTTGTTTTCAAAGTCAAATTTATGAAAAAATGAGTAGTAGCAATGTTGGGGTTTTATAATATGCACTTTTTTTGTTTTGCTTTGGTACTGGAATATTGAGAAAAAAAACCCAGAAGGCCATTGAATATTTGTGACCATTAAGATTTGACTTCTCATTTTATAATGTTTGAAAGTGCAGTAGATGTTCTAGAATTTAATTAGGTACAAGTAGGTTGATTAATAATAAAAATTTCCTTCATTCTGATTAGTCTAGAAAAGTGATGTTATTCAGTAATTAGTTCTGTTAGGATTGTAAAAGTTTTAATGTTATTATGACGATGTATTGTTGAATGTATTTTTATTTAAATTTTATTTTCTTATCAAGACATTAAAATGTTTTGTAACATTGCTTGAGAATAACTCAGAATAAATTACAACAAAGCTGAGATAAGCTGTGTGTTTACTGTGAGGCCTGGCTGTTTAAAATGTTAACATTCACCTGAATGAATGGGGGTTACATGCAGGACTTGGGTATAGAGAAACCTAATTGATGGCAAGGGCAGAACCCACCAAAATTAACCTGGGGGATGTGGCATCTGCAGCACTGTTGCATTCTGAATTGGTGGCTGGGGAGAGAAGTGCTGGTTCATCATTTAATGTAAGAGCATGCAGAGAAGCCTTGGGAATTTGACAGCGTTTGAAAAGTTTGTAGTGATTAGTCTGATGTGTTGATAGCTGGTACTGTGTTGCTATGGTTAGGTGACTTTTTTCCTTGTTACTGATGTGTGTTCCATTACCTGTGCTGTGTACCAATACAGGCTGTAGAATTTGTCAGAACTATTTAAAATATATTGCATATGGGAAAAAATAGTGTTTACTTTTCTCCATCAGCTTGCTTTATTTTATGTAATCTGGGCACTTTTTTGGCACCCTCCTGTGCTTATGGGCTTTTTTCACAAGGAAGTTTTGTAAAAGCACTTTTTAATGCCCTGAGGTGTTTTGTTTCCTTGTACAGAGAACTGACCTGTTGTCCTTTGTTGCCGGCATGGAAGCTTCTGTCAGGAGTTACAGTGCAAACCTTGCAGCCATTTTGGAATTAATTTTGATTAATCTGAGGTAAGATGTATTAAGGCCCAAGATGAGTGGTCACTGTGTTCGTTTGCAGAAATTAGAAAGCAGAGGAATATAAATATGAAGTTGGAAGTACTGGAGGAACTTTTTTTGGTGAACATTAAAAAAAGGATTGTATGTGTCCTGTAATGATTATGGCAGACTGATGCTTTCTTTTTTCTGCTATATGCTGCCTTCTCTAACCATTCCACTAACCTGATTGTCTCTAAGCTGTGACACCAAAAGGGCATTCCCATTTCAGATCTGTAGATGTGCCACTCAGGGACATGGTTTTTAAAAGAGCATGCACATGAAATCCAAATCAGGCCAATAAGATCCCAGTAACTAGCAACTTCTAGTAGAATGGACAAATGCATGCAATTTACTTGAAGATCTTACTTACAGAAGCATATTTAACTAAGGTTTATGTGATTTATGCACATTAAATAAACCAGAAATTCTTTAATTGCAGTAAGGAGAGTATATCAGTGTTACTGTGACCAGCTGTGATGAGACTGCTGCTGAAATACTTGGTGTATTCCTGGGATTCATCATAATAAACAATGTTTAAAAAGATTAATTTCAGAATTGAAGAGTAGAGCTGTAAGAATTGGGAATTCCTGGACTTTAATGAAGTTCATGTCCAGTCACATACATTTATAGGAATATCAGGGTCCCTGTGCTATCCTGTGCAGCAATATATTTGTGATTTCTTCCCATCCAACGAGGTCCTCCCAGTGCAAAAGCATGCAGTTTATTCCACAAATGTATTTTTCCCCTATTACTGTTGTGATTTCCTTTATATTTCTGCATGCCTGCTACATGCTTCTGTTTCACAGAAAGTGTACCTATCAGCATTGGAGTCTGATTTCCATTTTGGCAATTGCATCTGGCAGCTTCAGTAAACCCTTAGAAGCTGCTACAGGGTGATTTGTCGCAGGTGGTGGTGTGCTCATACAGTGCTGTTCCCTGTGCTGTCTTCCTCTCTTGCAGCCCCACTGTAGCTAAGTCTCAGCCCTATTGGCCACTAATAGATCCATGTAGCATATTCCTGTTGGGAAAGAGGCACAGAGAGACACAGATAAGCAGAGTTTAAGAAATAGTTTTGTCAGAGAAGTATGCTTAAATTATTTTATTTGGCAGATAAATGGACACAGTCCTCAAGTGTTTTGATATATGTTAATCTATTGACAGAACAAACAGTAAGTGGGATAATACAGTTCAGCACATGCATCAGTTGGCCAAGATAAACATGTACTTACATAACTGTTCTTTGCATTATCATAAAACTGACATTTTTGTAAAAGCTTTGTTTTTAAGAAAAATAATTTTCACAGAGTCAAGGAATCACTAGGTTGGAAGAGACCTTCAAGATCATTGAGTCCAACCCAGCCCTAAGACCTCAACTCAACCATGGCACCGAGTGCCACATTCAATCTTTCTTTAAATACATCCAGGGCTGGTGACTCCAGCACCTCCCCGGGCAGACCATTCCAGTACTTTATCACCCTTTCTGTAAAAAACTTCTTCCTGACATCCAACCTACATTTCCCTTAGTGCAGCTTGAGACTGTGTCCTCTCCTTCTGTCAGTTGCTGCCTGGAGAAAGAGACCAACCCCCACCTGGCTACAGCCACCTTTCAGGAGGTTCTAGAGAGTGATAAGGTCACCTCTGAGTCTCCATTTCTCCAGG